>JAFNEN010000449.1:0-122500 GCA_019343175.1 Oedothorax gibbosus | reverse complement strand
GCAGTTGGCGTTAAAACAACATTGCACCAAACATTCAAAGCATCTGGTTTGTTTAAAAAAATGAATTATGGGTACAAAAAACGTTTTAAAGCCATTTTACGTTTGATCTCTAAAGCTATCGAACGCATTTTGTGCAATGTCCTAAACTCCTAAAATTATTAAAATGGAATTAGGAAGCAAGCGGAAAGCTGAATTTTTGCTTGAAAGTGTGAATTGCAGCTTATACGGTAAGTACAAATTTAATCAAGAGTTTGATTTGTTATGTAAAACTAAAATATTTTTATAATAATTGATGTTAAAATAAAGTAACAAAGTATAAAACGTTATAAATTCTTAATATTTATTAAAATATCGATGAAATATCGATCTTTAAAAAAGTACTATACATCACGATTGTAAAAATAAATTGTTTAAACGATCATGTTCTACTGTTGTAGAAATGCTGTAAATTAAAGTAGCTTTCTTAAAATTGATTAAACCCTTAATTGAAAAGGAGAAAAAAAAACGTAAATAACCTTAGGATCTATATCTTGCCATACAACTTATTTTTACTTTTTTTTAATATGAAAGTTTGTTTTTAAATTCAATTATTCTTATCTAAATACTATTTAAAAATTTATTTTGCGAAAACTTACATCTTGCATTATTATCTTTTTTTTTAATCTTTTAAATTTAATATTTATTTATTCACATGCATTTGTGTTTCTTGTACTATCTTTTTGTATACTTTTTATTAAGTTGATTTGTCTTATTATTCTTCAAAGTATTTAGTTTATAATTTCAGTGATAATGGTATTTCTTAAAAAATATTTTCAATTATAAACTTACTCATCTAACATTAAGCAAGAAGTTCTAAAAAAACTTATATAACCTACTTTCTTTTAACTTAAATACTCAAAGAAATCCTTATAGTAGGGACAGACGGACGAACAAAAAGCATAAGATAGGTGACTGATATCTTAAAAAAACCTAGGGATGAGTAACACTATGTATCAATACGCTCATTTAAAAGTTATATATACCTTATAAAGTATTTTCAATAACTGTCAAACCTAAAAAGTTCTATGGCAGCTACTCCTTGCATATGCACAATATTGTAGAAAACTTTATTTTGAGGTCCGACAAATACAGGGAACACGTGTATCAAATTTGAAGTCTGTATCTATTTCCGTTATTCAGCAATACCTTTAAAACCCCAAAAAAGTTTATAGCAGCCTCTACTTGCGCATGCGCAATTTTCTCTAAAACCCTATTATGACGTCCAACAGGAACTAGGAACCCGTGTACTAAATTTGAAGTCCGTAGCTCTTTTATTTCGAACAGTAAAGTAGTTTCAGACAGACAGACGGATCAATGAAAAAAACCCAATTTTTTAGAATGAGCACCCTCCAAAACGTGTAGAAAGCACAAAATCTTAATTAGGAATATTGACAACTTTAAAAATTGTACGGGTACAAAGGAAGTTGGGGGGGGGGGGGGATAGTAGGACGTACGGACAGAAACAAAATAGCAGACGTACAGGCAGCTGGCCAAACACTATACATTGTAGTCATCTAATTTTTTACTTTCGAACCAAAAAAAGAATTTTCAAAATCAGGCACTTTGGATCGGAAATTGAAAGGGATATGGACGGACGGACAAAATGATGGACGGACAGGCAAACGATTAATAAGTATAAAAGAGATCTGTAAAGTCCTATCTTCCAAACAGAAAAAGAATTTTGAAAATCGGAAGGTTAGTACAGAAATTATGAAACGTTTATGGATCAAATTTACCTTAAAAATGTCACTTAGCACGTTCTTCTACTAAACGACTGAAAAAATCTGAAGCACTTCGGAGGAAGAACGTGCCAAGTGCAGGAGGCGTCAAGCGCGTTTTGTAAATGACGTGTTATTACGTAAAGTACGGCTAAGCCAAAAGCCACCAAGCGTTTTGAAGAACCAAACTACATTATCATGCAGAAAAAACTATGATTTTGTGAATGAAAGAAAAGTTGCAAACTAAAAACTTTGAAGCTCATTATCTCGTTTCCACCTTTTTGTCACTTAGCACGTTCTTCCACTAATAGCCCAGTAGAGTTAGCAAAAAAAAAGGGGTTGGCTTGTAAAAGGTGGAGTAGTTTTTATTTTCAGGTATGTTGGATGTGTTGACCCCCTTATGAAAAATCCAAGTTTTTGACCTCCTACCCCTTGTGCGTTTTCCGCCATCTTGAAAAATCCGCTAAAAAACCGCACTTGTTTCAATTTTTCTTCAATAACTCGTTTCCAGCGCCTTTTAGACCAAAAAGACAAATATTAATTTTAAAGAGGATTACATTTCCATCAACTTTTATGCATAACATGTTTAAAAATTATGAATAGATTCCGAGATACAAAGTTCTGAATATCTGCAAAAATTTCAAAAAAACGCAAAAAATCAGATATGCTGTTTATATTTTCCAAATAACTCTTTTATGTACAATTAAGAGCAAAATGCTGATAAACAATTATGTAGAAAATTACATTTCCTACCAGATTCATGTAATATATTATTTAAAACCTTCATTAGATAACTTTTTTTGTGTGCAGTTTAGGACAAAATGCATGCTTACAATAATGTGGAGTATTAAATTTTTTACAAGATTCATTAAACATATTATTAATTATTTCTATACTAGGTGCAGAGAATTGTGCAAATAAAAAATGTCAACGAAAAGTAAAAGTGAGCTTGAAACTGAAATTAGTAATCTTGAATATAATTTTTATTAAATACATTATTTATATCAATTATAAGTGTAGTACATAAATTTGAATGTAATATATTAAATTCCTGTAAACATTGGAGGGATAATAAAAAAAATACAATGAGAAACTCTAATTTGTAATGCATTCACAAATACCTATATTCAACATTAAACAATTTAAAAATATATTAATGATAAATATAAAATTTTAATTTAAAACTACGTTAGTTTTCGTTGTTTTGGCTCAGGTATAGTTGAAGAAATTAGTTCATCCCTTAGACCAGGAGACAGTAGGTCGTCTAATTCGTCTTCTTCCGTGTATTCAACTTTTGGTGCATTACCGCAGGACTCGAATCCGCACTGTTAACATACAACGGAACGTGGAAGTCCCGCTTTTTTACAGCTGCATTTGCTGCCAACACCAACTTTTTTGCATTGGCATGATATCATTTTTAGCAATGTCTGCGGAGGTGCTTCTTTATACATTGAGACTGGTGTTAAGCCGCCAATTTCTTTCTTCCAGCCACAGTTAAGGGGGTCTTTTTCATACCCCATCCACGTTTGAACCTGTAGATAAGTTCTGTATGAGTGAGATTGAACCGCATCCCTAGTTGGAGGTAGTCGCGCCAAATTGAATTTCGTGTTAGTTGCCGCTTTAGCAAAGCGAAGATAGCGTAACTCAACGATAGAAGTGTTCAAGTCACCGACATAAAGGGTCACAAAAAAAAGTTGCAGTGGCTTGCGTGATCTTTTCTTTTTCTGCAAATGGTTCTTTGAAAATGGAAATACTTTCGTTGTGGGATGCATTTTTTTGAAGTATTGTACAAAACTTCAATTTTCCCTCACCAAATGGAGCGGAGGTGGTATCGCAGCCACTTATTGCATGAAAAAAAAGAATGTTTTCTGCAATATCTTTATAGTTGAATGATGTTTTAGAATACAAAGCATCAGCCTTGTTACCTCTTCCATATTTGCAAAAATATATATTCTCTGGTGTTAAGGCTGTCACTAAAACTAGAAGATCAATATCCTCTCCAATCACAACAACAGAATCGTGTTCAGAAGACAACGAAATGGCAGTTTGCACAATTAGCACATCTGCATCTTCCGTAGCCTGCTTGGTTATTATCTGTGCTTTTTCAAACTGCTTCTGAAGCAATAAAATGAAGCGGGGTTTGTTTCTTTCATTAGATAACAATTTGTCTATTGCCATTTGCGGAAGCATTGTATCATCAAAAAGAACGTCGGCACAACTTTGTAGCCTGGAACGACGAGCTCTTTCAGTGCCTTTTGTGCTTCTTTTATTGTCTTCAGTGGGGTAACCATCAAAGACTATCACAGCATTTTCACCATGATGCCAATGCACGTAAGTCACATATTTTTTTTTAAATTTCAGAAAAAGACTAGCTGCGATTCCAGTGCACTTTGTGCAGGAAGTAGCCCCCGTCTATCACATCAACCTTGCTCTCTCCCATTTCTGTGTCATTTGGCAAGGGCATGAAAGCAGAGTAAAATGTCGATTTTGTCCCTTTCCGAATGCCTTTCTCCGAGAAAAGTGATAATGGAAAGGGAGCAAGTTCGTACTCGAAGTACTGTTTCAAGGCACTGTCAGACTGCTTTGGGATAATCATCGTGTGAAAAAGCATGAGGGGATCCACAGCAACTTTTCCACTGTAGAGAAATCACTGTATTTTTACGTTTAAAATGTACATCTCCAAAATTGTTATTCACAATTTTACATATTTCTCTAGAACCAACCTCCCATGATAGGTGGCAGTTTACGTCTTCTCCTCCAGTCAATCCAGAACTTATTGACATTAAATGGGGACTGTTGGGAAAAGGATTGTGATTGGAAAACCACTCAGTTTTGTGGCATCACTGTCATCCCTTCGGATACGGGAACGTCTCATATCGATGTGTTGATCCGTTGTAGCTGATAAACAGCTACAGTAGTTTTCTACTTCATCACACACATTCTGCAAAGCAGCCAATCCCATAGTCCAGCGAGTGAGAAGACTGTCCGTAATACCTCGTCCACGAGTCAACCAACCAGAGCTCTTCATATTTTTCATGAGTGTTTGCTCAATAGTCATGTCTGACCATATTCCGGACCAAAATTTTTCTGAGCGTCTGATTGTAAAGTATCTCTCCGTAGTGAATTTTTGAAACGCAATGGGTTCCATTTTATCTTTAAGGGCTAACATATCTTGCAGATACAGGTGAGCACACTTGGCGTAGTGGAAGTGACCACTCGCATGAAAATAAGGGATCATTTTCTGAACAGTGTCAAGATGTAACTGCCAATTCCCCATTCTTTCTGCTTCAACAAACTGTTTCATCAATGTAATCATCCGAAAATATTGAACCCACAGTTTAGCTGTACTACCAGATTTCTTTAATCTTTCCAATTCTTCATTAAACTTTAAACTGGCAGACTGGCACTGAGGAAATGTGGATTTTCTGGAGCGGATAAGATAACACCATTATCATAAATCATGTTGTTTAACACAGCACTTTCATCAGGGGTAATTTGAATGGCATTGAATATTAACTTGGATAAAGCTCGATGAACTAAAATATGAGCTCTCAAAAGCTCGAGCATAAGCATAACGTTTCACCTTCATTCAAACTTTCATTACAGATGAAACACTCAGCTCCATGGGAATCCGACATTCTGTTCTACAGTTCATATGGCAACAGAAATCGAACAAACACAAAGGAACGTGTTATATTAGAAATTACTTATTTTGGTAAAAATACAATTTTAGACTTCAAAAAACAATTTAACAGCAGCAACATTTTAAAGCACGTACATTTTCAAGACATAGGGCTAGTTTTAGTTTTGGAAGTTAATTTATGTACCAGTTTAAGAAACGCAAGGTTGGGATGAATTTTTTTTAAGTTGACGAGACTTTGTAGGCAAGGCAGAGATTGCAAGAAATATGGAATTCCATATTACCTGTTTAAAGTTTAGTAAAGTTTATATGCATTTTGCAGTAAACTGCACAAAAAAAAGTTAATTGGGTCTTGTTATGCATGAAACTTGAAGTGTATTGAAACTGCTAATTAACTTCTTTTTTTGTGTGCCTAACATGCATTTTAAGCAAATCATTGAAAAAAAACGGAAAAATTTACAATTTGTTACTTGAACAATTCTCTGCACCTAATAGACGTAATTAATAATATGTTGCATGAATCGTGTATAAAATTTAATACTCTACAATATTGTAAGCATGTATTTTGCCCTTAACAGCACACACAAAAAGTTATTAAGGTCAAACCAACAACATATCCGACTTTTGCAGGTTTTTTTTTTAAATTGTAGATATTCACAAACATATATCTCAGAATCTATTCATAATTTTTCCACATGTTATGCATTAAACTTAAAGTACATTTAATGTTCTTTAAATTTGTAGTTAACGTTTTTTGCCTAAAAGTCTTTGTAAGCAAGTTATTGACAAAAAACTGAAAAACTAAAAAAACTTTAAAATTTAACAAATTTTTATTTTAACATTAATCGGCATATAATGAAGGTATTAAATAATATGTTACATGAATCTGGTAGGAAATTTAATTTTCTACAAAATTGTCTTTCAGCATTTAGCTCTCTGTACTAAAAAAAAGTTATTTGGAAAAAATGAACAGCATATCTGATTTTTTGCGTTTTTTAAAAAAATTTTGCAGATATTCACAACTTTGTATCTCGGAAGCTATTCATAATTTTTAAACATGTTACGCAAAAAAGTTGATGGAAATTTAATGCTCTTTACAATTTGTATTTGACTTTTTTGCCTAAAAGGCGCTGGAAACTGGAGTTATTGAAGAAAAATTGAAAAAAGTGCGTTTTTTTAGCGTTTTTTTCAAGATGACGGAAAACGCACAAGGGGTAGGAGGTCAAAAACTTGGATTTTTCATAAGGGGGTCAACACATCCAACATACCTGAAAATAAAAACTACTCCACCTTTCGCAAGCCAAAATTCTATCTCTACTGGGCTATAAGCTCTTCAATTTATTTTAATTTATTGTATAAAAGAATTAAGTTTATCGGGCGATTGTTGCGAATTGAAATGGTGATTTAATTCTAATAACAAATAGGGCCTTTAGCTATTTGTAATTAAAACTTTTAAACTCCAAAATTAACTATTTCCATTAATCTTTTTCTCAGATTTAATAATTAGACTTTATCGTTTGCTAAACTTGTTTGAAGTTCGAAGAATAATGATGTAATCTTTTTTAATAAATATCTTTGTGTCGATACAATTTCCCATTCACATTTCTTTCGAAAATTCACTTATTTATAGTTTGTTAAATTAATTTACAGTTCAAAAAATATATAATTAGTACAATTGATGCTTTAAAAATAAAAGCGAAACTTTGCATATTTTTTTATGCCAAGTTAGAATTCTCTATGCATCTTTCTTCATACATATATAATGAACCATCAAAAGAACTCTATTGTGATATTACAACAATCCAAACTGAATTATATCACATAAATAAATATTCTTTCAAAAGTTTTATTTTTATTTTAAATAAAGTTTCTCGTGCGTTTAACGAAATGGCAACAGTGAAAATATTGAATAAAATGGAATTTGCATGTTATTTCAATTTAGATTAAATATTTAGTTATTTTAATTTTAAATAAACTTCTAATTTAAATTTTTTAATGAAATTTGGAATGTACTCTAATCTGATTTTTTGCTTCAAAATGACGTATCCCACTTGTCTGTGGGACTCGTGGTTCTTTCTGTGAAAGTGGGTGACAGACAGACGGACTGAACGATTATAAAACCTTCCACTTTTTACGTTTAAACGTAGTGTGGAAGCTAAAAATGAAAAAATAGGCATTGACATGCTGACGATATCCGTCCGTCCGTACCCCCAACCCAAAATCGGTTCTATCCATCGTATCTCATAAACTATTTTTTGTTAGAAAGGTATGGCTTCAAAATCCCAACTGTCCGTCTGTCTGTACTTCCGAAAGGACATTTGTCTTTGTCTATCAGCGAATTTCCAATTGAACTAGCTTTGTAATTTAATTTTAAGTTATTTTAATCACTGTTGCCACATCAACAGTGGCATGAGAAACTTTATTTATTTGAAACAGGTCGTGTAAAAATTTATTTTTGTCATAAGTCAGTTCGGGATGACGTCGCAAATTGTGACACAATATGATTATTTGATTGCTCATTATTGTTTACTAAGAAAGAGGAAAAGCATTATATTTTTTCATAAAAATCTTATTAGTTTTTATTCTTTTAGTGCAGCTTGGAGTAGTTTCATGTTTTGCACAACCAAAGTCTTTAAGTTACAATAGAAATGTCTTACCAACTCGCTCTTATATCTCTGACTCTCGAAATATTGAAGCCAAATGAAGTAATATTATTGACAAGTAACATTTTGTAAGTCCACAAAGTAAATTCATTGCGAACAAGTTTTGAAGAAAACGATTTTAAACTGTAAACTAGTTAAATAAGAGTCATTCAAGACTATAAAGCCTGCTAAAACGGTTTTAACCCTTTATTTACTGGCAGTACTTATAAAATTCACTTATTAGGCCGCTATCTTAATTTTCATTCTTTATTTGGGGGAAAATGGTGGCAAGACGAAATTTTTGGTTATAATTGTACGGTTTTAGCACATCAAAGTCCATAAAGGTAAAGTAAATTCTTCAGAACAATTTAACTTTAGTTACCTGCATAAATACGTTTTGCCCTGACGGTACTATTAAGTCCCATTTAAAAAACCGTTGTTTCACTTTTCATTGTTCATTTAAGAAAGAATAAATGGTATAGTCCTCCCTCCACTTCTTAGCATCTATGACGTGTGTTTTAGACGAATCCAAACTATCACTCTTAAAACGAAAAGGAAGATTTTGTTTTCAGCCAGAGTTACTATATTTGGCGATTCTTTTGCAGGTGCATATTTCTTTAAAGTTTAGAAACAGTTTCTCAACTGAAGGGCAGTTCGAACTTGCATGGGTTCACTATTATTGCATAGCTATTTTTTTTAACTTATAGCGTTCCCCGAAGTGATCCTGAATATAGTAAATAATACACACTACAGATGAAAATCTATTAACGATCAAGTCAAGATAGAAAAGAAATGCAAGTGCAATGATGACGACCTTCAGCAATTAACCTCCTTTCACTAATAACCTTCACTACTATCCTTCTTTCACTAATAACCTATGTGCAGTTTTAGTGTGACACGTTCTTTCCAACCAAACTAACCCAACAATCCGCAGGCTCGCCAAACACCATGGGATTGGCAACCCTGCCTCCTTTATGTTTCTTTACCTTTTTACAAAGTGGACGCTTCCACGATCAACATATTTGGGATGCCAAGTTGTGGCAGGCGGACTGTAGTTGGGATTTTATTAATGCAGTATTCAGTTTCAAAACATTAAAGACTAAAATGGTAAATCAAAGTCCTTGAACAAAATATCGTTGTTGGTCAGTGCAATTTAGTTATTATAAATAGAAATGAGAAAAAACGGAAATAAATTTATCATAAATTGCATTTTATGTTACAACTATTTTTTACCAATTTATAATAATATTAATTACATAGATAGCTTTGAATTAGGCAACAACGAACAATTAAAACTAAATCTTAATTTACTACATAAAGGGTTAAACCGTCGAAAGTATGATATGGGAAATTTCAAAAATAAATTACTAAAATTTTTTAGTGTATAAATGAAATACTCACGGTATATCAATTAAGCTTTCTGCTGAACCCAGGCTGACGGCAAGTGTAAAGATCTTGATCTTCTCGGCAAACCTCCTGGTTTCGTCTGTCCCACCTTTGATGCAAAACGAGACCATACCGCTGAATCCCCTGCATTGCTTTATAGCGACTTGGTACTGAGGATGGCTCTCTAGACCTCATATGGGGGAAAATATCAATAAATTTAACTGAGTGTAAAAAATAAAAAAATCCCCAAATATTTAAATTACCGTTTAGCCAGTTTTACTTTGTCCTGCCCATGTGTTGCTAAAAGTACTACGCTACTTTCATTGTCTTTTTTTAAAAAAAACCTTTTTAGGAAAAGTATCTTGTAAATCAAATTATTTACTAGCTTAACCTTCTGAGCGTTAGAACAGGCTTTGTTTAGCAATTTGTGCACGAGTCTCTCTACCAATATATATCAATTTTAAGATTATATAAATATTCTTTTTTCATTTGAAAATGATTTTGAGATCATTTTTTTTTTAAAATGACCTAATTCTGATTTTTACAATCAATAAGTATTAGAATTCATCCAGAGAAAACAACCCTATACATTTTTGCCCATTTTCAGGCCGTACGGAAGGTTAACAAACAAAATAATATGTTTAAGTATAATATTACTTACTTCAGTATAATGTATAAAATAATAAGTATAATATTACATAAGTATAATGTAATAAGTATAATATTACATATTGGAGACTGAGGAACCTCGGCCATAGTTTCAGAATTTTATTTTTATAAATTTTATTTTTACACTAAAAATTTCATATGATAGCACATATTAAAGGAAATTTTATTGGCAACAAGTACGAGTATATAATAGGGATAATATAAATAAAGCATTTTTTCTTTTTTAAATATATTGTTTTTTTAAACTTAGAAACTTGGCCAAGTCTCCCTTATTAAGGGAGACTTGGCCCATGGTAAGGGAGACTTGGTCAATGCAAAAATGCCTAATTTTAAAGGGCAAATAATTCGATTTATAATTCGGTTTTATAATTCGATTAAATTTCAAGTATGCAAAGCATTACCAAAACATCAATGTTGTTGGAAAACTTAAGATTATATTTTGTCTCATGGGGAAAAATTAAGCAAAATTGCGGGACAGCAATTTATCGTGATACATAAACACAGAAAAGCTTTTGTTCTACTAAAAGAAAAGTATACACACAACATTCGTTTCAGTGAAGTAAAAAAAAATATTGCATTGTTCAAAACAAATTTCATATTCAATTCATAAAGTACCAAAATGAAACATTACCGCTGGAATTGTTGCCACTCAGGGCATGAAACCATACCGATTCAAAAAGTTAAGTAATAAAACACAATTTGTATGAAGTGTACCTGGATAAAACACTCTTTCCACGTTAGGATGAGTTTCCAGAAACCTTGCAACAGCAGTGGCATTTCTCATATGCTGCTCCATTCTCAGATGAAGGGTCTTCAGACCTCTCAGTACCAGATAGCAGTCCAACGGGGAAGGCAGGGAACCAACCACTAAAAAACAATGCAGGAAAACTAGAGTAATGTATACAGGGTGTTCCAAAATTGACCGGAAATGGAAAGGATGCAACTCCGAAATATTTACCCAACCCCTCCAAAAACTAGTACGCAGCCAATTGGTCACGCATATTGGTCGTGGTTGCATCCTTGAACTAGGGCAGCACAAGAATGCTTTGACGAAGGGATGCATTCGTTTTGAGTTTGGTTTGGTTGAATTGACATATCGTCTAGTAATTTTACAGTTTGCAGACTCTGTTACATCACAGTTTCTAAAACTACTAAAAATGATTAGTAACCACTAAAATGGAATTTTTGTGCTTGGATTTCAAATTAAATGATTTGGCGGGTTTTAAATTTGCGTAAGATATTTGAAAATTCAATAAACACTAAACGTTTTGCGATGAAAATGTACAGTTTGTCGAAATGTGTATGTGTTAGGACGGGACAACAGTCAGCTTTCTGGTGGACAGGTTTTTGAAATTTGTTGAAATCTTTAACAACTGATATACATGTATTTGTATAACTGCATCTATAGGTGATTTGAGAGATTAATAAAATAACGCAGACTGTGAGATCTCCATTCTGTAAGTTGCATTTCTGCTGAAAGCGTGTGCCGTGTGCTGTTCACTAATCGCCAGCTTGCTGTGAAGATATGGTTTATTCTTTAGAAGAGAGGATTTTTCTGGTATTGGAATTTCACTGCCTAGAACACAACTTTCCTGCAACAAGACGAAGTTTCCGACAGAAGTTTAATGTTACCAAAGGACTAAAAACCGATACAATAACGGAACTGTTTGCGAAACTTTCAACGAACTGGGAACGTGAATGATGAGAAAACTAGAAATGTCGGGAGACCACGTTCGACAACAACCGCTGCCAATGCTCAGCTGGTGGAACGTGTAATACAAAAGCAGCCTTTTGTATCCGTTCGCCGTGTTGCAACTACGGCTCAAATCAAGCCAACGTCGACGTATCGTCTCCTGCGCCAGAGCATACACGTATTTCCATACAAAATTCAAACTCGGCAACCTCTCACCGCTGCTTCAGCTAATTCACGGAGATATTCACCAAAGATATGGTGCAAATGATTGATGTTGGCGAGATAAATGTAGACAACTTTTGGTTTTCGGATGAAGCCTACTTTCAGCTGGATACGTTAATAAACAGAACTGGCGCATATGGGGAACATAAAACCCCCATGTTGCAACTCCATCGTCTCTGCATCCACCAAAAGTAATGGTTTGGGCCGCCATTTCTTCCAAAAGACTCATTGGCCCATTTTTCGGAACCGGAACTATTACTGCCCACCACTACCTGGAAATTCTTCGTGAATTTGTGGTGGTTCAAAATTCCTTAGATGACGCTGCAAGTACATCGTGGTTCATGCAAGACGGTGCCCGACCCCATCGCACGGCCGACGTGTTTAATTTATTGAGCGAGCCTTTCAATGACTGTGTGATTGCGTTTGGCTATCCCACACATATAGGAAGTGGTATGGCTTGACCTCCTTATTCGCCAGACTTGACCCCCTGTGATTTCTTTATGTGGGGATATTTAAAAGATCAAGTGTACCGTCTTAATCCCGAAACAATTGAGGAACTAAAGCAATACATCTCTGCTGCATGTGACGCTCTACCACCAGAAATTTTCAAACGGCTCTAAGAATGCGTAGGGTTATTGCTGCTGATGGCGGATATGTGGAAAATATCCTAGTATGAGTAAACCCATAATTTTCCCCATCCTTTATTTACGTTTGTTGACTATTTTATATGCAAACACATGTACACATTTTTGAAGGGTCGATTTTTATTATAGGATCGACCCATACAAAAACAATAGCAGAACCACTACGCATACATGCATCTTTAAGCCATACAAACCCTTCTTCTTTGTAATGTTTACTAATTTTCTGTCCTTTTATTAATATAAATAAGCAAATTACAATAATTATGTATAGACTGATGGTCAACATCAAGTTTTGTAACTATAATGCAACAACCTATCAAAATGAACGGCCTCCTAAAAAAGATATGTGTTGTAAACTTGTTGAACCTGTAATTTTAATCGGATGTAAATTTAACCAAACCAAACCAAAAGTACTACATTCTTGTGTAGCACAAGTGCAAGCTTTCATGCATGACCGAAAGTGCGGCTAATTATTTAGCCGTTTTTTATTGGCGGGGACAGGGTAAATATTTCGGAATTGCATACTTTCCATTTCCGGTCAATTTTGGAACACCCTGTATCTTCTTCGCTTCAGATCGACATACAGGGTTGTCCAGAAATAAGTTTCCCAACTCAGAGGCCTGTGCAGGATGCTGTATTGATCAGAATGTGATAAAATTTGAGATACAGACATTTCAGATCATGCGCTCTCGATTTATTACAAAAAAGAAATTAGTTCAAAATTTTGCCGATAGGTGGCGCTGCAGATTAAAAACACATTTTGCAGTAATTCTACATGAGATCCGTGGTTCTCCACAATTTTTTCCATTTTTATAGCTTTGTGTTCCACAGTGGATCGCAGAAAGACCGCAAAAATGCCGAACAATTGAGGCTGAATCCGAAAGAAAGGCTGAATCCAATTGTTCGGCATTTTGCGGTCTTTCTGCGATCCACTGTGGAACACAAAGCTATAAAAATTGAAAAAATTGTGGAGAACCACGGATCTCATGTAGAATTACTGTAAAATGTGTTTTTAATCTGCAGCGCCACCTATCGACAAATTTTTGAACTAATTTCTTTTTTGTAATAAATCGAAAGCGCATGATCTGAAAGGTCTGTATCTCAAATTTTATCACATTCTGATTAATACAGCATCCTGCACAGGCCTCTGAGGCCAAAAGCAATTGAAAAATTCTAGCTAGCTGTCGAATTAACTAACCTAAACAAACAAAAAAACATCTTTACTTCAGAAAACCTGTTATTGTCCTAGAACGAGTAATACAACCACAATCAAAAGTATGTTCATTTAATTGGCTACTTCTTTTGGCGGTCTCGTAATAACCAATATCGCCAGAAAATAACTTACACTGGGAAGTACTCTTCAGTTTAGCGTAGATTTCATCGTTATTTGTCGCGGCTGCACCCATGAGGACATCAGAATGCCCTTTAAAATGAAAAAAATATATTAATTTTCAGTAACACAAAAAAAATCTTTGTAAAAAACACTAAACTACTAATAATACCGAACTTAACCGAACCAACAGAGATTATACAACAATTATCATTTGGAGGACACAGAATGCAAGCAAACCAAGTCCATAAAAATCTTCTTTGTGCTACAGAGGTTTAAAGTCAAAGCTTTCTAACAAAATTACATCTTAGTTTTTTAATTTAGCTGTCTAATGGATATTATCTGAACTAGAATTTTTTTTGTTATTTCACTGAAATACTACATAGTTAGTTCATGCAATAAACTGCCTATTCACCTAACAAATATAAGTAATTATTATGCCTTTAAAGAACAACTTTTTGAATTTTTTTTATAAATGTCGACGACTTGGATATCTTTTTTTCACTTTAATTTGAAGCATTATCATATCTGTATGCCAGCTGATTGCCACATTATGTTCTATATTATTTGTTTCTGTGTTTGTTTTTGTTCGAGTTTAACTATACAAACTCCTTTACTGGATATTTTCCCCTTGGTGTGCCACAAAATTCTTATATTGCTTCTTTGCCATTTTTTTTTGTAATAATAAAGATTATTATTATTAATAATTGCGAAGCCAACTCGAAAATGACAAAAATTAGACTTTTTGCATTTGTATTCTCAACACTCCATGTATACGATTCAAAATAGCTATAAGATTAAGATTTCGTTATTTACCAGTAGTTTTAGTATCTAAACCATAAGATTGAGAATATAATGTGATAGTTAAAGTCAACCAATTTCCTGTTATTTAAATTAAATATCATTTCTTCTCGTTTAAAAATCCTTTCTTCTCGTTCAAAAATCATTTCTTTTTGAGAGCGTAGATAAACGTTTTCCCCAAAACACTAAAAGTCATACATGTGTTTTAAAATCTTACCATTCATGTACTTTGTAAGAGAATGCATGGATATATCGGCACCCAAAAGTAACGGATTCTAAATAAAAAATAATAATAAAATATGTGTCAGACATATGTTCACTTTTCATATAGTTTTATAGTAATACAAAAAAATTAATAATATGTCTAAATAAGTAATTACATAACATGCATTCGACGGCTAACATAGAAAAAGTGAAAGTCAAAACTTTTCTAATGAGAGGTATGAGCAGGAGCATAACATACTGACGAAGGTTACCGATTATTAAGCCAATTATATGTTTTTTAATTACAGTGTGCCTAAACACTATAAGACAAGCTCATTTGCCGCATGGTAGAAGCCTAGTAACATTACTAAGCGCATGGTAGAAGCTTAGTAACATTACTAACCGCATGGTAGAAGCTTAGTAACATTACAAACCGCATGGTAGAAGCTTAGTAACATTACTAACCGCATGGTAGAAGCTTAGTGACATTACTAACCGCATGGTAGAAGCTTAGTAACATTACTAACCACATTATGACATCTTAAAAAACAGTTCATTATAACAAAACTTTATTTTAACCCATTTCAATAATAAGGCCATTATTATGTGGATCTTTTTGAACCGAAACAACATTTCCCCTTGTGTGTGGAAACTTTTCATTCCATCATAAGTATATGCAGCAATTGAAGCAAACTTTTCCACTTTAATTTATTATTTATCACTAAAACATTTTTTAAACATAATTACAAAAATAAAATATACATTATTAAATAGTTGAAATTCCTAATTACAAAAATCGCATTATTAAACGCATAACTAAGATATTAGGTTAGGTCCGTTACTTTGCGACTTCGTTCAATTGAATTTACAATCTCCAAAAAAATCGCTAATGAACCGACCGGACTCTATATATTAGTTAGGATTTGGAAAATGTGAGTATTGCAACTAGTCCCTTCTGTTACTGAATATTTTTACTTACTTGGAAATAAGGTGACATAAAAGTGTTATCAACGACCAAAAAGGATTTTTGATGCTTTTTTACTATTTTTGCAACTGCGTCGATGTCAACAATTTTCATGGTTGGATTGCACGGGGTTTCGATCCAAACCATCTATTAAACAGATATAAAACACTTGAGTTGTTAATTATGTAAGTGCCTTGATAATGCAAATTATTAAAGTTAATTCTATTTAGTACTTAACACATAAACAAATTACATTGTTTTAATAAAGTTAAGAGCATTATTGAATCTTCTACAGAAATGTGCTACATTGTAAAATTTTAGTATAATTTGGTGTAACGTTACTCCATAATACTGGTATAAACCAGATTTTGTAAACAGTATAGTCTACAATTAGTGTCTGAATGAGAAAAGAATAAATTAGAAAAATTGTTCATTAGTGGGATCACAAAATAACCACGTAAATTCATTAACTACTTAAAATGTACCTTTATTAAAAGGTTTATTTTATACACGGTCAAAAATTGGTGTAACGTTACTCCGTAAAACTGATGGCATTATGAGATTCCTCCAGCTTTACGGAGTAACTTTCGAAAAATTTACCTTGCGGCATTACATCATAAAATGGGACAAAGTTTAAAACTTCATCCTATTGTGTAGCATAACATCTCTCCGTACAGTTGGAGGCAATGTATGTTGCCACAAGCTTAACGGAGTAACAAACACCAGAAATTTACAGTGTAAAACAACATATTTTTAAGAGAAAAATTAAAATACCATGCAAATATTATAATATTTAGAATTTTTACATTTTGTTTTTCGATAAAATCGTAATAATATTTTAATAAAGAATGAAAAATTATTTAATTAACTTTTATCTCAAAAACTATTTAAAACCTTTAATTTCTTAGAAATATCTATATCTAAGTAATTCACTTCAAGTTTTAAATACATTGCGAAATCATTTCAAATGTTTTGTGGTATTGAATGATGCAAATGCCGAATAAAATACTTATTAATCGAGGAAGTTAATTTTATGAGGAAGTTCTGAAAAACTTCACTGTTAAAAATTATGCACTATGTTTCACCAAAAATATGGTTCCTAGTAGCTGCAACGGCTGTGTGGTGAAACGTTAAACCATATTTTTGGTATTCGGTTGAACCATTTCTCAAGTTTTTGTTTCCAAATCCAGAAAAATGGTTCAACCAAACACCGAAAAAAAGGTGAAACCTTTCACCACACAGCCGTTGCAGCTACTAGGAACCAATATCATGGTGAAACCAAGCACAACATTTTTAACAGTGTTGAATAGCCTACTTTCCTTTTACTTTAATACTCACTTAAGTTCTTATGGTACAGATAGACAGACCTACGAAAACAAGGTATAGAAAGGGTACTAAATCATACATATACACTTTCTAAGCACCCTTTCTAATAACCTTTCTAAATAATGTTTTTCTTTTTCTTAATTTGGACATCAGATAAGAGATAGAACGGAATTCGGAAAGGGTTCCAAGGGGACATATATACTCACATCTCCGCGATGCCTAAGTTTCATAATTGTAATTCTTTCGAATTAAAAGTAGGAAGTTGGCTAAATATATTAAAGGGATTTATAAACAGAATCGTTCATTAATATAAAAATACATTTTTTACACTAACTGAAACATAAAAAAGCATTTGCCTTCACAGATTATAAAGTTTTTACATTTTGATATTTTATTAATTAACCGATAAGTATATTAAAAGTATTTAAACAAAATTAATTGTTTTTAGCAAACCGAGTTTTGGGCATTAACTACGATTGGTAAGAAAATTTGCCACTCGAAAACGAACTTTCCTTTTAAGTTTATCTAAATAAACAAAATATAATACAAATGAAGACCACATTTCTGAACAGTTCATGTAGGACAAATTAAGTTGCACAAAAAGCGAATTAAATAAAAATTAAAGTTAACGTTTTTATTCGGAATTGAAGATGTAAATGATATTCACGAAGTTGTCTTTAATGGGTTAGGTTTGGGTTTATCAATATTCTTTAACCAGTAAAAGAATTTTGATTAATTTGTATCGGATAGGTAAATAATAATATTTTCGAACACCATTAACATTTCAACAATTCCTACAAATAACCTAAGTAATATTCCTATAAATAACATAAGTAAAAAAAACTGTTTTATTTTAATTTATCTTGAAATTAAAACTCGATGTGCTTTTATTTTTAAGTCATATTATTTCCAATGCAGGGTTGTACCTTTGTATTTTCTTTCATTAAGTTTTCTAAAGTACTGGCTTCCCTCAGATCTGCAAATGTAACTTCAACGCTTCCTAGGGCCTCTTTTATCTTCAAATAATTTCTAGTACCTAAGTAAAGAAACCGATGAAAAAAAATATTTAAAAAAAACAAGATATCAAATTTTGAAAGACTGTCCATGTAGTTTTAATGGAGATTTTCAACTTTTGAGTTGCAGCATTATGCAAAAAATTCCATTTTCTAGTTGTTCGCAAATAAGTTAAAGAAACAACTTCATTATCAGAATTTTTTACCATAACTCTAGATCAAAATAACAATTAAACACAGTTAACTATTTGCAGAATGTCTGAAAAGATAAATATTCATTTCTGAGTTAGTTAATGTTTCCTAATAAATTCTTTTATTATTTTTGTAATCCAATTTGACTTGGCATACATAAAATATTTAAAATTTTAAATTCAGAACACACGTAGTATTTAAATTATTTCTATTCAAACTAGTTTGTTATCTCTTTATAGCAGATAGACATCCCACAGAAATGATATTTGAAACTTTAATTATAGTTTATTATGCAGAATGCATAATTGTTTAAGCTAATAATCAAGTAATTTGTAACACAATATACCAGTTCATACCAGTAGAAATGTACAAGGTACACAAATAGATTATCTATATCTGTAACACCTCTGGCATTTATATTTTTCATTAAATAGTTTTCATAATTTTTATGAAGTAAGAATAAAAACTAGTTTATTAAACTAAATGTAGGGAATCAAAATTTAATGTATTAAAAAAAAGTTGAATAAATTTAAAGTAAAACGAAACTGAATAACTAACCTTAATAAAAGTTTAAAAAATTAGCCTTTTAATTTTTTAACTATTTATTAATAGAAATTACGTAAATGGTGGTATTTAAAACATTTTCATTGCTTCTTTATTTGTGATTCACAATTTGAAATCTATAACGATAACAAGAAGTTCTAAAAGAACTAAAATAGCCTACTTTTCTGTCACTTAAATACTTTCTAAACTTTTTATAGAAAAAAGCAGGACTGAAACAGAAACTGTCACCTAGAACCGCTTCAACACGCGAAAAAAACACAGTATACACAGTTATAGGTTACCATTTGAAATATTCCGTTTAGCGGTAGTTGTACATTTTTGGCGACTTTATCGCTTGTCTTGCGATATTCGAAAAGTTCCGTAACTTCTGAGCGGACCCACTACTATTTCGGTGCTGCCATCTATCGTGCTTATATACAACTGGAAAATAAATACCTAAGCAGATGCAACAAATTTTTAGTTTCTTTTTTTACGGAACTTGTAAATGACTAGACAAGAATCTTTCATTGATATTTCATCGAATAAGGTAAATTGTTTTCAATAATAACTGTTAAATAAAATGTTTCTAATGTAATAACTTATCAATAAGTGTTAAACGAAGTACATAATAATTTGTAACAAAAAAAATCAGTAATGATAATCAAAAAACTTTTTTGAATTTTTTAATGCAAAAACATACCATGGTAAACTGAGTTAAACATGACTACGTGGTCTCCATTCTCCAACAACATGGATATTGAAGATACAGCAGCAGTACCGCAAGAAAAACATAATGCTGTAAAAAATCATTTTTATATCTGTTAAAAATATGTCTGTAAGACTGGAAAGCTAAGGGAGATATGTAATGAATATATGAAACTATATGGGCTATGGAGATGACTCATATAATGAAAAGTATTTGCGTGAAATGGATTTAAATGCTGCTAAATAGATAGAGTTACATGTCCTATTATACACCTAAAAAAATCTTTGTTCATGGGAAATTTCTGATCGTCTACAATAGAATGTTCTAAAATCTTCTTGAAAAGTAAATATTTTCCTTTATATGATAAATGTTTAGTAAATGTTTAGATGGAACTAAATAAGCTACATGTCGTGATCATGAATACACCATGCCCTGGCCGGGAAGAGGTTTATTTTGCTTGGTCAGATTTCTTCTTTTTAATATCTGAAACACGGGGATTATATTATAGATTTTAGATTAAATTATTTAGTCAGTTTATGGTCCTTTTCAAATGAAACATTTTTTACATATTCACTGAAAAAATATATGATATAAATGATTAAATGGATTTTTTCACTTGAAATTGGATATGTATACTGATATTTTTGCCTCAGATCGGTCGTGTCTGAAAGCCAAAGACATACCAATCAATAGTCTTGTTTATTTATAGTACTTTTTAACGGGCATTGCTAAAGTAAAGTTCTATTTTTTTTTACATTTTCCGTGCGATTCCTCAAATGTCAGTGTTTGTAACTTCAATTACAATATTCGGAAGTTACTACAACCACAAGTAATTAATTGAATTCACGTGCTATTATATCTCTAATAGCAATTTTATTTGCAATTAATAGCAATTTTAATTAAAACATATTTAATAGCAATAGACAGAAATTTCATTAAAACATTGTGTGTATTCGTATTACTTTTATTCGAGTACATTATGCGCAAGTGCCCACAATCCCAAATAACTAAAAGAAATTCACGTGCTGCTAAAGCCTTGACATTGAATATCAATTTTAACAAATAGAAATGTTGTTAAATCATTGTGTGTATTACCTACTACTTCATTGTGTTCATTTTATGTCATGCACCATTTTCTTACGATAGCAATAATTTGTCACATTGGTGAATATAAAAAAGTTATTTTCATTTAGTGGCCCATTCATAACCTGCACTGGTCCATGCATCTACACAGGTAATTTTGAGTGGGCCGAATATATTTTTTGTCATTCAGATCTAATTCAGAGATATGTATAGATGTGTTTTAATCCAACTGAAATACGGATTTTTCAGATAAACAAATAAGTAAAATAAGCATAATCGACTTTGAGTATGTTAGAAAAAAATTCATTTTGAAAATGTACTAAAACCAATGCAGTAGATGGAGTATTATATTTAGCAAAGTCTAACAGGCTATAAAAGGATAACATTATCACGTCCTAAGGACATTTAAGACAAAACATTTAGATTAACATATCTAATGACTTCGTTTCTATTTGTAGGGGAAGGGACATTGCCCAACTTATGTAAATTTCTTTGTTTTTTTTAAATATTCAAACAATTTTTTTACAGGGTTATTAGAAATTATAAGTTGTCCTACGATATTATTTTATACATGTGTTATTTTTTTCAAATTCATAAAATGAAAGTTTCATTAATATATTTCTTGCATTCTGATTGTCGGCTATTAAAAATGTTTATTTTAAGAAGGCTGTTCCTAGATTTTTTTTATTCGCTTATAAATAACAACACAAACAATTATGTTTACACTTAAAAATAAAATTTGTCTACTTTCTTGTAGGGTATTTTTTTAATGTTTTTATAATATATGTATGCATAAATCTTACCATACTTTGCATGCTCCAAAAGTGCTATTCGTTCTTCTAAACGTTTCTTTGAACCGTTTTCTATAGCAGATATCTAAAATGTTTACATTATAAGTTAAATATTACAACTTACGTCGAAATGTGTGTGCTATATTATGTTTAACAAAATTTCTTTAAAAACATTTTACTCTCGGTATTTTTGTATGAATACATATTAAATAGTACTAAAAAGATAAAAAAACAAGAAGTTCATAAAGAACTAAAATAGCCTACTTTCCTGTTACTTAAATACTTACTGAAGTTCTAATCGGGAAAAAAACTAGGTTCCTAAAGTAATATCATCAACAGCCGTTTCTACAACTAGATTTATACACATTAGAAAAAAAATCGAAACACAGCACCCAGCTATAATTTAAACTTCTAAAAGCCAAAATCAACTATTTTCCTTAATATTCGTTCGCAAATTAATTAAATATTATTTATCATCTGCTCGTGATTTTATTTGTAGTTCGAAGAATAAATATTTATTAATAACAAAAGTAATGAAACTACTCCGAACTGCATTAAAAAACAAGAAATGTAAATTAAAACTAAGCATAATTGGCATGCAAAAGTATGCCTTGCCGCTTTCTTGGTAGATAATTAATGAATAATCAAGATCAATTGTTTACATTTTATGACGTCATTCCAACTGATTCTTGAATATATTATTTGCTTCAAATATGTTAAATAAAAGTTTTCATGCATTGTTGATTGGCACAGTGATTTAAATGACTCACAAATTGAATTTGAGTGGCCTAATTTTTCATAGGAAATTCCGAGATAGTATAGATTTTTTATCCAACTGAATACAGGATCAGAAGACAAAAAGTAGAAAGTTGGCTATCTGAGGTCATGTTCTAACAAAAAAATTTTTAAGATGTGACTAAAACCGAATTGGAAGAGGAGTAGTTACATTAGCAACAGACAACGGAAAAGGAACATTCACGTCCTAAGACATTAGAACAAACATGAACATACTAAACATCGACAGAGCGAGGAATTGTTATGTACAAAAATACAGAACAGTAGGGTTGACATATACCGATTTCCAATATTAAACAGTGTTTTTTAAATGCTCAAAAATTGAATTTCAATGCTAATTCATGGAAATTGCCGATGCAGCTATATGTTATTTAGAGGTCCGTCCGAGATTTTTACCAACAAACAACAAACAAAGTTACTTAAAAAAAAATTTGGTTATCTGAGGTTATGTTTTCTAACAAAATGAATTTTTAAAATGATGATTAAACCCATACTTTGTGAAAGTGCTTGGTATCTGAAACAGACTTGAAGTTCTACAGATACTAAAGTACAGACGGAAAAACAATCGCGAAATTGTCAATATTTTACAATTTTTCATTTTTTTAATTCTTTGAATAAAAAAAGAAAAAGTAGCTAAAAATGCTTAACTTTCAAAGTTTGTAAAGGTATCAACCTAAATAGTTATTTATGCAACAAGTGTGAAAAGTAACACTTTTTAAAACTAGTGGATTTTACTTCACGAGCGAGGTATGAGCGAGTGAAATAATGACACGTGTTTTAAAAAGTTTACTTTTCACACGTGTTTCATACACTATTTTTTATAATTACGTGAAAAAAATCAAATCTCATTGGTTCAAAAATAATTCACGTGCTAGTTTTTTTACGTAAAGAAGAACGGCATCGATAAATCACTGGAACTACAAAAGGCAAACTTATTTTTTAGTTTAAAGTCAAACATTTGAACATGGATTCTGATTCAAAAATAAAAAATAATAATAACATTCACGCGCATAATATTTATAAATAAAGCAGATCAATAAATTTCTGGATTTTATGAATATTCTGAAATAGAAATTTTACTTGAAATGTTGGCATCTTGTGAAAAGAGTGAAAAAAAAGTACTTTTTTTCACTGCTTTTGGGTGAAAAAAAGTAATTTTTTCATATTAAAATTATATTATGATTTTTACACTATAATTTTGATATTAAAATTATAGTGTAAAAATCGGATTTTTTTCACGCAATTATAAAAAGTAATTTTTTTATCACTGTTTCTAAAAAGTATAACTTTTCGCACGCGTCTGATATTAAAATTATAGTGTAAAAATCGGATTTTTTTCACGCAATTATAAAAAGTAATTTTTTTTTATCACTGTTTCTAAAAAGTACAACTTTTCGCACGCATCTGATATTAAAACTATAGTGTAAAAATCGGATTTTTTTCATGCAATTATTAAAAAAATATTATTTAGTTAACCCATCGTAGCAAACAACTTGCTCAATGCTCATTTTGCATAAAAAGATCTTCGTAAGTTAGGATGTTTTACTGGATAGAGTATTTAAGGACTGACATACATATATTAAGTTTTGCCGTTTTTTTATTAACATACCCTGATTTAAGCTTTGTTGCATTTTTTTAATTAAAACTTTTTAAAATAAATTTATGATTGAAAAATAAAAGTATATAGTTAAGCTTAATTATTATTTATGAAGTTATTAAAATCCCAAACCTTTTATCCTTTAAATGGTTATTGAGTGGCATTGCAAATCATGTACTCCAAACAATTAAAAAAAACTTTAAAAAATAACGTTATACCAAATTTACGGAGTAACATTACACTAATTAGTAGTTTACACCAAAAAACTGGTTGCAGTAAGTGCTGTCTTAATTTTTATAAAGTAACGTTTTACTAATTAGAAGTTAACATCATAAAACTGATTGCAGTAAGTGCTGCCTCAAGTTTTAAGGAGTAACATTAACACCAAAAAATAAGAGCACACTTCTTTTTTGAGTAACGCTACTCCATAAATGTGGTGTAACGCTACTATATAAAGCTGGAGTCGGCTAGTCTGCCACTGGTATTATCGAGTAAAGTTTCACAAAACATGTCTTCAGTGTTATAGAAAAATGGTTTTTTTTATTATTTCACTGGAAAAAATATCGCCAAACGGAATCTTTGGAGACAAACGAAATTTTCTATCACAGTAGTAAACAGTTAAAGAACCACAGTATACGCAGTTAAATATTTCCACTAGACATATTCCGTTTGGAAGCTGTTGTACATTTTTGGGGACTTTATTACTTGCTATCCAGCGATTAAAGTCTCCAAAAGTGCCAAAAAAAAAGTAGTACCATGATGAGGAGCACATAATAAAACAAATGTAGGATTCAATGCATATATTAAAACAAATGCAGGTTTCTTTGCACATAATAAAATAAATACAGGATTCAAACATTACCTCATCGTTCATAGAGCTCAGGTTTATCGTACGTGTTTCCGTTTTATCATGGCGAAAAACATCACCATGCACTAATATCGTACCAAGTTCCGTCATTTTGAAGTTTATTTGCAGAAAGTAAAGTGACAGCTATGTGACTTCCTTCATCTATTGTGCTACTATAAAGGTTAAAGATAAATGTTTGATAAATTCGGATGAGTCTTTGGAAGATTGGTTATCCTGGTTCTGATAACAAACAAAATTCGGTTTTACATGAATGGTTATTTAATGTGTTTATACAGTTGCTATATCAGACACCGCTATATCGCACCCTCGAAATCAAAACGATTGGATTTTGAAATCGTCTTTTAGTTATGCAACATTTAGAGCGAGCATCACACTTGTATATCGCACTGTACGTGGAAAAGTGACCTATCGCACAAATATGTCTTTTCGAGTTGTAAATGCTATAATATTCAAAATTTAAATATCTAGCGATTAAAGCAAAAATGAAATCAATGGGTGGAATAGTTGGAATGCAGTAAGCGAATCGTTATTTTTTCTATAATGCCATGCAATGGAAAAAATGAACTTCAGACGATTTTTCTAAAAAACTAGTATTTTTGCGATAGGTCTCTTTTCCTCGTACAGTGCGATATGTACTGTCAGAAAATTTCGAGTTTTTACACAAAATTTTCCATTATTTTCACAAATAATTTTCTTGTCGATCATGGGCATTATTATTTCGTTAATCAGAATATGGTTTTGAAGAGAAGCTCATGTGCATTCGTCGGTCTTGTCAATAGATTTGAATATACAACTAAACTTTGGAACGATTTTAACGAACTTTTAAACGATAAATCCTAAATAAGTTCATTTCTAAGGTAATCCTTTTACATTATCCTTATTATTCTTTCTTCGTTTCGATATGCAGTTGATATGTGGATCGCTTAATATAGAAAGTGGTCAAGCGACAATTTAAAAAGTTTTAGGATAGACAAAACATGTTTGGCAAGCCAATAATTTTTTTAGTAAAAAATGGGGTTGTAGTGTTTGTGGGATCTGCTTCTTGAGCCTCTCAGGCTATTTAACTCTAACATCCAGAGTTCAAAAAATTACTAACAATTTGTGAATATTTTCTAGGAAATATTTAAAATAATGGCTAAGCTTAAATTACATAAATACTCGAATTCATAGGCAAATAATTTTTTATTAACAATATAACAAGCTTTTATATATACATTTTATCTCGTTTTTACTTTCTTCATCCAGAGGTCCATTTTATAAACACATGTTCATAACAATCATTTTTTATAGTTATCTTTCTCTCTCTCGCTCACCCAATTAAACTCGTGAAATTTACTTAAATTCCAAGAGTTATAAACGCATTTTTACACTGTAAAAAAATTCTTTAAAAAAATATAGCACGTCAGCTAGAAGACGGAAAAAATATTCGCTAGAAATTACTGAAAGTAGTATATCCATCGATTTGAAATGTAAAATTAACAAAAACTGTTTTGCATTTTCTTGCAAGTTCCAGCCATAAAAATAAGATAATACCTATTGCAAATTGAAGTTTTTAAAATTGTTCCATTATTTTAAAGGCCGTACTTTACAGCCGAGTATGCAGTCTTTACTTTTACAAGAAGCTTACGCTGCATTCATACTTGTAAAAATGCCTCGTACTTCACGATGTGTAGAGTAAAACATCAGAATTAAGGGCTGAATCTGCGGTCCTCAGGGCCGGATTTCTAAATAGGCTAAGTAGGATGTAGCCTAGAGCGACGAATTTTTGGGGGTGGGAAATTTTAAGACTAATTAAAGCGGCATTTGGCATAAAAAATATTCTTAAAAATATTAGTATCTTTATAATAAAGAAAACAAATAATTTACATTAATGCGTAAACCGCAATGAGCCGTAAATTATTAATGTATTCAAGAAAAGAAACGTTGCGTACAATGAGGTACCAAGGGAGGTTCTACTTCTTAACACAATCATTTAATAGTCTTATAATTACTGATGATTTAATAAGAAACAAGGCCACTAGTTAAAGACATATATTCAAATTATCTAGGGTCCTATTTAATTGAAGAATGCATTCATTTTAAAAATCCCTGCATCACAGGAATAGAAAACCCTTAGTTAAAGGGGGAGAATATTGTGACAGGGGCGGCAAATCGATCGTAGCCTACAGGCGGCAAATCTTTAAATCCGGCCCTGGCGGTCCTTGGTCTGCGATTTCACGACACGGAATCAAGCTTTTTAAACAAGTTAAACAGAAGTTATAAAATCATTAATTATGTTTTAAAAAATCAACCTGAGATTTTGGTTTAGTGGTGAAAAGGTACACAGTTAAATCTAAACAAGTATACGATAACAGCAAAAGGATGCAATGGACAAATGAAATGGCCACGCCTACAGTGACGTCACTGTTACGTAAACCGTTAGATTAAGCCACAAACAAACAACCCGGCACCTAGTTTGTCTAAACTAGAACGGTTACGCCTACAGTGACGCCATAGTTTCTTCAAGCATTATCTTCTCTCCCGAGAATTAGCTCCGTCCAGTTCGAAAATTGCCCTTGTACTTTTTTTGTTTTTACAGAATATTGAATATTATCTACCCGTATCGCTGTTATTATATCTGAAGAATCATCTTTGAATCTCAGTTGTGCGCGATTTGAAAGAAAATGGTAGTTTTTATTCGAAGTTGTGATTCGTTATTCTTTTTTTCATCTTCTTCACAGAATAGTCGCCTTCATCTTTCTAGCAATATCTTGCAGAAGAACGGCTTGACCGGCAGGAAGTTTGAAGAATGCGTCTTCGGTAATTAGTCTCCAGCCCATAGAAGTCTGTGAATAAAATTTTCAAAAACAGCTTAATGAGTAATCAATCACATTGAAACTTAATTAATGTTCAATTTTATAAGGGACTATAGTTAAACTCATAGTTTCCTTGCACAGAAGCCGCGACTATGGGCGGGGCTATAAAACGCGCGGAGCAATCAGATGATGAGGAAATTTCAGCCGTTTTATTTTGTCTTCATCTGATTGCTCCGCGCGTTTTATAGCCCCGCACGTAGTCGTGGTTTCTGTGCAAGGAAACTATGAGTTTAACTATAATGAGCCTAATCGAGTCAGATCTCACGGTAAACTTTCACTTTTCTTCACACTTTCAGTAAATTTTATGTTGAGAACAAAGAGTGCATCAGTGGTGCTTTCTTGACGAACTTAACTAAAAGACGCTTTTGGTAAAACTAGTAGAAAATCGAATTTATTTTTTAATGATAGAAACAAATTCAGAAAAAAATGTGTTCAATTTTACTTTAAACTTGAAGTAAATTAAAGTGAAAAGTTTCGTCTACGAAATTACATGGTTGTCCATCATTCTTAAAATAATTTACCCTACAAAACTTAATAAAAGAGATAAAAAAAATGTTCAGGTTTTTAATTTTATGTTATAACTTTTCAAGTCAAAATTTGAATAAATTATGCATAAAAAAAGGGATTGAGCATTTGAGAAATCCAAGCCAAATATTTCTTTCACAATTTTTCGAATAAAAAATTAATATGTTGAAACTACTTTCACAATTTTTTTTAATCTAAATTAGAATATAAACACCATTGCAAAACCCCTGTACCTGCAACTGCTCCGACACGTTTTCTGTGGTATCGAAATGTACATGCCACAGCTCCACTTCTTTCCATGCCTGGTCCGTGTTCCATGGGTCGTCCATGTATCCGCGCATAACCACCTCGCAGCTCACTTTCAGGTTCTCCTCCGAATCCACCACGCTCTTGAAGCTCTCGCTGGATTCCGAGAGCTCCTTCTTTGGCACCACGCACTCTTTGAAGAACTGAAATGGGGAATTGCTTTAATAGTTGGAAGAATTATTTCCACCGACATCAATGAAGAGTCCAGGGGGGAAAAAACCTTCATAGACAGGATATCTGCCCTTATCAGGCCGCTTGGCGACGATAGCGAGTCATCGCCGAAACTGGTGTTAGGGAACAAGTTTCCCACTTGTTTCTTCTCTCACGGAAACCATGATTCACGCGCGAGGCACACGAGCCCCACGTTTGTGCCGCGAGATAAGAACCAAGGAAGAAACCGGTTTCCTGTTGCCAATGTCAGCCAAGCAGACCTGAATACGAGAAGATTCCTTGTCAATCAAGGGGTTCTTCTCCTGGAATCTTCAAATGTAATGGACCCTTGATCTAATAACTAATAGTAGAAATCAAGTAAAAAGAGAATCAGCATAAATCTTTGATGCAACAAAAATTGGTACGTTTAGCTACTTCAATCGTCATTTATGTGTCTAAAAAAACCAAACGATAACTATATTTCAGAGCTAATATGCGTTGTAATTACCCAACGTATATATTTTATACATATATTGTATTGTTGAAATATTTGTTTCTCCTATTTTAGAGCATTTTAAAAATGAAAGCATTGTGATTCTTATGAACCATATAAATTTTCATACAAATATTATCGATATTGTGATGTCAAATGATACGAGAAAAAGCCGAGATGTCCTCATAAAATATTGTGTAGTACTGGGTATGGGCTCAGTTTAAGTTTTGGTGAATTGTTAATTACTCAGGAAGAATAATTCATTGTTCAATGTTAAATAGGTTGCGGGTAGTGAAGGTGAACTGCGATAGCTCTCTGTGACGGCCTGCTGAGATCTGCCGAGTTACATTTGTGGCAGTTCTCCACACGCGCAACCTTAAAATAACGTCCACGCTAGATGGCACTGAATTACTACTGTATTACTACCAGTCATCTAGGTTATGTATAACAGTTGTTGTACACTGCTCACAACAATTAGGGGAACGCATGATTTAAACCCTTTCACCCCCAATGATTCCCTTTGGTATCATCCAGCTTCTGATTTTTTTCTCACTAAGTTGAGCTCGAACAAAATAAAATTCACTCCCAAAAAAATTTATGAAATAAATGGACCCTAAATTCTTCACGTTTGCATTCTTAGATGTCTAAAAATTGATTTTACTTTCTTTACCAATAAATTTTTGAAAAAAAATATTGTTATAATTTATTCAAAAGTTATGATCCCAATATTTCCCCCTTAAATTTTAGTTAAAAAATTTGGAATTTTTTCCCCTGTTTTTTACCATTTCATTCTGGATGCATAATGAATCTATTTCACAAATTTTGTATTTTTATAATAAAAATAAGAAGTTGGAACTGAAAGGGTAAACAAAAGTACGCAAAGTGCTCCCCTAATTGTTTTGAGCAGTGTAGTATAAAAGCCGAAGTAACTCATCTCCACCGTGAGGATCTTTTTGGTGGACTATGGGTAGCCGAAGCAGCTACACATTGAAACACAAGTGATAGACAAGTCCCGAGTTTCATTCAGGCTCTGATCTTGGATAATACGGAATATAGGTGCAGAAATTTTTTTTGGGGCCCCTAAGGAAACTTTTGTGCATTTTTATTCGTGCAATTTTAAATGTCTGAATCAAAAGCTAGAGCTTAAAAAAAGTTTAAATAATTATTAATTTATCTTATTTTGCTGAACTAGTGTATTTTAGTGCGTTATTTCCTAGCTTTAAAAATTATGTGGGGCCGCAAAATGCAACAATTTATTAAAATTTCAGGTGGAAACGCAATTTATAGCATGAAAATCACTGTAAATTACAATTTACAGGCCTGGAAAATCAGGCCATGATCACATTAAAATATATGCACCACGGTTTGGTAGTGCCATCTCTATGGCTTCACTACAAATTTATTTAAAAATATTTATGTTAAATCAAAAAGTCATGTTAGGTTATACATCATTTATTGATTTATGATATAATGACTCACTTTGATAACTGAATTGGATTCTGTCCAAAGAGTGTTTCCTGTGAACTGATTTTTAAATAGAGCTTTTATCACCTCATAGCGATGTTCGCCAGCTACAAATCCCTGTGGGAATAATGAAACATAGCACAGTTAAACAAAAAAATGTTTTAATCAAATCAAAATAATGTGGTTGGTAGTTAACAGATCAGCAAAACAAAAATGACTATTTTATAATTTAATGGAAAAAAGGGATCATAAAAATATTGTCAAATTGGAATTTTGAACAAAAATTGCCGAAGTATGTCTATTAATTTATGTAATTTTGAAGCTGCTTGTGTAATCGTTGGTTAGTTTTTGTAAAAATTATCGTTGATTTGTTTTTGTAAAAATTAAATACAATAAAAACCCAACATTGGAAATGATTATCATGATAAATACTGTTTTTGCTTTAAACGCTTTTATCCTCTTCATACATTTGTCATGCATCATCATTTATGCATAGACATTATTTTTTTCCCCAATTATAGTATACATTTGAATTTTTCCTCTTCTATAAAGTATGTAAAATTTAGACTGTCTACACGTATTGCGAAAAATATAATTATGATTAAAAATGTGTTGTTGTTTCCAATGCCACTCGGTAACCGAGCCCGGAGTAGAGAACTACCCGATTTTTTAAGGCAAAGTGGGGCGGCTTCCGTTTTTATTGAGAGCCACAAGGGCGGAATTCCGACTATTGCTCATCAGCATGATACATACGTTTTACAGGAAGGTCCCTTTCACACATCCATTCTCACTCACATATCGGAATTTTGATCCAGATCAAAGGGCGATAACCCCCTGATCTGGTACCCCCGCAGAGGTATTAATTTGGTATGGAAACTTAGAGGACTCTGTGACCACGACATATTTAACGTGCCCCAGCCACCATTAGCAACACGGCGGACGTCTTTAGCCGAATACAAGCGCCGACCCTGCAACCATCAGAATTGCGAGCACCGCTGAGGACAGAACCCACAACCCTTCCGATGCGAGCACGACGCTTCATCCGACTGAGCTACCGCGGCTTGATTAAAAAGTAAAACAACTTAGTTACCCCTGGGATGGAAAGGTGAAATCTTTTATCTGTCCAGAGGACGACGAATTCCAAACCTTTTGTAGACAGGAAATTATCTCTGGCCTTCTGGAACCTAAAATCCCCATATGAAAATAAAATATTAAAATTACTACCATCTATAAACCAAGATACACTTTTAAATTATAGCTGTAAATATAATCACTTGGTCTCTAAACTGCCGTGTTTATCCTCTAGAGTAAAATTCTAAGAAAAAAGCCTGTATGTGTAAATTTAGCTGTATAATTCCATAACAATAAGATGGCCGTACTGCTGATGATTTAAATATGTCAGATCATTCTGTACCTAAATCACAATTTCGGCACAGAATACCTATTCGAATTCAAAAAAGCTTTCAAATAAAATTTTGGCTTTTCAATAATTTACCTATAAAAACTTTTAAATTGTAGATTTCATCATTTTTTTTTTCCCTCTGGAACGTGCTTTTGAGGTGTTTTACATCCCCGTTTTTATTTTCATAAATCCTCTAGTTCCTAATATTTAAAAGATGCGCCGAAATCTCGGGGAATCGGCTGAAATTTTGTTGAAACTCTAAATTACCTTAAATTAATTAAAAGTTAAACAAGATTAGTGTCCGTATAGCTAATACCTCTAGCGTGTTCCGGTATTAATATATAAAATTACATAATAATAACTCCTTACCTCGTAATAATGACGTGAATGTAGTGATTTGGGCCCCAGCGGGGAAGAGAGCCTCTACCCCTCAATCCTGTTCTACCCATTGGATTCCTATTTAAAAAAGTAACAACAATTCAGTATTCTTTAAAAATTAATAGTTTTTCATCCATTTTCAACATATAGTAAATAATTTGAATGTACCATTAATTTTTTTTAAAAATTAGATTATCTAAACTTTTGATTTTAAATAATAATGATTTTAGATTTATTGGGAACCGATCCTAATTGATACGGATAACTGGATTTCTACACTATAAAGAATATCCAAACACCCCGTTAAAAAATCTTTTATTTTTCTGGGAATAAAAACATATATTTACAGAACAATCCTTTCATTTTCTTTAAAAAGTTTTTTTCTGTGAAAATATGCTGTTTCAATTAAAAAAAAGTTTTTTTTTGTGTTTTTAACCGCGTAAAGATTACTAGACTGCAACCAAACAAGAATAACTGTTCAAACATTGTGTGCCAAATTAGGACCTGAGACTGGAGATCTAAGGGTCCGTGAATCGAACCCGGCGTTCGGCAGTTTATTATTTTAGGGACAATATCTCCGTAAGTCACTGGGTTGACCGTCGACTTCCCACCAAGGAAAGTTTGAATTTTTCTTTACAATTTTATATGTTAAAAACAGCTTTCGAGTTTTCTGTGTAAATTATGAGGTATTTCACTGGCACACCATCAGACAGCTATTTATCTGTAATAACAACATAACTTTTTACAGTATAGTTACAAAAGCTAAAACTTCAATTGAATGTAAAATATTTTATCACAACTGAAGGAATCCTATATTTTGCAAAATAATATGTTTTCATCACACACAATTCGATTGTTAATATAAATTTTTCGGAAAAAGAATTTATTTATTTTATATTTTATTACTATAAAAAAAACTTACTGTGGGACTCCCTCGCTGTCAAGCTTGTAAATAAGGGGTGAGCCATCTTTTCCCAAAATCCAGGATTGCCTATCCAAGCCGATTCCAGTCGGATTGATGGAAACGCTGTTCCACGCATACACTGGTAGAGCCTGGTGGGGACCATGTTTCTCCCTGAGTCTGTCATACAAAAAGTTTGAAGAAATATATAGTACAAACTTTGAAGAAATGTATCCTAGTTTATAGTTGCGAGAAATGCAAATGGTATTTTCATAAAAATTCTTTAAAGTATTTTGCCATTTTTTTACTTATCAGGTTACAAGTCAAATGCTATGTAATATCAAACATTAATTTAACATTTGAATTATAAAGTAGTTATTCGGTAATAACTTTTTATATGAGTTTCGTAGATGTTCCTTCATGATGAAAGTATTCCATTTTACATATGTAACAATCGGTAGGTTAAGTGTAATATGCAGGGGGAAAATATCACTAGCCGATCCTCAATACTAAGCTCCCGGCGTTTCTCAAGTTGTGGAGGTCAGCACGTATATCCATTACTATTAGAAAAAACTTGTGTGGAATTTCAATAAAATACTGTCTTGTCCCAGTAATTTGGTTGTTTGTTTCACATATATTCCAGTTTGTGTGCTTGATCAGAGATCCGCTTATAAACCTTCGTCAAGTAAGACAGACACAGATAGAATTTTTACTGACACAGAGGGTGAAGGTACACCCATGGCAAAGGCGGAAATCGAACCCGCACCCGTTACAGCGCGCAGACTGTTAGCTTAATGGTCTGCGATCCAAACCACTAGGCCATCCGCCCCCCTCCCTCCGGTTATTACAAGTTAAGTTGATAATTTGTACGTTCGGCTGTGGTTATATATTTTAGGCGACTTCATCGCTTGAGCCTGCGAAATGAAAAGTAACGAAAAATACTCACAACAATATATCTTCGTCCACATGCGACTGCATAAGCATCGGAAAATCCGGACGCTGCTGTGTAAAAGCAACGGGATCGTAAGCTATCCACATGACATCCCAGGGAACGTACTTGTCTGGAACCGGAAACCTTTGCACTGCTTTTCCTGGATAGGGAGATCTCCTGGATAAGATGTTCATTACTGACGGCAAGCTGTGGCAAGTGTGGTCGGTCATTTCCCACGTTGACACGACTGGAGGGAAGAAGTTTGGTTGTTAAATGCATTGCTCAAAACAATTAGGGGAGCACTTTGCGTACTTTTGTTTACCCTTTCAGTTCCAACTTCTTATTCTTTATTATAAAAATCTAAAATTTGTGAAATAGATTCATTATATCCAGAATGAAATGGTAAAAAACAGGGAAAAAAATCTTAATTTTTTTAATTAAAATTTAAGAGGGGAAATATTGGGATTATAACTTTTGAATAAATTATAACAATATTTTTTTTCAAAAATTTATTTGTAAAAAAAAAGGTAAAATCAATTTTAAACATCAAGAATGCAAGCGTGAAAAATTTATGGTCAATTTATTTCATAAAATTTTTTGGGAGTGAATTTTATTTTACCATATTTTTCATATTTTCATTTAATAAAAACAAACATTATTTAATTCTTCAAAATACATGATTCTTCCTTCAAACTATAAATAAGAACGAGCTTAACTTAGTGAGAAAAAAAAATCAGAAGCTGATGATACCAAATGGAATCATTGGGGGTGAAAGGGTTTAAACCATGAGTTCCCCTAATTATTTTGAGCAGTGTATATCCGTAACTCTACAGAGAGTCAGCCTATCCTGTTATATTACAGAAAATTTCTGATAGCAAAAAGCTGCCTGAAAACAAAATTATAAAGATATAATTTTACAGTAAGAAAGCAATACATAAAGTAGTTGTGCATAACTGATGCCATAGAAACCATGAATGTAGCTTGCACATTTAAATGTACTAACTGATTTGATACTAATTTTTTTAATCAAAACAGAAAAATTGGTTCTCAACAAGCACATTCTGTATCAATAGTTGCATATTTTATGTCCTTACAGTGGAAATGTACCTTTTGACAAATCGTAATGCAATTTTACAAAAAAATTCTGTAGTTTTAGAAAATAGAAATGTTCTCCAAATTATGTACAATGCAAGAATATTTTTAGTTTAATATTTTGGTAACGAATACATTATTTGTTCTCTTACAATATCAAATAGATTATGAGCAATAAGTAATAATTATTGACAAATAGATTAGTAATAATAATTGACAAATAGATTATTAGAATCAATCCATACCTGAACTTTCTCTGTTTGCTAGGTGCCGAATGTTTTCGAGGTGAACTTGTGAATAGTTCATTAGTCTCTCTAATTCTCTCACGGAACTTTTAAGACTTTGCATCATTTGCTTATGATACACAAAGTCCTCCATGAGACTTCGAATCCTGTAACATAGCAATATTCATATAATAACAAAGCACATATTTTTCGTTCACTATTTAGACCTTTAGATAATTTATCAGCATTTTTTTTATCATATAATATTTTTAATTGATAATTATTTTTTAAAACTTTTCTTGCATATCATCGTAAATGGGTTAAAAGGTTTTGTGCATAGAATTAAGCAATTGAAAAACAAATTCTGTCAGAAGTTTTTCAGTAAGTAGAGCCACCAAAAGTGATTATGCTTGATAAATTCTGGATGACCCGACACGATTAAGAGTTATTGGCGCCATCAATTTTGATGCTGATTGGTTATAATTAACCACTGCCTAGTTTTTTATTTGATGACAGTAAGCATTTTATTATAAAAGTATTTGAATATATTACTAATAATTGTTCTATTCTAGGTGCCTTGGTCGTTTTAAGAGGGATTGTCAGTCCCATAGAGCTAATGCACTAGTTTTGGAATCACATTAACTTCCGCAGAAGTATTGCTTAGCCGTGTTAGCTCTTTTTCCCTAGGTATGGAAATCAACATAACGTCGAAATGAAACAAATTTGAAACGAAAATGTTATCTGGTTATTTAATTATGTATTTTTGAAGTTTTAAAATGCTCCAAAATATTCAGCAGATGGCGACACTATTTCAAAACTTTATAAATTAATAATTAAACAACCGGATGTTATTTTCTTTTCAATTTTGTTTTAAATTGATGTTCTGATGATTCCCATACCTGGTGAAAATGGGATAACATGGCAAAGCAATTCTTTTGCAAAAGTTGTGATTTCAAAACTAATGCATTAACTCTATGGGACTGAAAGTCCGACAAATCTCTATGAGCGATACTTTGTCAAAACCTGATACTCGATCTACAAATATCTCCACATCGCTTAGCTTTGTTACTCTTCTACTCTAGATATGTTGCAGTAATCCAAATTTATTCATTTATGTACTTACATATCCATTTGCTTCTCAAGCACGCCGCTTCTTTCTAATTCTTTGGACTGTTGAACAGATTCGTACTCTTGTGCCAACTGCTTCCAGTAGGCGTAGTCTCTGTTGGGATGATTATCATTATCTGTTTTTGGAGAATCGGAACTGTTTTCCTGCAAAATATATAATGCCGTAAAATTAACGCACTTAATTAACCTCGATAAAACTTTAAAAATTAAAAATGTTCTAAAGAAGCTGGTGTTAAGATTTGAACAAATTTTAAATACATAATCGTAAGCATAATCAAAATATATGCGTTCCTTTTCTTACTTATAACAGTAGTGTTAGGGTAAAATCTTTCCTGTAATTTTTTCTGGGGACGAAATTTTCATCATATCGCAATGCCAAGTCATGCTTTGCTACTTGTAAATACTACCATGTAAAATATAAATGAGTTGAATGGCAAATTTACGCCTTAACGAAATGCTAAGTTTCAACCAGGAAAGAAATTTTATATAACAAAAAGAAAATGAACAGTTTCCCTGTCCAAAAACCACCGTCTTCAGGAAAGGCGGCAAAATAAACACTACTTTCATTTATGACCATCTGAGGCCATGTTTTTTCCCGTATAAAACACGAGCATATCTCTTTCAACATTTCCCTCCCTTTAACTGAAGAAAAGTATAAGGCAGGGCCGGATTTCTAAATAGGCTAAGTAGGCTGTAGCCTAGAGCAACGAATTTTTTGGGGCGGCAAATTTTACTACCAATTACAGCAGCAATTCGGCATAAAAATATTATTATAAAGATACGAATATTTTTAAGAAATAAACCAAATAATTTATATTAATGCGTAAACCGTAAACGTATATATAATACTAATATTTCGTAGCAAACATGGTAGCTGCGAGGGCAATTGCACCCCTCCTCTCGGATTTCGAAGTTGAAAGAAAAATAGTCGAACAGTTTTTAAAAAATCTCATATTTCGCTTTCGATTTAGCGTGTAAAGGTACATAGATGATTCTAATATGTGTATCTATTTTAAACAGCACATACCACCCTATTTTGCAGCTAACCAGCTACCTTTCCCCGAAGGGGGAGAATATTGTGACATGGGCGGCAAGTCAATCGTAGCCTACAGGTGGCAAATCTTTAAATCCGGCTTTGGTATAAGGTGTGAAAATAATATGTGTGAGGTGCAGTACACGCAACCTCAAATAACATCATCGGTAGATGGCGCTGATTTACTACTACGTTACTGCCAGTCATCATCTAGTTTATAACATAATCTTAGTAGTATCTAAGACGAAAAACTTATTATTCACCTTGAGGTACATATTGTTGTTATAACGTCTTCGGCAACAGTACGCTTAGATTTATAATACAGTTTGTAACGAATTTTGTTCAGAAACATAATCACTAAATACAAGTCTTTCCACTATAGTCCCACCTTACACCAACCGCAGCAGAGCAGCCACTTGCAGAACTCGACCAATATGAGAATGTAGCTGATGATGTTGAGCGGTGCCGGTAACCTCAGTCGGTTGGAGAAATCCACAACCAGGTGGTATCTCTGGAACTTCCAGATAGCATCGCTCTCCACAGACAGCTTGGACGCGGTGGCACTGGAAATGAATTCAGATTTATGACTTATGTTTATGCTTTTATCATATGGTATGAATCTCTGTCACATGCATCATTGTCGTTTGACCCCACGATGGGTAGACCTTCGGGTCATTCTCTTCGTATGCATGTTGTTATTTTGGTACTACCACGGTCCACGGCCTACTCAACTTACAAGGCTACGTCAGACACTCTTGTTGGTTAATAAAATATTATTCAAGACCTTGGATGAGCTTTCGGATTAGCGCGGTTTGGTTTAACGAATGTGAATCTATATTGCCGTTTCTCATTCTTTCATCCTATATCAGTGGATCAATTCGGCCTGTATAATACGGCACGTGCAAACACAGATTTTATGTAAGACAAAAAAATATCCATAATTAAAACTAATATTTCATATTTTGGAAATTGTTCTCACCTGAATAGAGCATAGAGTAGAGTCATAAGAATGAGCTTCAATAGGACGAAGTATTGAATGTTGAAAACGTATGCCCAAAATCCTATGTTGGCGCAGTCAATATCCGAATCTAAAACAAATTTCAATAAATAATTAAAACAAATTGCAAAAAATATATGTCATAAAAAAGATATTTATTTAGTGCAGTTTCTAAAGATAACATTCTGGCAAAAAAAAGTAGTTTAAATAGAAACTTGGTTAAAGTAGTTACAAAATATATGAAAACTTACATTCACCAGCTTTGCATTCAGAAAAGTTTTCAGAGTCACTTGTATAACCATGAATTGTCCACGTGATATCAGGAATACATTCTTCATCGTCCCCTTTTAATAAAATAAACAAGATTTATTTTAAAGAAAACACTTAAGAAATAGTTCCACTCATTAGAAATTGAATTCATTCTAAATATTGTAGACAAATTTTCATTCTAAATATTGTAGACAAATTTTCTTTCTAAATATTGAACAAATCATTCTAAATATTGTATGATATCAATAATTTTCATTCTTTAATAATTAAACAAATTTTCATTTAAAATAAAATTTTCATTGTAAATATGTAGACAAATTTTTATATAAATAATTTATTTAATATTGTAAAATAATAATTCGTATACATGATTCTTAACCCTTTTCTTACACTTACTTCTTAAAATAATATATTTAAGGGTCTTTACACACACACATATTTGGCAAAAGCTCATACGTCTTTCATTTAAGTAAGCGCTGTTATGATTATTACCATTCTTTTAAATGAAAATTCTTTTGGATTTCTTGCCAAACATACTGAAAGGGAATAGTTCACCATCAAATATATTTAAATCTACTTTGTCATATTATGAAACCTACATGGAATACATATAACAAAATGAAAATTTTACCGCACATAGACTTTGTACAAATTACCTATTATAACTATTTTTAATTTATTTATAATTGCAATTGAAGAGTACAGGGGAAGAACCGCTTCATTTATTAGTAGTAGTTCCGTAATTGTATCTGCTTGGCGGACATTGGCGACAGAAAACCAGTTTTCCTTTCGGCTCTTCTTTCGAAGTACAAATGTGTGACTCGTATCCGCTGATCTCTGGCGTAAATCAGGGTTGCCGCGAGAGAAAAAACAAAGTGAGTAACCGATTTCCTCACACCAGTTTAGGCGATGACTCGCTTTCATCGCCAAAGAGGCCTGATGAGGAAAGTTTTCTACAAAATTAAGCGGTTTTTCCCCTGTACTCTTTAATTGGAAGTGGAAAATGAGTTACCCAACATCGTTTCAGTGAGAGCAATGCTGAGTGCTTCAGTAAGAGCACTGTTAACTATTTGTCATTTGGTCTTGCCAAAACTATGGTCCCTAGTAGCTGCAACGAATGTGTGGTGAAATGTTTCACCATATTTTGGCAATTTGGTTGAACCATTTCTCAGGTTCTTTATCAAAACCGGAAAAATTGGTAAACAGAATACTAAAAATATGGTGAAACATTTCACGACAGAGCCGTTGCAGCTACTAGGAAAACCATTATTTTGGTGACACCAAGCACATTTTTTTAACAGTGTAATATAAAAAGACCTAAGGAATTTAAGATTATCCGGTTTGAAAGATACCAGAGTACACGCCAAAAATCGTGAGGCTTGAAGGAGTAGGCTGGATGCCTTATGCACCAGTGAAGCGTGAAGAGCTATAGTAATACAGAAAAACGAGTTGCAACATTTAGAAACTTCTGCACTTATGTAGAGTCAAAAGTTATTCAAAACAATTTTAAATAAAATGCTTACGGTCTAAATCAGATATAGGCGTCATGAATAAAGAAAACCATGCTTTATGGAATGTCCTTCTAAAGAGTTCCAAGTTAAAAGGGTAATCAGGATACGTGACAGCATGCATCACTATTCCTCCACTGATGATCACTAATATTGTCATGCGCATAAAATTTATAATCGACAGAACTGCAAATAGGAAGACAAAAATTTTATATTTGCAATTACATCATCCTTTTTTAGGTTTATTGTTTTTATACTTTAGAATTAGGTTTAATAAATTTCTTTCTATTATATATATTTTGTATAATACATTTTAATGATTTAACCCTCCCAAGACTGTGAGACGACATCATGTGGCGGGAGGTGTCCTGGCGAATGGGCGAAGTATGTCGCAAGTTTTACTCCTGTAGGGCCACAAAGGCGTGAAGAGGCCATTCACTATACTCAGCTACACTGTTAAAAATAATTTGTGCTTGGTTTCACCATGACATTGGTTCCTAGTAGCTGCAACGGCTGTGTGTGAAATTTTTCACCTTTTTTTCGGTTTGGTTGAACCATTTCCTAGTTTTGGAACAAAACCTGAGAAATGGTTCAACCAAATACCAAAAATATGGTTTACAGTTTCACCACACAGCGTTGCAGCTACTAGGAACCATATTTTGGTGAAACAAGTGCCTATTTTAACAGTGTAAGGCACACAGGCAAAAGAGCCAAGTCAGCCTTCTCCCTTCGGGTACTCCGATCTTCTAGATTAAAAGAAGCTGCTCCATCCCTTCTCCATGAGTTTTATGTCAACATGGACTCATGGACCAGATCTAGCTGTTGCTAGGTCACGAAGGTTTAGAAACTACAACATGATTATAAGTTTCCTCATTTTATAACCATATCACTGCTGATGTATTATGTCTCATGTAAATGTTTTATTCTCATCAACAACTTCAAATTTATTGAAATTACAAATAATGGGTTCAAAATACATTTCCAATGCTTCGTTTTTACATGTAAGTGGAAAACTTAACGTAAAAATTAATATAAAAACGTAGTTTAAAATGTTAATTAAAATAAATTATATTTACAATTATATTTATAATTTTTCAAACCTAATATTTCGGTACTTCGTTTTACGTATGTGGAAAATAAAGAATAGTACTAAAAATATAAAAAAATCCTCTCAAATTTTAATTAAAATTATATTTTAAAAATAATTAATTTATGCTTACTAATAAGAATGAAAATCAATTAATGCGACTAAACGTATTAAAAAAAAGTTAAATATCAATTTATAAACTATTATGTAAATTTAAGCATATTACCATGAGTTTAACTCTGTACAATAAAGGTCCTAACGTTGGAGAGATTGGCAAATAGATAGCTATGATTCTGTAGTAAAAATAGAGAAGCCCCAAGCATAAAATCACTCTGGTTGAAAATGGATCTAGTAAGTTCAATGGTAAGACTCTTCCAATGAGGTATAGGACGACAAATATGAACATAATGATGATTTCCAATACTTTGAGTACGAAAGCTTTGGCCTTGTATTTCTAGGAAAAAAATATTAGTGAGCGTACAACGATTTATATTTATTAATTTACTGCACTCATAGAAAAATATTTTTAACATTTTGGAAAAATAAAGGCGTATCATAACAAAATATTAAAAAAAAGTATGTTAAACTTTCAGTAGTTTTGAATAAGTTTTAATAACGTCAATGATACATTTATTGAGACATTTTTGCTATAAATTGTTTTTAGAATAGCCTATCAATTACAAAAAAAACCTGACATCTGTTTCTGCATACATAGCACAAAAAAAATGTTTTTTAGGCATTGAACCTTAAATTCCATTAAATTGATGCGTCCCTTAGCAAATGCTAAACTATATTTTTATCAAAATTCCACGCAAAACATACTTTTAAATTTCCATTTTGTTGAAATATGTGTTTATATAAAAATGATGTTGATAAAAATGAGTTAATATAAATATGAGGCCCAGTAGCTTAGTGGTAGTGCTTCGCATTGCCACGCCACAGGTCCGGGGATCGAGTCCCGGATTGGGCGAGGTTGACTCATCCTTTTATCCCTTAAGTGGGTCGATAAAATGAGGACCAAGCATGCTTGGGAACTAAACACTTTGGGTCCCGTGTAAGACTGACCACCTGACCGGGACATATACCTAGCACCCCAGAGCCCTTGGTCAAGTAAGCTGAAATGGGCAAGGCAGCCCTTGGCCCATTAACGGGCTATTGCGCCGATGAGTTTTTATGTGTTTATATAGAGAATACCAATGCTATATTTTTCTATGGAGGGATAATGATTCTATAGGCGCGGTGGTTTTATTTAGACCAGTGTTTCAACTCACTTTTCTCATCCTGACCGCCGGATGTACCGACTCCAGGGCCAAAAGCGAAGTCCAACAGCAAACAACCAGGTCCAGTGTGCGATTGCCACAAGAAGGCCACAGGACGGCAATGCTGAACAGGGCAAGGTACACTACGTAGAACACCTGGTACAACAAGGGAAAGAGTTGAATTTTAATGCACTAAATAAAATAGACACAAAAAATCGAATAATGTAAAGAAGTTGCATAATTCCTATATAAATCAAGTTTAGTTTAGTTTGAAATATCTACTAGAGCTACACGAGGGCTATTGGCGACAAGCGTCATAATTTAGAACCACAGTCAAGTGACGAGCCGACACCTGAGTAGGCACCCAACGCAACCGTTAAGGGCGACATCGTACGTAGCGTTGGTACTTTGGAGCGTTGGTATGGGCCATTTATAGGTCGGCAGTTATTTTCCCGGACCCGAACCTCGGACCTTCCGCATGCAAGGCGAACGCCTTAACCGACTGGGCTCTCAGCCCCCATATAAATCAAGAATTTTGCAAAAAGTGTATTGTTATTTGTGAGGTTTAACACAACGTTTAACGTAGCTGTGACTTCACGGCAAGAGTGACTTCACGGCTCCAGTTGTCCATTTATAAAATGAACTACAACTGTTCAATTATTAACAGTGTCTGATCTTGGAAACCAGCCAATTGTGTGCGAAAAAATTACGGATATTTGGGTATTCATCTTTAGGTATTCATCCTTATCCAGTCAAGTATTTATTAAGATTATAATATTATATTACGCTTTTTTTTACGGAAAATTATGATTACAAAATCAAATTGCCTTAAATTGCTAATTATGCAAACGCATGACAGCAACAACTAATAAACTTACTTTTAAAAAAATGTGGCTTATCCGTAAAGTAGTGGTAGCAAGTGCTCCCTCCAGTTTCACAGTGTAACATATTACACTACATTTATGTAGTAAGTTGCACCACGAAATGGGTGTATTTTACTCACTTGTTTATCGTTACTCTGTAATTTTGGTGTAACGTTACTCCATGAAACCGAAGTGAACTGGCTTCCACCAAGTTCTCAAATTTGTTATTCAAAGCTGGCAATTTATTTATTTGCTATATTGTTAATTTAACTTGCCTAATGTCACTTGACGTGTCCATTGTCACGAGTAAAATCTCTGCTTGCGTGCTTACATTTAAAATCACTTAGCACTTCAAGAATAAAAATAACTGACCTCTAAGTAGTACTCATTTAACAATCAAAACTAAGGTGGTAGATAGAATAATCGTAGTTCGCAATTTTTTTACGTAGAAGGATTTTTTTTCTTAAAGAAGAAATAATAAAAAAAAATTCCACTGTAGAAGTATATATCGGATATAGCGTGCCTGTAAAGCATCAAGAAGAGAAATCCAACGAAGAAATGTCTGAAAATAGTCCAGTAAATATTTTCTTGTTGCGTGCCCAAGGTTAAAATTACTTAGTACTTCACTATTAAGAGTAACTCTTACCTCTAAGAGAATATTCATCGAAAAAATTTAATAGAGAAACTAGTTTTGAAAAAACAATATTTTGAACTATTGCATTGCTTATTATTTTCTAGCTTCCACAGCTATCAAGTTTTCCCTTCATTCGCCACATTGGATATGCTATTGAAGATCTAATTCAACATTAGAAGCCTGATGAAATTTCATTACTTAATCTTTTTAACGACAAAAATCTATAAAAAAAAAAAAGGCAACTGAAATGGCAGAGGTTCACGCGTCCTGTCTCTCCGTGTATGCCTAGCTTTACGTGTTTGTTTTATTTGAAGCAATAAGGTCTGATGAGCAGGGCCTAACCCATAGAGTAAGGAGTGGGATAAAGAGGCTTCTTTCTCATTGGACCCCCATACAATCGCCTTAACATTGGAGTTTCCCATAGACACTAGCGACACCTACGCAAAACGGGAAAGGAATGTGAAGGGGAGGAAGTGAATGGGAGGGAGGAGGAGGAAAAGAGGATAAATAGTGGCGCCATCTGTGTGATTGCAAAATTACTGCCAAGAGCACTGAGCTAAAGTATTCTTTAGCTCTTATTCTCCCCTCCCAAGAGGGGAAAAAAATATCGTGGGGCAGTCAAGATTTGATCCGGGGACTACGGACAAGAGTCGCATGCTTTACCACTGAACCAGGGAATCTTGTCTGCGGAGCACGATTTAAAGTTCAATTTGAGTTTCTCATTATAAACTAGTGATTCTTATAAAAGTCGTCTTTATTAGTTATATTTACTTAAAATGGATAATAAGAGGAGAATAAAAGATATAAAATAAGTTACACAATTATTTTATACTTGCATTTATTTTTTTTACACAATGCAATATTTTTCTTGCATACATAATTGAACTCAATAGAATTTTATCATGAATAAAATTAAGACGCTTATTTTTAAATTTTATTTTTATGATAACTGATAGTGTTACAATTTTTAATTTCTTAACTTTAAATACAAATATAATATTCTTAGTAAAATGCAACGATAAATTAGAAAAAAACTAGTTTCAAAGATAACAATTTTTCATATTTTTTAAAGAGAATACTGAAAACTTAATAATTTTCTAAAATATTATTTAATTAATAAAACAAAAAAATTGAGGTACACCTTTTTATGCGCATCATGTGAATCTATTAACAAAAAAAAAACTCTTTTAAATAGATAATGTGCATGAAGATGAATACAATTATTATTTTACATTGTTAGTTAACGAAACTTTGTTCAGTTATACGTTTGTTCTTTTGTACGTTTTTAAAATTATTTACGTTTTTAAATTGAGTAGGATACGAAGACATTTTACTAACATTTAAAAAGTTTCGTTTTAAAAATTATTGTAATGTTTATTAACCTTTTTTTCATTGAAAGCTAAATTAAATTATAATTAAAATTAAATTATTATTAACTTTTTATACAAATATAATATTCTTAGTAAAATGCAACGATAAATTAGAAAAAAACTAGTTTCAAAGATAGCAATTTTTCATATTTTTTAAAGAGAATACTGAAAACTTAATAATTTTCTAAAATATTATTTAATTAATAATACAAAAAAATTGAGGTACACCTTTTTATGCGCATCATGTGAATCTATTAACAAAAAAAAAAAACTCTTTTAAATATATAATGTGCATGAAGATGAATACAATTATTATTTTACATTGTTAGTTAACGAAACTTTGTTCAGTTATACGTTTGTTCTTTTGTACGTTTTTAAAATTATTTACGGTTTTAAATTGAGTAGGATACGAAGACATTTTACTAACATTTAAAAAGTTTCGTTTTAAAAATTATTGTAATGTTTATTAATCTATTTTTTCATTGAGAGCTAAATTAAAATATAATTATAACTTTTTTAATTTAATTTGTATGTTTTATTAATACCATTAAAAAAAAATATTTTTTATATTTTAAATGAAAAGTTAAATGCACATTTTGTTTTATAAAATATTTTATAAACTACAATATTTTCTGAAATATACATTAAAAATTGTAATTTAAAGATACTTTTATTCAGATATTTTTTTTAATAAAATATTGTATTTAACTTATTCACACTTTTACATTCTTTATACTTCTTATCATAAACATCTTTAATAAAAATATTTCGACTGTAATTTTTAAAAAACTTTAAATATTATGCTCTTATTTGTCTTTTAATAATTTATAAATAATAATGCACACGTTTACTGCACACATAATAATTGACGGTCGAATCATCGCGTTTTTTTGTCTTCCAAACTCGAATCGAAGTCCCTTCACGTTTCTCCTCACCCGCCCCGCTTCGTAATACCCCCTCAACCCCACGCCCCCCCTACTTGGCGTGACGTTTCGAAGAGGGGGAGGTGTGTGTGGAGGGGTGGGTAGGGCCACATTCCAATCCCGTTTTCCGTAGATGGCGCTCACATCTGTCTACAAAACCGGTTGGTGAAACCTCTTCTTACCCTCCTTACTCTATGGCCTAACCAATGCACACTTACTTCGACATAAGTTGAGTTGATTGGTACATGTATTTCCGGCTTGTTGCTTGATAAGAGACCATCTTATAAACCTTCGTCAAGTAAGACAGACACAGACAGAATTTTTACTGACACAGAGAGACAAATTACACCTAGCGCGCAGGCAGGAATCTAACCCGAATCCGGTACAGTGCGCAGACTGTTAGCGTAATGGTCTGCGATCTTAACCAATAGGCCACCCGGGTCCCTCTTACTTGGAATGTCCAGAACTTCGTGATGGGGGCACTCCACATGAGGTAGACCATCCTCCACAACGGTGGATGGTGAATGACGTAGCGGCTGAAAGTTGGATTCCAGTCCCTCACACCTTTCCATCGCGACTTCCTCTCCTTTGGTCTAAAAGTCAATCACATCGTAAGTTGACCACGGTTTAACTATGGCATACTCAACTAATAAGGCCACAGAAGCTCTTCGTGACGTCACGCTATCCATCCGTTTCGGATTGTAGGCTTTTTCCAAGAAAACCATACGAAATCTATTCGCCTACGGCCGACTATACTTTTCTAGTTCCGATCAGGTTTCGTTCTTCCCTTCCAGAAGAACCGACATCCAGAACCGGACGGATAGAGGAGGGACGTCATAGAGAGCTTCTATAATCTTATTAGTTTAGTCGGCCGTTGTTTGACTCTTTGAGGACCAGTAATTTTCAATTTCATTGCATTTTTTAATTTAAAACAAGTGATACCATACACTATAAAAATATAATATTTCTTAAATTAATGTGTTGAAAATTAAAGTTTAACTTTCATGCAGTGCAAACAATTTTACGCGTTTACCAATTCAATCTATAATATAAAAAAAGAAAGAGTCTGTCTGTCTGTGTGTCTTGTTATCGGATCGTAAAAGACCTACATATACTGCCCTCAGAAATTCGAAATTTTTAAGATAGATTCCCTTTAATACCAACGTGTGCACCTGAGGCTTAGTTTTTTCATATTTGTCCTTTTAGAATTCAATTTCTAAAAATACCCACTTTCGCTCAATCCGATCTTTTCTCTTCCTGATGCCATGGCTGAAAAAAATAAAAAAAAACTTTAAACGAAAACATTTAAAATTCAAAATGTTTATTTTATTCTTTTGCCATTACTTTCAGAAACTAAATTATTATTTGAAAAATAATTGACATGTTTCAAGTGGACGTAATTCCGCCAGTCTTCCTTCCCGGATTTTATAGTGGGTTTATTTGATGATTTTTTCATTGGGATTTTTCTGTTGACTGCATGTATGCATATTTAAGCAATAAATGTATAGTTCAGCTATTACTGAACCATGATGGTTAATAAAGGTCATCACACTAGAGCTATTAGTGTTTTTTGTCTTTATTTTTTCGCCAAATACGTTGCCAAATTCGCCAAATTATTAACTAAATTTCGCCAAATAGGCAATTTCTTTTATAAATAATTTATAAGCTGGTCGGTTGTTCGAAGGTCATGTGTTAGAGCTGTATAATGGGTGTGTGGTAGCTATATCAATTTTCTCGCCAAATTATCTCCCAAAACGGCCAAATGAGCTAAAAGGTTTTATGTATTTATGAGGGAATTGTGATGACATTTATGAGTGCATTTGATAGCGTATTTTTCATTTTGGAATTTTAAGGCAATGAAATGGGATTTTATAATTTATAACGAGCGGAAACAATAATAAGTTTATGATCCTATAACATGGTTATATGGTACACATATTTGGAATCTATTTGATATTTTTTTATTCCGTGCGAAGAACGGGTAAAAATTTGCTAGTCTATAATAATAAAAGAAAGAGTCTGTCTGTCTGTTTGTCATCGGATCGTAAAAGACCTACTTATACTGCCCTCAGAAATTCGAAATTTTAAGATTGATTCCCTTTAATATTAACGTGTGCACCTGAGGCTTAGTTTTTTCATATTTGTTCAATTTTTAGAGAAAATTCGAATTTTCTGAAAAAAATACACCACTTTCACTCAAATCCGATCATTTTTTCTCTTTCCTGATGCCATCGGCTGAAAAATTAAATAAAACTTTTAACGAAAACATTTAAAATTCAAAATGTTTATTTTATTCTTTTGCATTACTTTCAGAAACTAAATTCATTATTTGAAAAATAATTGACATGTTTCAAGTGACGTAATTCCGCCAGTCTTCATTCCCGGATTTTATTGTGGGTTTATTTGATGATTTTTTCGTTGGGATTTTTCTGTTGACTGCATGTATGTATATTTAAGCAATAAATGTACAGTTTAGGTATTACTGAACTATGATGGTTAATAAAGGCCATCAAACTAGAGCTATTAGTGTTTAATGTCTATTTTTTCGCCAAATACGTTGCCAATCTCGCCAACTTATTAACTAAAATTGCCAAATAGGCAATTTCTTTTATAAATAATTTATAAGCTGGTCGGTTGTTCGAAGTCATTGTGTTAGAGCTGTATAATGGGTGTGTTTGTAGCTATATCTATTTTCTCGCCAAATATTTCCCAAAACGCGCCAAATGAGCTAAAAGGTTTTATGTATTTATGAGGGAATTGTGATGACATTTATGAGTGCATTTTATAGCGTATTTTTAAATTTTGAATTTTAAGGCAATGAAACGGGATTTTATAATTTATAACGAGCGGGAACAATAACATAAGTTTATGATCCTATAACAGGTTATATGGTAAACATATTTGGAACGATTTGAATTTTTTTTAATCCGTGCGAAGAACGGGTATAAATTTGCTAGTTATCCATATGATAAACCTCCTTCGATCAATTCTGTACATTCAACTTTTTTGTATGGAGAATTTATGTATTAAAAAATCTAAAATTAGGCAATGAACAATATTTTTATCAACTTACTTAGAGATCGTCGTTTTGGGATCATCAATTAAGGTTGTATCATCCCTTTCATCCTCGGAATCCATATCTGTTTATAACAACAACAATAATGAACTAGTGTGTATTTCTGTTTTAGAAAAATACAGAGAGCTTCAATAAACAAAGGAATTATAATTTAGAAATGCTTGTAGAGATAAACGTAAATTTGTTTATCAAAATATATAATTGATGAGCTTAAGTAGAAGAGCGTGCTAAGTGTCAAAAAGGTGAAAACGAGAAAATGAGATTTACAGTTTTTCATTTACACTTAGATACGTTGAAAACGGCACTTACAAAAGGTAACAATTATACTTAACTTATAGTTTTTCATAAGAGAAATTTTATTATCTTTGCAGGTGGGAATGAACATATTCATTGGCACCAAAATCTCAGGTTTTTTTTACATTTCATTAAGCAAATATTTCCACTAAGCTCTTTAATTGTATTATTATTAAAATATTTAACAGATCTCTTTACTTAAAGTAAGTTGTTAGAGGAAAGGGTCCTTTTCCTCCAGATAACCTGTTAACTGCTCTGTTCTCCTTGTGGACACGAGACAACACTAATGTCATACAAGATTTAAAGTTTGCTATCTAAAAAAAGTCATTACTATTCCAAAACATACCTACAACATCAAAATCCTCTTCTATTGTAATGCTTTCTTTAGTTTGGAATATGGTCCATGCATACATTGGAAAGATCAAAAAGGCACAAAGCAGAACCTGTAAATTCGTTAACAAACTTTCATTAGAGTTACTATGTAATAAATAAGATAAAAGTTGTAACTTTTCATAAATTACTTATTAGGGGTATACCTATGAAATGACCCTTTTTTAAAAACACTTAACTGATAATTTTGACATCACTAGTTGAGGGTAATCAAACGAGGTATGCACCATCAACATCAGTAACTTTTGCCAATCTTTTTAGTAAATTATGGATTCCTTCGTGATAGAACTTTGCGTCTTTGGAGGCAAAAAAGGAAGATACCCATTTTTCTATTTCATCAAAAGTAGCGAAGTGCTGCTCAGCCAGACCATGTGCCATTGTTCTGAACAAGTGATAGTCTGAAAGAGCAATATAGCTGGAGAATACAGCGGGTGCGATCGAACATCCCATTTCAGGCTTTTTAAGGTGTCTTTCACATTACTTGTGGTGGTGACGCCGCGCGTTGTCATGGAGCAAAATAACATTTCTGTGTCTGCAAGCCCATTCTAGCCGTATGTTGATTAATTACCGGTTTAAAACGGTTAATTGCTGTTGATATCGGTCGAAGTAACTATTTTATCATATTTAAGCAGCTCATAATAAAAAACGCCCTTTTGGCCCTACCAAACGGAGAGTATTGTCTTATTTCCAAAGCGATTTCTCTTTAGAGTCGATGTTGAGGGTTGGCCTGGATCAACTCACAATTTTTTTTTGTGCAGGATTGTCAAAATATATCCATTTTTTGAAACCTGTGGCAATTCGATGGAAAAAAAACTGTTTCTTTGATGTCGTTTCAAAAGTTGTTAGCATGTGACTCTTCGGTTCTCCATCTGTCTTTCTGTTAAAGCACGTGGTACCCATTTCCTTCTACGCGAATTTTTCCCAAGGCATGCAAACGTTCACTAATACATTTCTGGGTTACATTCAATATTTCTGAAATCTGTACTTGAGTTATTGTTGGGTTTTAATCCAAAATTATTTGCAATTCTTCATCTTCAAATATTTTTGAAGGTTTTGCCTTATCTTTGTCTGCCACATCAAAATCGCCATTTTTAAATCGACCAAACCACCGTTTACAAGTTGATTCAGATCTATCATTGTCTCCATGAGCTCTCTAAAGTCTAAAGTATTCGACAAATTTCAGCAGCATTTTGTTTCAAGATAAAGCAGTGGTTTAAAATTTCCCGCAAAAGACCTTTTATTGGCACGATACACGAAATCTCCAAAGCCCAGAAGCACTATAATAAAAACACAGCAGTAATTAATGACACCTGCCTGGTTAAAAGTTAAGAGTACTCTGAAAAAATACTAGTACAGCAATTCCACACTTTTATTAACCCAGGTGCAGTGCCATTTGTTAATCCAAGGTCATTTCATAGGTACCCCTAATACATACAAATGCAAATTTGCGTAAATTACTGAATTATATACAAGTAAATAAATACCATAAAAATAAATAAGGTTAACACCTAAAAATGGTACATATGACACAACAGCGTAATATTTTAAATACAAATGGTTATGTTCTGAAGTTAAAATGCTTTTTTCAATTATAAAATATCAAAATTATTTTTTCCGATGTTTTTAATACATTAAAGAATGAGTTCAAAATGAACATTTATGAACTAGATGTTAAAGAAAAAACGCATGTCTTATCAAAGATGGCAGTAACAAAATATGATAATTTTTCCATTTTAAGACGTTATTTAAATTAATCAAGCAATGATTGAAAGTATTAAGTTTGTAGATTTGCCACTTAAATAAAAGTTTAAAGACAATTTTTTCTTGGTCAACCAAATAAGCAATTACAGAACCCTTTCAGCGCGTTTTAAGGAATACTAATGTACCATATTTTGCTGTAGGGTCGACAGCTTAGGTGTCAGTCAAGCTAACGAAAACAACCGCAGAAACTGTCTGCCATTGAAAATGTTTCAATATATTTTTGGTATTCGGTTGAATCAGTTTTCGGGTTTTGTTTTTGTTCTATTTTGCTTCTAAAACCTAAAAAATGGTTCATCCAAATACACAAAATATGATAAAACATGTTACCATATTTTCGGTATTCGGTTGAACCATCTCAGGTTTTGTTTTGCTTCTAGTTTTGATTCAAGTTTGCTTCTAAAACCTGAAAAATGGTTCATCCAAATACCCAAAATATGGTGAAACATTTCACACACAGTCGTTGCAGCTGCCAGGAACCCTTATTATGGTGAAATCAAGCAATTTTTTTTTCAGTGTACCTTCAGGGCCTGATTTCCAGCAGGGCAAACGGGGCGCATGTCCAGGGCCCCCCACTTTAAGGGGGCCACAAAATTTTCTTCATGAGCATTTACGCTCAATATAACTACTCCCAAACTTAACTTTTTAATATGAAGTATGCTAAAAAATTAAATTCATGAACAAAAGTTGACTATGAAATTGTGTCTTAACAATCAGAATTAATCAATTCACAAAAAATATTTATTTTTGGGGAATTAAGCATGCTTCCCAAGCAAATTACGCAATTTTTTTTTTGGTAATCATTGAAATATAGAAAAATACACACAAACATTTTATAGAGTTATGTTTGGGGACCCCAAATTTGCTTGTGCCCTGGGCCCCTAAAGTTGTAAGTCGGTACCTGTGTACCTTGATGTGCAATAGTAAATGCTAACCTTGATGCTGGTTGGCACCGTGAACACACCCCAAGTAAGGTCCCTCACTTTGATCTTTCCGAAGAACTCTTTCGTGAGCCACTTCTGGCAGCATATGTGCGAAAGGAACCTCTTGTTGTGGCCCTCAGCGGCTATGTCAACAGCCGTGTTGTACGCCCAGTTTGGACTTTCTTCGTTCAGCACGTCGAATGCTCTGGAAGGAGTGTCCGTGTAGCAAGAGTCGAGGAGGGATGTGGCGATTTCGGCAAATTCCCTGTAGATAGTAATAGTAAGGATAGATTGCCAATGGTGGATATGTTAAATGAAGATAATTTTGCAATCACAATTGAAGGGCATAGTGGAAGAACGTGCTAAGTGAAATTTTTGAAAAAATTTAGATTTTTGTGTCATTGAACACATTACTATCTTCTCCAACGATAACAAGTTCCCCCTTTTTCATAAACTTAAAGTTAAGTGTATTTTTTACTGTTTGCAACTACCATTTTTAACGGATTTAGTTGAAAAGTAAACACTTTAAAGTTCTTTTCTCGTTTTCACGTTTTTATCACTTAGCACGTTCTTCCACTAAGCTCTTCAATTGAGATCTGTGTTTGTGACCCAGTTGTTAAAGCAACGGGCTCGAAATAGGAAAGACCCTGTATCTAAACTCGCTTCTACCAAAGACACACGAGGCCTCCTCGTCGCCTGGCCTAGGTGCACTTTTACATCCCCAGTAACCCCTAATATCGTATGATACCATTTCAACAAATTTCTTATACCTCTCTAACATTTCAATGCTGGAACGATTGATAATCGTAGAACATTTTGAAGTTCTAGGGAAGGCGAAGGTTTTTGAATTTCTGTATAAACTAGACTATTGTATAATAATTTCATCAATTACCAACACACTTCCACCACAGTTTTTGAAGTGGTGTCGTGTCATTCACATAGACAGACAACATCTCTTCCATCATGGACAGCACCTGTGTTGATTGTATGGGCTTCACAAAATGCTTCCATAGGGACTTCGTAAGCACGAACCATTAAGAAATGTGACCCAGAAGGATAGAAACACACGGGACCTCTTCCCAGCGGCCACTGCTTTACTCTGTCAGTCTTGATTTACCGACATTGAGATATCGATTCTCCAGCAAAATGTGATAGTACACTATCATGATCTACTTATAGAGAATTTAACCTCTATAACTAAAGATATAATATCAAATATAGAAACACATCATTTATCTACTGGACTCCGAAACCTCGCTTTTCGCGGTGTCATTCACAATTACAGACAACCTCTATGACATCCTACACAGCACCAGTGTATGGGCGGGTCACGATGCTTCCACAATGTCTTCGCCATAATGAACCTGTTTGGTGAATGTGGCCCGGAAGAAGAGAAGGACACGGGCCTTTCTATGCAGCCACTGGTTTACTATATCATTCTCCATTAACTGATATTGCAATATCGGTTCGACAACAAGTGGTGATCGTATGATATCATACGCACCTAAAGAATTTATCCTCTGTACTTAAATTTAATACATAATATAGAAACACATTCTTTACCTGCTGGACTCTTGCACCTCAGCCTTGAGCGTGGTATCATTCACATACACAGACAACCTCTCGGACATCATGGACAGCACCAGTGCCAAGTGTATGGGCTGGTCAGAATGCTTCCACAGTGTCTTCGCCAGCACGAACCTGTTTGTGAAAGTTGCCCAAAAGGATAGGAGGACACGGGCCTTCCTCTCTGCAGCCACTGGTTCGCTGTAGTACATGCCCATGGCATTTAGAGATAGTTCCTGGGCCTGTACGAAGTTCTCCAACGAGGTTGTCTTTTCAATTAGCCAGTTGAGGTCGGTCTCGATGAAGTCCTTGTTGATGTTGGATAACTAGAAGGTGTTTTTTAGTTATTAATTTTTGAACTTGTATCCTTGTTTAATTCTTACATTATTTTAGTTTAACCAAAACGAATGTTTGTTCACATTAAATTTGAATAGAGTGCTTATTACAAGTATGCTCGGTAAATTTTACAAAATTCTTCAAGTTGTTAGCACTGTTATATTGCAGAAAAAATATGAAAACCTACCTACAAATGTATGTTTATAAAGATTAGGAACACAAATATTTGATTAACCTAATAAGTGATAATTAATAAATATTGGTCCTCTTTCTTAACAAAATAGCAGTCAAATAAGAATAATTAATAATTATGCCCTGCTTCAATGTTTAAAACGCCTATCGGAAATGAGTAAGAGAAAATAGGAAAACGTTGTACCGGTCCATATCCTAATGCACCTTCCCAGCACACAGTCTGAAAAAATTCTTGATGTCTGACTCTCTTGAACAGCATTAGTAACCTTTTTGGTGTCAAATATTTGTGGATTTGGAAACCTTGTTTTAGGAACAAATCGACAAAGCTTTCTCTTTGAGGCCTGTGTATAGCTTCATCAAATACATCTTTTTCAATCTGAAATAAAGATAAATATTTGAATTTGTGCATAGGCACCACAGAAAAATTACAACGATTTGACATTTATTCTCGATTTTGGATCTAAAAAAGAATTTGCAGTTCCTGTTTTATTAATCACAAAAACTCGTTGTAGAGCTTGTTGAAACTGTGAAAGAATATTTTGTCCTAACCCACGTGACATGCAATTTGAGATGGTCACTTATCATCCCCTATAAAGTTTTCTCTCTGCGAAATGGGATGGAACTATTTAGAAAATTGCAGATTTTCGGATGTTCAGAGTTCGAGTACTTTTAGTTCGGATAGTCCAAAGACAGATAATTGGAGTTTTACTATATTTAATTATGTTCTTTTGTTAGAAATTACTATAAGGATATAAATCGTGAACAAAATTAATATCTCAGTCGTTGGTAATGAATAACATTTATTAAAAATGAAAGAATAAAACAAACTTTGAACTTGTTTGACGGATCCATTAGGAAAACTTCGGACATGGCAACGTGTGGACTGTTCCAGTCCAAAGTCAGGTATAGGTCCTTGTGCATTTGGGCATGCCAGTTGGTGTTGTCAATCTTCTGGGCTGCAAATAACGTATACGCAAACAATTAAAATAAAACCCTCTAAGATGATAGGGGTTTATTGTAATTTAATTTGTATTAATTGTATCTTTAAGTTTTCTGGAACTGAATATCAGCATACCAAATCGAATTTTATAATAACCCATGCAACCCACAACTCAATTCCAACAATTCAAAACTTAATGGCTAACATGGTTAACATGGCTAAACACTTCTCTGTACATTTGAACAATCTGCTTTTAAAACAAATTCTTTAATCGCACCAGTACTATGCAAGAAAGTATTTTATGTTTTTAAGTAGTATTGTAATAAAACTGTAGGTAACAGAAATAAATGTATAGCAGGAAAAAGTCAGCATCAGAAAAATACATAAAGAATTCGGTATTATTATTAAAACATTCATATTTTAAAATGTTAATAAATGTATAGTTTTTATTTAATTTAGGAGCCTTTACTTTGAGAATCAGACAAAAAAGTAAAATTTTGAAGTTCGTACTTTTTGATTACTTGGCATTTTTTTATATGTGGTTGTTTGTTATGAAATCTGAACAAGTGCAAGTTTGAGTCCTTAAATAAAATTATCCGTATGTTGACAATGTCAAAGTTTACGAGTCAATATTGGGAAAATCGTCAATTTGCGTCGAGATTTTTTAATAATATTAAAATAATAAAATATGTTTATTTAATAAATAAACTGTAAATTTTACCATTTCCTACAGGCGCGGATAATTTTTATGTGCTTAAGTTTGAGCGTTGTTCATACGTCATAACAAATAACAACATGAAACACTAAGCAAATCAATCCTAAATCAGAAAAAATACAACTCTCACAAGTTTTAAAATAATGGCTCTCTTAATGAATTATTGAAAAAAAAACAAATCTACTTACATTTAAATAATGATCGCAATAAATGATTTCCTAAATTTTCAAGGTTGCAGCTGTGTTCATAAATGTTCAAAACCGTTAGATACACTTGCTCATTCTAAAATTATTACAAAAAGCATTACTTATAAAAAAACATAACTGTGTGAAATTTCATGAACGTTGTAAAGGTTTTCAATCTTAAAAGATAATTAAATTTTAATTTTGATACGATAATATCCCTCATTAAATTATGGAATGTAACATATTCAATAACTATGGTTCTTTAATTATCACTTACAAAATTACAGTAAAAGGGTAAAGTTATTTTAGTTGTACTAATTATTATTTATCGCAAACCTGTTTGGCAAATCTCACGCAGTCCATAATTCTGTCCCTAAATATATTTCTTGACATACTATTGTCTCGTAGCTTCGGAAATTTCTCAGTTATTTTCCGTGAAAGCTCCGGCTTCAGATAGTTTTCGCAGAATTCCGCATCAGCCACACCTTGAGGTCTAAAAAAAGGATAAATAATTGGAATAAAATAAAGATTGCTATTGATTTCGCGAATCTGCAAATTGTTTTTAGTTCTTAAAATTAAAAGACAAATGTTATTTAAAATTATAATTATTACAACAAAAGGAAAACGAGATTGGTAATTTTTGGGTTACATTCCTCCTGCTTTTGGGGAAGTATAGCTTTATAAACTACAGTTTGCTAATCTAGCAGTAAAATAGGGTAGTGCATTTTCTTAGCTATATTGAAAAATCTGCAGGTACAAACTATAGTATCATATCTTGTAGAATCCAAAGTCCTAACATCACGTAGCATACGATGTCGGTCAAAGATTGCATTGTGTGCCTCCACCTCGGTAATTAACAGCAGTTTAAAATTATGAGGAGTTACACTTGGCAGTGTAACTCAGTGTAAATACAGTGCCCATCAGAAGACAGAAATAGACCCAGGGCCGGATTTAAAGATTTGCCGCCTGTAGGCTACGATTGATTTGCCGCCCCTGTCACAATATTCTCCCCCTTGGGAAAAGCTGCAAAATAGGGTAGTATATGCTGTTTAAAATAGATACACATATTAGAATCAAATCATCTATGTACCTTTACACACTAAATCGAAAGAGAAATAGGACATTTTTTTAAAAAAAACTTTTCTACTATTTTTCTTTCAACTTCGAAGTCCAGGAGGAGGGGGTGCAATTGACCTCGCTACGAAATATTAATACTACATATACGATTACAGTTTACGCATTAATGTAAATTATTTTTTTTCTTAAAAATATTCGTATCTTTTTAATAATTTTTTATGCCGAATGCCGCTTTAATTGATCGTAAAATTTGCCGCCCCAAAAAATTCGCCGCACTAGGCTACAGCCTACTTAGCCTATTTAGAAATCCGGCCCTGAATAAACTGCATATAGCGTGGATAAATAATTAATATAAATTTTGGGGTTCGGTGAGGGGTGCAATCCTCTCAGCCTTATGCTAGCTCTACATCTGGATTGAGTGCAAATGAAATTCCATATTACCTCTGGGCTATTTCCGTATATGCGAATCCCAGAATGTCTGCCAAACCCCCGCTTCCCTTCATAACCACCAGAGGGAGATGTCGCTTGAGATGGTCCAGAGCGAGCCTTGCACAATCGTAGCCACCTTGAAAAAGGACCGCCACCACCGGAATTTCCATGATTCCCAAGCTACAACGGTTGATACCTAGAACATAAGGAAATACATTTTTAATTTCAATTCCCTGATGTATATGTTTAAAATATCTATAAAAGAAGAAGTAAGGACTCAGTCATTCACTGAGCTAATTTGACCGAAGCCAAAACCAGGTTTAACTGTTTCCGGTTTTCCATCCCTTTGCACATTTGTGTTTTTGCACATTCGTGGTTTTGTCATTTTACCGACGATATCTTATAGACGGGTACACTTACGACTATTGTTTTGAAATTTGGAACATGGAACATCTAAAAAGTTCTTTCAGAATTTTTCATAATTCTCAAACTATGGGGAGGGGGGGGGGTAGTACGTGTTTCGAATATATCTCCTTAGGAAAAGCATTTTGCATTTATTGAAAGATAATTGAATTAATTAGATTGATTTTTTAAAAAAATGGTGAAATGTTTCAACTTATTTTTGGCATTGGGTGGAATCATTTTTCGGATTTTGCAAACAAAAACGTGAGAAATGGTTCAGCGGAATACAGAAAACATTTTGAATCGTTTCACCACACGGCTGTTGCAGCTACTCTAGAAACCATATTTTTGGTCAAGCACCAAAAACAGTGTACTACGTGTACATTAAAAAAAAAACCTAAATTAAACACTTCGGCGCAACAGCCCGTTAGTCGGCTAAGGCCTGTCGTGCCTTTATCAGCTTCTTGACCAAGAGCTCTGGGGTGCTAGGCATGTGTCTCGGTTAGGTGGTCAGCCTCACGCGGACCCAGTGTTTAGTTCCCAAGTATGCTTGGTACATTCTAAACTTACGGTAATTCGAGGCTGATTTGCGAGGCTGTTCCAAAGCGCTGGCCAAGTAGTGTTGCAGCCTGAGGAGAAAGTAGTTGATGCCCGTCTTGTTGATTGTACCATCTCTGACGATTAGGAAATGGGAATGGTCGGGATTCAGATCATACTTCTGCTCATCGATTTTGTTCCCTTCGTTTTCGATCTCCACCCGATGATTCTACAAGAAGTTATGGTATTGGGTGATTAAAAAAGAAAATTTCAATCATTTAACAAGCGTTTCAGAGACAGAAATGCATGCTTATTCAATTAACATGTTAATACAATTGTTCATCTTAAATTCACTTAAATAAAAACGTGTATAAAGGTCATAAGTTTCAGTGATGTTATTAATCCCAATTTATACTACAATGTATTTGCTTTACTCCTTATTTGTTAAATTCTTTAAATAAAAATTACTAGCAATTTAATGCCAGTCCACTGCATGGACAACAATATAAAGCTCATTTTTTTTTGCAGTCAAGTACATGTATTTCAAATAAAAATATCGATTTTGAGCTCGAAACCACATTTAGCCACTTTGTCGCATTATTTGGCCACTTTAATAATGCGACGATTTAATAATATTCGTGTACGTAATTAAATCATAAGCCGGTTTAAAAATAATTTTAAACGTATACATAATATTTAGGAAAACAATAAACAATTAACTACAAAACACCTGTACCCTACCTTTAAGCACATTTTTGTGTGTTTTTTATTAAAGTTCCGTTCCTTACTGTATTTGGAAGCAGTTAATCGTATTCGTGTATGTTTTAAACAGAACAATACCGCGAAAAGGTAAACAAAATACTTAAATCCTGATTAATAACTAAAGCACGAAAAGAGATAAGAGCATAAGTTCATGAATATTAACAGCTTTTCAACTATTTGGTTATAAATATAACGAGTTAAGCTTCAACACATAAAATAAAAGCTGCATAATTCACTTATTAAGTTAAGTGTGCTTGTAACAGTTCCTTATTTAAACCTTGAATTTTGTATTAAAATTACTCCATAAAACTGGAGGCAGCTTGTGCTGCCACCATCAAAAGTTTATGGAATTACGTTTAAAAAAACATCTTTTTTCAGTGTATATAAACTTGTCATATAACAAAGCATGGCAAATACTCCTTTGTCGTTCATATAGGTACAAATATAACTGTTCATATTTGAATCTATGCATAGGATTTTTTCAGGAGTGAGGAGGTTATATTAGTTGAGTTTGCCGTGACTCACCTCGAATGAGTCTGCGTGGTTGAGCAGGTCCTCCCTGGCCACCCCGACCAGGACGATCTTGGAGTTGGGGTCCTGGGTGACCCTGTCCTGTCCCTTGGAGTGGAAGTGCACTTTGGAGTTCCGCCGCTGCAGCTCCTCGTGGACGGCGTCGCCGATGATCTTGCTCACCCCCACGTTGACGCCGTTGGTCAGGATCCACATCTCGGTGGTGTTGGTGGCCTGTTCAAAACACCCCCAGAACCGATTAAAAAAATGTTGTCTTGGGGTTTTTATTGGTTTTGTAGCTGATTTACGAGAGCGTTTTGTAGCGTTTCGAGATCGTTTTATTAACACAATGTAAATAGTTTTTGTAAAAAAACAGCACAATGAGAAGACATAACTTTTGCCAGAACTCGATTGTCGTTACCCGCAGCTAAATCTTTACACTAATTGCACAAAATGCACTAGTTATTTCGTAAAATCACGTATGCGTGATTCTGTTATTCTATCTGTTATTCTATAGAATAACAGAATCACGCATACGTGATTTTACGAAATAATTAGTGCATTTTGTGCAATTAGTGTAAAGATTTAGCTGCGGGTAACGAAAATCGAGTTCGCGTCGGTCAACCGACAGAACCACGAATGTGCAAAATCACAGGGATGGAAAACTGTATACTGATTAAGCTCACCGTTTTCGAAAACCGCCAATTTCTAGTTTAGTTTAGTTTGAATTATCGTCGCGTCGCACTATAGCTACACGAGGGCTATTGGCGACGGGCGTCATACCAATCCCTAGAATTTGCATATTCCTGGTTTTGTCATTTGACTGACGATATGTCTTAAATTTTCAACTTACACAGCGATAAAGCACTAGAAAAAGTCTAATTTTCTGCTTTACTCTGATCTTCTAAAGTACATTATAAGCAGATAACCGCTCAACAGTAATTGGAAATTAAAGAATACATATATACTATAATATATAGAGGATAGGAAGGTATTATGGAATAGTCGGGGAATATGGAATACTGAAGTTTCAGTCCTCTCTCGTGCTGCCATTACGCGGAAATCCCATGACAGACCTAAGAAATCCCCCATGATGCAGTGAACAAAGAGTTAAATTTTTGTTGCTGTAGTTACAGTCGCTGCAAAACAAAGTGTGTTTTCGGATTTTTGAAAGTTTTTGTCGGAAAGTGTTCAAACATTTTAATCTACCAGTAATCATGAAACTTTCATTTTGTTGTTAACAATAATGTATACTAAACGAATAGTAGTTTGTTATGCTGCAGTCGTTTTTTAGCCATCAATGTATTATCCGTCAGTAAAATGGCTCATAATCCAAAATGGTGTGTCGGATAATATGGAATACATATCATCTGAAACTGCCTTCATGCTATCAACTAAAGAACTGGTTACCAAAGTTGCTTAATTTATCTTTTGTAACGGAAAATTTTCCGAATATCAATGAAATTTCGATTTAACGCATTGGCTGTTCTTTATGGGCTCATTTTGACCGTACAGGAGCAGAGAAAGAAGATTATGTTTATTGTAAATAGACTTAAAAACAAAACTAGTTGAGCCTAAATTTTCAAATATTGTTTTTTAGTTAAAATTAACTATGTTCTGTGAAGTATAATTAAATTTTCAATAATTGTAAACAACTATCCCATATTACCCTGCACTTGTAACTTTTTTTAAAGTACATTTTTTCATAGCAAAAAAAGTAAATACTGTTTTGTTTCACCATTGGCACTTCATTACCATTAGTTATAGTATGTACTGAAAATGATTGCGTAAATTTTTATTTAAAACTAAAAGAGTTATTCTTAAAAATACAAATGGTATTTCATAATACCCTCTTCTCCCTTACTACTATTAAAGCATAACAGAAAAAAAAAGAAATATTTTCCATTAGACTTTACCAAATACCAAACTTTTGCCCAAGGTAGTTTAATGCTGACTACAAAGAGCAATTATTGATCTAAGGCTATGTCCTGACTACGCCACAAATGCCACAAAGGCAACAAAAGCAACAAAACTTGGCGACTTGGCAGAGTCAGTCCCCATGCTATTGCATCGCTTGGCGCCCTTGGCGATTGCCAAATTTTGTTGCATTTGTTGCCTTTGTGGCGTTTGTTGTCGTAGTGAGGACATAGCCTAATGACTTGAAAAATCATACTCAAACTGTCAAAATGAATGAACTGCCCATTAGTTTACTTTATTAACAACTTTCTATCAATCTAACTACATTTTTAAACACATTACTATCCCCATTAGTTATATATAATTAATCCAAAATATATGGTTACATCTCAATAACTAATCGTTTACTTACACTGATAAGGCCTTTCTGGAAGCTCTGAATCTGTCGCGTGTTTGTCCACTGGGTGAGGGGGGCCACGTTTGACATGACAACCAGGACAATTCTGGGTGTGCCGAGCTTCCATTTCTGGGTGAGGACATGGCCAGTATCCTCCATGTTGGCGTCATGGCCAACTTTAAGGTAAGGGTGTCCCTAAAAAATTTCAAAGACGAAGGGCACAAAATTACACGAAATGTTTTTCAATATTTTATCGAAGTAGTACCCAATACAGAGAAAGATGCAAGGTAGAGTCATTTTGAAATGCAAAAGAATTTAACGCAATCGAACCCCGCTATAGTGAACCCTCTACCGAACCAAGGTTCACTATATCCCATGGTTCATATAGCCAATTTTGCTGGAATAAAATTTTAAGTGAAAAATAAATTAAATTAAGTATAAAATTAAGGCTAAAAAAATATGATAATGGTTTTGCATATCTTGAATTAATTGAAACAATAGAGTTGAAAAAAAATATTTAAAAATGTATACATTTAAAATTAATTATTAATTAATTTTCGAAATTATTTATCCAAAATTAATAATAATAGTCGAAAGCAAATTTTTCCAGGTGTTAGAAACTGTGTACTGGATGAAGGATAAATCTTTACACATCCTTGATAGACTGGTTATCTTCGATGGTGAAAACTTTTCTCTTTACATGAGCCTATTTATTTTCAAAACGGTTTTCTCAGCAGTTTAGTTAAATAGGAGTTCGGAAAGGACCACTAAAAAGGTTCACTCAACCGAGTGTACATTATATCCCAGGTTCATTATAGATGGGTTTGACTGTATTTTCAAAAAGTTTTCGAGTGATAGAGACGTATGTGGTCGTCGATGGTTTTCAGTTTTTATAACATACAGTTTTATATAATAACACGTGAAAATAATAAAATAGACATTAATTTTTTGAACTTAACTATTTCGATTATTTCTTAACTTCCTCATTTTACTTAATTTTATAATTCGAAATATTAAGGAGTCTCTATAGGTATACCACACTTTAGGCAAACAGTTTTTTTTATTTAATGCATAATATAAAAAAATAAGTTTAAGATTGCACTGATAACTAGTTACGTTTGCTTATTTCCTTATCCCTCTCAAGCTTAAAGTCATACTAGGCTTATATAAAAAAACGCTAAAAATCCAAAATTATCGTTAAAAATGTCTAACTTCAAATACCACATATAAGAAACAATATAAATATATGACGGGTTTAGTTGCATAACTAATATTCTCCATGGTTTAACTAAGATATAGGGTCCGGCCTCGTTTATTGGCGACTTTTGACGATTTTAAATTCAATTAGAAAAAGTCGCCATTTCAAAGACCGAACTCTATGTACTACCTTAGTTATACTGCGTAGAATGTGAGTTTTGCAACTATGAAATTTATGCATAATTAAAACTAGCTAAATCACTAAGGTATTAAACCTTTAAATAAAATAGATATTTTTTTTTAATCATAACAAATCAAAGTATGAATCATAAACTCTTAAGATCCTCTTTCGATAAATATAAATAACTATATGGGTAAAATGTCTTTCAATTTAAAGCTTAACTTAAAGCATTTTTATAAACGTTACTTTCTTAGAACAACAACACAACAAAACATTACAAAAATGTCAATAATTTTTTCATATATCCAATCATTACCCACCCCTTGATCATATCCGAAGTTCTTCCAGAAGAAAATATCTCCATCACTGAGATGACTGGGCTTGTCATGTTTGGACGACACCGAAAAAGCATTGCTTGGGTTTCGTTTCAGCGATGTGGCATTTGCGTCGCTGGGTAACCGGCCTTCCTTCTGTTTGATTGGGGAGACTTTGCTGCCGGTCAGTCCACGGATAATGTTGGAAATCACCGATTGCTGGAAGTCAACGGAATTATTTCTGAACATGAGGGAGTACACTACATTTAAAAGTATCACCACTCTTTAAAATTTTGAATAATTCTGTAAATTACAGCAAATTGCGGTTATTTTTTACATCACATGGGGAAATACAGTATATTTGAATTTATCGCCACTCTTTAAACTTTGTTATACTCGGTAAAAAAAACCTGGAAAATTACACCACAGTTTGAAGGTTATTTTTTACACTTCTACTTCTATACATGACGAATACTTTCTCATGTATAGTACTCTAATGTATCACCATCCTTTACAACTTTTTCTTCCTGCTATTTTTTACAACACAGTGTTGCAATGTTTGTTGTATGCAAATTGGGGTTTTCTTGATGTGCGAAGTCACATGAACTTACTCCAGTTGTATTTAAACAGAGAATGATACAATTTATTGAATTGCGAAGTCACATGAACTTACTCCAGTTGTATTTAAACAGAGAATGAGAACAATTTCTTGAATTGCGAAGTCACATGAACTTACTCCAGTTGTATTTAAACAGAGAATTAGAACAATTTCTTGAATTGCGAAGTCACATGAACTTACTCCAGTTGTATTTAAACAGAGAATTAGAACAATTTCTTGAATTGCGAAGTCACATGAACTTACTACAGTTGCATTTAAACAGAGAAGATGGGTGCATCCAATCTCACTGAAAGTGAATCAAACGTTTTCGCCGGTACCACACAATACATTTTGCCTCATACGTAAATTCACATCACAAGGTGAAAGCAGCACTTTTACCATCACACTGTGATGATAAATTAGAGGGATTTTATTACAGTGTTTAACCCCCATCATTGGTAACGGGATGAAAATGGTACAGTTTTAAATTCCGTCATATTTTCGTTTGTTACTTTTTTTTGTTTGTAGAAAATTAAAAACATAGAACTATAATCGCCTTATTGTGTGCGTATTAGTGGAGAGATTCCCAAAATCTGTGGGGTAGAGTTTAACAGCAAAAATGCTTTACTAGGTCCATTACTAGGACTCTCCTACTTATAGATTGTTACATAAGCTTAAAAATACAATAAAAGTCATCGATTTTGCCAACAAAAATTGTGTTTGTTTCATTACTACTCCATGAAAAAATTGAAATACAGAAACAGTGTCAAGTTTTTGCTAGAAAATAAAAATTCATTGTTATTGATGTAAAGGTTAAAGCTTCCTCAATAAATTAAGACTTTTTAAATATTAAAAACATAGATCAATTATATTGATGTTAAGTGGGTCACATTGATGGAAACACCAAAACTGTTGATCGTAACCCAAATGGAAACAAACATATATAGATTTTTCCCTTAACAACAGGCAAATATTAAAAAAAAATTCCCTAATGAATGGTTTACTCTTTTTGTAACATTAACAGTGAGGCACCAGTTGGTAAGTTCCTGTATACAAATCAATGATGGTACAGAGGTACACAGACGAAAACTCCTGTGAGGTTCCGTGCATATACGAAAATCCCTCTTTCGATTAAGTACAAAACTAGATTTCCGTGAAGATAATCGAATTTCCAACACGAAATTTGAAATATCACGCGATTAAAGTTGAAAACACACTAGTGAAGTTATAGCAAACTATTAGTCAAAAAGCTTTGATACTAAGTAGGAAATTGATAACACATTGTGCTAGAAAAAATTTCCATAATGTATGGTTTATTGACATTTAAGTACCTAATTGAAAATTGTTGACATTTAAGTATTTAATGGTGTGGTTTGTGGTAACATTTAAGTACTTAATTGCAAATTGTTGGAAAATATTTGGTATGTTAAAACGTCTAAATGGTTTGTTTTGGGGGTCCACTCTGGTGTTGACCTTTTTCTTTTGACCAGGGTTCTAAATTACCAGGCGTAATTGGCTGTGTTAAAGCTCCAATGAGACTAGAAATCAACTGACAAAAATCTTATAACTTCACCTAACATCTAAAAATATGTAAAATGTGACATAATGATTTTTTTTATTAAAAAATCCAATACGAAAGGCCACTATCAGTAAACTAATGCAATTAAAATCATTTTCAAACAATAGTTTTCAGTGTATTGATATAAGCTAATGCTAATGATATTTTAATATCGGTCACTGATGGTCTTTTTTATATTCTAAAAGAGCTTTTAAAAATTGATCATACTTGTAGTAAGTTTTGTAAAAGTACTAACCCTAAGTTAAAAAGTAGAGTGAAATTAAATAAAAACAAATAACCTATTTGGTAATTTTATTGATAAAATCTTATATAATTATTTTTATACTTTACAATCAGTGTTTTACAAAAAAAATAATAACTTAAGAGGGCCGGGATGCATCGCACAATTTTCTTTTAGTATTTCACTTGAACTTTACTTTTTTTATACAAAATCAACGACTACGAAAATCACTTTTGAAATGTTTTCAAAACACGTACATGATTTGTCTGAATTAAAAATTTTAGTCAAATTTTTAATTGTTTTCAAATTTACTCTTTCTACTAACTGTTTTCAATTTTTGAATAATTAAAAAAAAAGGGTTCTAAAAATATCCTAACATAAGTATGTATTCAAAAGTTAATTCACAAACGCAACTTTAAAAAAATGACGATAAAAAAATTTCAGAAAATTTTGTGAAAAATTCGAAATTTCATCTTTAACCATTGTCTACAAAAAAAATCAAGGCAACAGTAACTGAAAAGGAAAAATTGTATGTGAATTTTATTATATGTATAATTTCATGTTTAAAAAGATCAAGGAATAAGTGTCATCGTTATAAAGCCTCACTTTGAAATCTCACGAACTATGAAAATTTTTCCCAAATATATTACAGTTTAAAGCTTCATTTGAACATTATTGGAATTGCAAGTTATTGAATTAAACTATACTTAGAAGTCCTAACTCTTTAGATTATATGAATTTCTTTATTCAGATTTCTTTAAATCATAGACAAATGTTCATATTAAAATTTATATGATAAAAGGAAAAGTATAGTTTGGCTAATTTCGATGTTACTCCCTTAAATATTATAAAATATAATACAGTGTGTAACAAAATTATAAGACCACTAAAAGTTTTGCTGCTTTTCACCAAAAACAACATGAAAGTATAAATTTAAATGAGGCAAATGAAAGAACACAACTTAAAATGGATTATTTATCTGAGACAAGAAATTTTGTAAATAATTTTGCCAAGTGAAATTTTAAATATGCCTTTGTGAAAATGAAAAAGTAGACAAAGTGATACAAAAATTATCTGTATTTATTTAAATTTTTTATTTAATTGGTAACTGAACTGCTTGAAACTGTCAAAGACCAAAAAGTTATCGATTTCAGACCAGAATATCTATGTTAAAAGTAAGCAACGTAAAAAATATTTTTAGAATTAACATAATCGAATAAAAAATACGCAATAATGATCGATAAAAACAAACTTGTTATACTGTACATACTTTTACACTTAATATTTGCTTTTGGGTAAAAAAAAATATTAGATAAAATTTCATTTCAAACTTTATTTCACATTTATTGATCAAGTGGAAATAAAGAAAGTAAAAGCTCTATATATTTGCATATCACAAATCTATTATAAAACATAAATATTTTAACAAAAAAAATTGATGATAAAAATGTGGGTGAATAAAAACAAAGTTTTTTATAACAGTCAATGATAAACATATTTGAAGAAATATTTTATGCGTGTTTTTTTAAAGACTAACTTTCATACAATGTTTCAATTAAAGAGTAATTTTAAAACGATTATTTATTTCATATAGTTTATGTGTTTGGGAATAAGCAGATAAAAATTACATTTTAAGCATATTTTTTTAATAATAATTATAATAATAAGCTTACTTGCGCTAACAGTGAAATACATATACTTTACACTTTATTATGAAAAGTATATCTTACCACACAACCACAACCAAATGAAAAACTTACTTTTCTTCCTTTATAATTTTGCTGCTGAACTTTTGCCTTGGACGACATTGTCATATAATGTCTACCAACTTTTTCCCAAGACTTGTCAAACATTTGATGAATTTGGGATACATGTATTGTTGAGGGGAATCTTTTTCCTCAATTGCGTCCATGCTCGTGAACATAAGTTTGTAAAACTAATCTAAAACCAGAGATGTGTAACAAATTAAAACATGTTCCTTGTTTGTTTTTGTACTTTCTTAAGGCGTGCTGGATAAAACGTGGTGAAGAGTGTAAGTAGAAAGAAACATGGTAGAAAGTGTGGAGATGTCAGTGAAAAAAAAAAGCTGTATGCAAACAGAAGTAATCTTATAAAGCATTTTGAAATGTGTGTCAATACATTTTCAAATACAAATTTTGTATTTTGAACAATAAAACGACTTATTCAACTTATTTTTCCAATCTGTACGGAGTGTTTTACCTGTTCTGAAAGTAAAACGAAACCTCGCGCACGCCGAAGTCTACATTGATAAAAAAGTTTTTGCTTGGTTTCACCAAAAATATGGTTCCTAGTAGCTGGAACGGCTGTGCGTTGAAATGTGTCACCATATTTTCGGTATTCGGTTGAACCATTTTTTGGTAATGGAAACAAAAAAGTGAGAAATGGTTCAACCAAATACCGAAAATATGGTGACACAGTTCAACACACAGCCGTTCCAGCTACTAGGAACTATATTTTTGGTGAAAACAAGCGCAAAATTTTTAACAATGTACTTTTCGAGAGTTCCGAACAGGTTTCTTCTTCTTTTGTACAACATCAAACATTCTGAACAGGACGGAAAGCGTGACTTAACGGAGAGAATAATCTGACCTTATATTATGAGTAGGCTGTGACCAGAAGTGTCGCAAATTAAAACATGCCTTTTTTTCAATCATAATGGTATATTGGTTCCTTGATGCATGTGAAAAGATGGAATGTGATAAAATGTATAGATAGAAGGAAATGGTGTAGAAAGTGTAGAGAAGTCAGCGAGTAAAGTGGTGAATAAATTGAAGTATTATTAAAGCATCTTAAAAATGTAATGCTTTTGAACTTTTAGATGCAACACTGTTCCTCATATACTTTTAAAAACAAAGTTTCAAAGATTAAAATAAGAAAACTTTTTGAAATCAAAGAATTTAAATCATTTTTTTTTATTAAAGAAGTACTAGAAAGAGTTTTTACCTACTAAAAATTAAACTATAAAACTTGATTCTCATGCGCAATTTAAAAGAAACAAGTAGAAAGATGAAGGAATAGATAGATCTATAATATAATGATAATAACATGTTTTGTAATGCAATAGGAAAAATATATACAACAAAAAGTTCAAACATCATCATCAGTTTTATCTATCTTCTTTTGAATTAAAACAGTTAACTAATTTCGCAAAAAAATAAAGAAAATACTATATGCGCATTTAGAATTAAGGAAAGCTTTAAAAAGTTATGTTACATTTCATATAACTATTTAATCAAGAGAAATTTATTAAACATATTTTTAAAACATGAAGTAAGTTTTATCTATCTCTTCGTAAATAAAAAAAATGTTCATAGAACTCAATGTAAAAAATGGGGGATTGTAAAAATTCCGTTAACTAAAATACGATTAAAATAATGAATTTGAAGGGTATAAAATAGTGGAAACGTAACTGTAAAGTTATAGTAATTTTAAGAAGCCTAACATTGTGATTCAGTAATTTTGACTTAATTGGCATTTAGTACAATTCATTTTAAACTTTAAGAACTGATATCATGTATTAATAGAGGATCCAAAATCCCTTTTCAGCCTTTGGTTACAACTATCAGCCTTTTATTTGTATAAAAATGACGTATCACGTGGTCAACATGATTTCGAAGATCTTAAAAAAAACTTCAGCGGCAAATTTTCAAGGCTTTTTGCTTTTTTAAATGGACAAATTATCAATAGATACTCATTATAAAAAATGACACAGTTTTATGTGCATTCATTGTGATAAAAATGTGTATTTTTAGGGCTTAAGACCTCGAATTCCATTTAATTCATGGGTCCCTCAACAAATATTAAACGCGGCATTTAAAGAAAAAATCCTTACAAGACATACTCTTTTTAATATGTTTGCATGAAAAATGTGTTTATAAAGATATATGTGTAGGATTTTATTGAGAAATAGCGTTTGCGGGGAAATACTTATTTGTCACATTGTTTAAGTTCAACTATACATGAAACTTTTAATTCCTTATACATGGTGATAAAACCCCTGAACACCAATAGTCCAAATTGCTATTGATAAATAACAATATCAATAAACAAACCATGCAAAGCAAAATGTATTCGATTAAAAAAATATCAATATCGTCTGCCTTACCTGAGACTCGTTACAGCACATTTCGAAAACATCTCATCTCAACCCGACAAGGAGTAACGAACTGCGGTCGGACGGCCGGAAAAAACTAAGGATGCCAAAGAAATAACTGTATTTGTGCAATTGCATGTTTTTTATCATAAGGAACGTCGGATGTTTCTATCTCGCCCATGTTCATGTTACTATCTTTAGGAACATTTTTTTCAGGAACTATATTAGATAGCATTATGTTTTTTTTATTTTTTATTTTTTGTTCCTTATATATAGCTCTTTGATTTAAACTGAAAGTATATCACAGTATCAAAAAATACTTTTAAAGTGATTTTTTTAAATATGTATTAAAAAACACAAAGAAAATCAGATTTAAAGTTATATATATTTTTAGCAGAGATATTTAAAATTCCTCAGATTAAATCAGAGAGCCATTAATGGGGAAGAAATAATGAAACAAAACATGTTGATATCTTTTATAGTTCTCAAGAAAAATGTCCCTAATTGTTAAAAAAAAACCCTTATATTTCAATAAACGTAAGAGAAAAGTAAGGTATAGGTAAGAACTGATATACACAGAATTTTTGCTTATAGAAATGCTTATGAAAAGAAAACTACTTAACAGAAATCGACAATCTTAGTCTTAAATTAAAGCTATAAATATGCAGATTAAATATAAAAGAAAAACAGAAAATCGACATTTTTGAACCAAACATCCATCCGACTCCCCTTAAACAACCAAAATCTGTATAAGTTCACCCCAAACCTTACAATTCTACTGAGAGAAGCCTATTTTATATATATTTTTTTTAATTTTCTATTTGAGTGGTTGAAATTATTGTACATACCTTTTTTGTGTTTATATATATATTATTTTCTGTAAAAACTATTCTTAAATATTATAGTATTTTTGTAACATTTTGTTTATTTAATTAATATTCTTTTATTTATTATTGTATTTATAATATTTACACTATGCATTTATTTTTGTTTATTTTGTTATTATATTGAGTTTTTATTGTCTATTATTTCATTCTCTCTCCATTACGATCCACATTGAATTAATGAAAATTCAATTTTAAAGAGAAGTAGAAACATACTAAAAAAATACTTACTTTAATAAATAAAAAAACAATTTAATGGAAAAGAAAACTTTGAAATTTTTTCCGAATCAGAGGGACAAAGGTTGTTACTATTATTAGTTGGATACTTTATTTAATATAAGTAGATTAAGGTCAAATTAAAGGCAGTTAACAGCTCATTTGGGAATTAATCTTTTAATTCCTGGTCAATTCCAGGGCCGGATTTCTTAATAGACTAAGTAGGCTGTAGCCTAGAGCGGCGAATTTTCGGTGGTGGCAAATTTTACGACCAATTAGACTATTTTTTTTCAATAAAAAGAAAAGTGTTTGAATGTCCCAAATGCATTTTTGAAAACTTGCTTCGTTTTCCACTCGATCATAAAGCGGATCTTTTTTAGTGCACTTGGATGATTCAAATAAAACACTGAGAATTGGTACATATATCCTCTTGCGACCTGGGGTCCCCATTCGGGGACATATTTTAAAACCTCCCCACAACAAATAACTTGTTAATTAGTTTCGAAATTGACCTGGTCCGATAGAAGAAGATCCGAAAATCAGTTTTCAGCTTTTGATTACAGGTATCTGTCATTTATTTCTTTAAAACATGAAGTTGAACGAGGGTCAATACGATATTAGAGTTCTTAAAAAAATAACTTTAAACTAGTTCTTTCTTTAAACTTATCAAAAAGTTATTTTATTAAAAGTAATTTTAGCGACATTTTGCGGTTAAAAACAATGGTAAAAGGAACTGTAAACTACAAATAAGTTATACGGCTTTTTTTCATTTATAGCACAAAAAATGTGTATTTTTAGAGCTTAAGGAGCTTGTCTCTCAGTAACTACTAAACATATTTTTTTAATTACTTTGCAAAGCATACTTTTTAGTATATATTTGCATGAAAAGTATGTTTAGATGAAGAATATAAGATTTTGCTGGGGTCTTCAGAGGTTATGTTTTTCAAAAACATCAACAGAAAATAACTGCTTTTAAAAAATAACACCCATATACCTTCCTACGAAGAACTCCATTTCTATATTCGTCCTAAGGTGACCATAGCAACTGTAAACCCTGTATCTAAAAACACTTTTATTCATTGCAAATTATTGAGTCGATCCATTCTCCGGTCAGCGGCGATATTTATTGGTCACTTTTTATTTTATTCTTAACTACAATAATTCTAACCCTGTGACGTATTCATGGTCACGGTGACTGGTCTTCTAGTGATATTCCACAAATGTGAATTGATTTTTTTTTTATTATTATTACGGTTAGCTTATGGCCGTTGATAAAGTGGTAACAGCAGTTCAGATTTATTTTATTCTCATCTCAATAAAAAAAATGACCAGTTTGAATAAAGAAAAAAATCGCTTGTGACAATTAAAAGTGGGATTGTAGTTTTTTTTAGTTATTTTTAGCCTACTTTTCTCTTTTTTTTTAAGTTGTCTTACTAAATTGTTATGAAAATGCATTTTTTTTATTCGGGAAATTCTTTATATACGAATAACTGTCGCCAAACCAAATACCTCTGGCACCTTTCCTAAAACCCTACTCTGTTAGTCTGGAGATAATGTATGTGTCTAAATGGTTTGCATAAAACATTTTTGTGTTCGTAAAAAATAACTTATCTTAGGATGAGACTTTAATACCATATAAAGTTTTTTTGTCATTTAATATTAGGAACAGTGTTTTTTAATCTTGCTACAATTTTATTATTTATAATTTTTTTTTATTGGGAGTAAAGTAAAAATGTATACTATTTAATAATTTTATTTTTGGTTATTCTTTATAGTCATTGGTAAATACTTCATCCTTCCCCACCCTCCCCTACCCAAGTCAATCAGGTACTTTAGGGATCTTTAACATGCTCTATTAGCACATGTCATGCGTGTCTAAGATTTTCCCATCCTGAAAAACTGTCCTCTCAGCTGAAACAAAACCCGCAATCTTGAAGCTATGATACAGTCACGCTAGCTCCAACGCCACTATACAATAATAAAACTCTTTTTATCATTAAGGGGGAAGGGGCGCGCTGGACCGCGGGTCTCCAAACTCTAATGCCTCGGTGTTAATCCAATGGGAAAAAACTATTTTCTCAGCCACATTTCCCCGGCTGTATTGAATATTTTACAAACGGTTTTTTAGTGATAAATGTAGTGACTTACAGGTCCCGACAATCCCACTTTTTGAAATTGTTTCGAATATTTTTTTTAATTTTCAATAAATAATTTTACACAAAATATTCCAAAAAATTTCAAAAATTGGGAAGATAGAGACCTGTAAGTTATCTACATTTATTATTTAAAAAAAATCGTTTGAAGAAATATTCAATAAAGCCGGAGAAATGTGGCAGAGAAAATATTTTTTCTCCATTGGATTAACACTGATGCACTTTGCTTTGGAGACCCCCGGTCCAGCGCGCCCATTCCCCCTTAAATGTCTGTTACATTTTCTTTAAACCAATGCAATATGTAGAGTGTCCAGTTGAGGGAGTTTCACAATGAAATTATGATTTTCTCTTTTCGTCGTTGTAACGCCCAGTGACATTTTGATGAAAAGTCGTGATTGAGCATTAGGAAAAGAACAGTAGCCTTGGCTTCATTTAACATTCTGTGTTGTTGTCTAGGATGGAATAGATAATGCGTGTCCAATATACACTTACGTCAAAAATTACTTTACATTATTAATTTAGGATTTTTTTTATATTTCTTAAAAACTATGAAATATTTCATTTGCCTTTTGACAACTTGTAACGTACACTACAGCACATATTTTTGTCACAATTTCAAATAGGTGGTACGCGGAAGTATCATTATGTTTTGGACCTCTTTGATCTTAAAAATCTATTTTAAAAAATATTTTAAAGAAGTATTTATGTAAATATTTAAAATATTTTTTAAGAGAACTAATAGGTATCTATCATATTTAAGAAGTTATAAACACTTCAAAATATTATTTTTTTGGGTAAATATACTTAAAAATATTTTTATTGTGAAAACAAACTTACGACTTAAGACTTTCTTGGTGGGGGGGCAAGTTCGCCGAAGCACTTGCGACTCAATGTGAAAACAAAAAAACTTTTTAATCAACAGACTGTATAAAATATATTTCAGGCGTATTTCAATGCAAAGAGTGTATTTAAAAAGGAGTTATGAGTATTAATATAAGGCATTGGAAATTGGTCGTTTTCTGCACATGTGTCAGACATTTCCCTCTTTTTTTGCTGGATTTTATTTCAATTAATATTGCTTAACTAAAGTATAAGCACGGCGATCTCTCAAATTCCGAAATTTGTAGAATATACAGCTATTTTAACAAGACGTTGTTTTTGAAACTATAAATATTGTATTCCGACAAGAGTAGAAAATAGGGGGGGGGGGCGTCAATGTAGTTAGCAATCATTCCACTTATACCGTTACACTCCCTCATTTTGGGGACGCCCCCTCCCTCCTATTTCTTTGCGTAGAACTTTTTTAATACTGAAAAACGTTTTGTTAAACACCTGCAAATTCTACAAATTTGTGAATTTGAGATTGCCACTTATATACGAGTTTAACACTGTTAGTTAAAATAAAATCACGTAAGAACATTTTATAAATGTCTGCTACATGCGTAGAAAATGACCTGCCCAATTACCAATAATTCATACGAATCCTTATAAGTATTTTAATAAGTCTCGAATACTCATAAGTAATTTTTAAAATCAAATTTTTTATAGTCATATTTGCAAAAAAATAATTTTATATTTTATACAGTACAGTCAAATTTCCGTAAAGTTATGTTTTTATTTTTTATTGATAAATGAAAACATTTTATGAATCTTATTAACTGCAAGAACGGATTGTTTCTTTTTTAAAAGTTCATGTCCCCTAAAATTTTATAGATGAATTCCAGAAAAAATTTTAAGTAGTAATTTTAGAACAGGGGTGGTAGGACCAACGTTTCGACCATGTTTTAATTTCTGAATAATTTTAAATCAACTCATAACTTCAAACAGTAAAGCAATTCTCAATTTTGGCAAAAATAACATAGGTATGTGTGGGTAGTTGGTGAATAAATGACGTTAAAATTTTGTCAACAAATAAAATCTTTTAAATCATAAAAATAAAATCTTTTAACAATTTATTGAAATTTAAAACATAAATAAACAGTAAAAATATAATGGCCTTTTACAGATTCGATTGCATTTAAACATTAACAAAATAGATAAAAAGCGGTTTACACAAGTCTTATAGAGAAAAAATATTTTTTGCTATAAAAATATAATATTCTCAATTTGTAACTATCGATAGTCAGAGAATTAATGAACTTATTGTGAAACATAACAATTCTTATGAAACGTTGACCAACAAACTTCAAAATTAAGTAAAAAGTTTACTTGCTATAGTATAATAAAGACTAAAAACACATTATATATAAATTTATAAATCACTGGTAGAATCACTGTTAAGTGTATAACACCATTCTCTACTACTACAGGGTGGTCATAATTGAGCTGACTGTACTCAGGACTTTCTCTAGAACAAATTGTACTAGGCCGAATAGAAAGAATGCAGCAAAAAAGGCAATTGGTAAAATTTCCGCTAAGGAGAAATTGGCGCTACTGCTGCTTGTTTTTAAAGCTTAAAATCATTATAAAATAAAGTTTTTAAAAAGTGTATTTCTTTTATTTTCAGCAATATTATTGATTTTATTTTAAGGAAACGGATATAATAATTGCAATTTTGAACTTTGGCGTAAAAAATTCCTTTTTTGAAGTCTTAAATTCGTTGTTGCGTACCGGGGCAATAATGGCAGTGATGTGCCAAAACTTTCCTATCGGTAAATTTTAGAAATATTATATTTTTCCCATGATTCTCTTACCCTTGTTATCAAGCCTCTCTATATAATTATTATTGACCCATTAGTTTACTCAACGAAATGTCCTGACTATCAGTTTTATTACAACCATCCTGTTATATACTAGCAATTTCCATGTAACTGTAGTGTAAGTCAAAATTTAAGGGGAGTTTACAAGCTTCTTAAATTTGAAAAATAATTCAAATTAAATAAAGCACGTTACATTATTTAGTTTTAATAAGTGTAGATCAGCTATTCCACTATGTTCATTTAATGTTAAAAGTTGTAGTTATAATCAATTTTTACACTAGTGACTTACACTACAGAAAGGTTGATTTTGCATGGAATTAGCCTGCTTCAGATGTCTCCTTAGCCCTTGGCCATGGGAGTAGTTGGTAACTTCTTGGCTCTTGTACCAATGTTGCCCGACTCGTCACATCTTTCTACAAGAAATCTGGACGCCCGACGCAGCATGGACCCCTCATATTCTTCCGGCGAAGAGCAAGACCCGATAACAATCGCGCTTACGTGGAAGGTACTGTTTATGAACTGTATGCTGCAGTCGCAATGGAGTGGGTTTTCTGAGGGAGAACAGTCATTGTCACTTGAAACATATTTATACATATAAATTGTGCAAAATATAAACGGTAACTTAAGAATTAAGATATATCTGCATGTTTGTTCCTTAGAGCCATACGGGTATTAAACAAATGGTGATTCACAATTCCCTTTTATTTCCTATATACAAATCAAATTGCTTCTTGGCTAAAAGTAAGGTTGTTGTTGTTTTTTGTAAAGTTAGAACTAAAAATTCGCAGGCAGTTTTTTTAATTGCAATTACAAGCATTGAAATAATCTTCAACTCTTTTATTCTCCTCTGTAAGGACGAATGTTAGACGATTCTGAGACTCTGGCTTCCAACATTGAGGTACATATTTTGAGAAATTTATAATCTATATTCCCTTTTTCAGCGAGAATTACCGAGTCAGTAATTTCCTTACGAATACAATTTAAGTTTTAACAATATTTTCTGATTTATTTGATTGCATTTTCTTTTACATTACAAATGATTTAATGCTTTTCTCTCTCGTACTGTAAGACGCTTGGTGTAACGTTACTCCATAAAACTAGTAGTAGCCAGTTCTCCCTCCAGATTTATAAAGTGACGTTGCACAGCAAAGCTTTAGATGCATTGTTAAAGCTAGAGACAGGTATAGGACATGTGAACATCCGTTATATATTGCCACTTTTCCTACAAGAAGTTACCGAAAGCATTTTCACGCGTCAGTGATTGGTTTGACATATCACATGAGCATACAAAGCCCAACACTGAAGAGTGAAAATGTTTGCGGTAACGTCCTGGCGGAAGACTGGCAATGTTTGGCGAAATTTCACATGTCCTGTCCTTGCGAGCATGGGCATCATTAGGAACGTCATGTGTTGCCAAATGAAGAGGGACTGTTAGTCCCATAGAGCTAATGCATTAGTTTTGGAACCACAACTTCAGCAGAAGTATTGCTTTGCCATGTTAGCCCTTATTTCCTAGGTATGGGAATCAACATAACATCGAAATGAAACAAATTTGAAACGAAAATAACATCCGGTTATTTAATTACAGATTTTTGAAGTTTTGAAATGCCAAAAATATAGAGCAGATGGCGTCACTGTTTTAAAACTTTATCAATTAATAGTTAAATAACCGGATGTTATTTTCTTTTCAATTTTGTTTTAAATTGATGTTATGATGATTCCTATACCTGGTGTAAATGGAATAACATGGCAAAGCAATTCTTTTGCAAATGTTGTGATTTTAAAACTAAATGCATTAGCTCTATGGGACTGATAGTCCCTCTGAAGAGGTGCTTACCGCTAAGATCCACTTCCCACAGAGTGGATGCCACGCCTTTCCAATCGTCTTCTTTCAGGTCGACGATTTCATTACTTTCTATCTTGAAGATCTTCAAAACTGGCAATGACTTGAAAATCGGGCCGCCGATGGTCTTGATGTAATTCCAACTGCAAGTGGTTAAATGTCGGATAATTAAAATATATGAGAACAGATGTCTTTTCAGCTGATGCTTATCTCCCCTTGAAAGTTTACTTATGAGTTTTGAATAGCTTCACTTTATATTTTAAAGCCATTTTCAATCAAAATTCATTTTAGGGTGTATATGGTCGATCCAAATGCAAAGCCACGAATGAGTCATATTCTAGAAATGTGCTGCTTAAAATGAACCCTGTGTTTGAACATTCGTGGTTTTGCTTTAGGACCGATGATATACAAAAATATTTAACTAAAGTATTAATAGAGTTCCTCTATTGACATATGGACGTCATAGGATACAGCCATTGGCATCTCAGATATCAACGATTAGTAAATGAACTACTTATCCTCGAAGTGTTTGAGGGCGAGAATTTTCTGTATCTTTACTTCTTTAGTAATAAATATATACTATAATCTATATAATACTATAATCAATAATCACTAATTAACGTGCCGGACCCTATATCTTAGTTATACTTTGAAGAACGCTTAGAAGAAATTTTGTTAGAAAGATATATACAGTACTCACCTAAGGTCCACGTACTGTAGTCGCTTCGATTGTCCTAAGAAATCTATGTATTGCAGTGCATTGTGAGAGAGGTCGAGGCTGGCGAGACTAGTGAGCTTGGCGAGCGCCTTGGGATCAACGCTGGTGATATGGTTGCGCGTCAAGTTGAGTGAAACGAAGGCCTTCATCTCCACAGGAAAGACGTCATTCCCGAGTTTATCCAGAGGCGTCCCACTCACCTGATATAGGTAAGAGTTATTAGGTTGAGTGCAGAACGCCGCCGCGATATATGTATATGAAGAGCTTAGTGGAAAAACATACTATGTGACAAAGAGGTAAACACGAGAAGCGGAACTTTACAATTTTTTGTCAACAGCATTATGAAATGATTTGAACAACCAACCAACGGCCCTTACATAGATTGAGCAAGAATTGGCATTTTAAAATTGGCATTTTAAAAAATTTAATAAGTAAAACATTCTTAGAAAACTCGTTTTCGAATACCAAAACTAAACAGTAATTCCAGACAAAAAATTAGAAAGACAGCTAGAACTGTTGCCATTCACGGCGTGAGACAATCCCATTAAACGTTTAGTTTTTGATGTAAGTCGACTTATTAAAATAATAGGTGATGTTCACGGTTCTTCATACATAATGGAAGTGTGTACGTTAAATCTGCTCCTTATGTAATGTTGAAAAGCTTATTGAGATTGTTTAAGCTTTCAGCTCAGATTTTGCACTAGTAATCTTTCCATAGTTCAAAACGATAACTTGCAATAGTAACCATCGAATAGCGTAAAATATTCAAGCCTCGATGGTTACGTCGTAGAAGGTATGCTAAATCCTTGGAGATTTAATTTAAGGGTCTTGTATATGGTAACAGATCTCTATACAGTTCCAATGGGGAAACTTTTGACCCTGTTTTTAAATAAAGTGTACGGCATGTACTCACGAAAACTTACCAAAAAATACAGAAGATTATTTTGCCATTAAAATAATTAATAATATAATTATAAAGATATTAATTAGTTATAATTAAAACAATTTTAGTAATTATTTGCAAACTACAGATGGCAGCACTAACTCTATGTAAATATCTAGACAATTTTTTGTAATTATAACTAATTAATGTCTTTAAAATTATACTTATCAATTATTTTAATGGTGAAATAACTTCTTGTTCTGTATTTATTGGGTTATTTTTCGTGAGTACATGCCGTTTACTTTAATTAAAAACAGGGTCCAAATTTTCCTCTTTGGAACTGTATAGAGATCTGTTACCATACAAGGACCCTTAAACAGAATATAAACCGTATTTAAATACATAAAAAAACTTACCTGTAGATTCTGCAGACGTCCTAGACAACCAATCCACGGAAAATACTGTTTCGGATTTTCTTTAGTTAAGCACGATGGGTCAAACCGATCACCCGTACTGTTTTTCAGAGCGACTCTGAAATTCAACAAATAAGTTATTGTTGCTGCGTTTTGCACCAAGAAATTGGCTAGTGCAAGAATTAATGTTTAAAAATTTACGATTTAAAATTGTCTTTGTTTTTCAATTGTAAGTAATTACAAAATTGGCATTGTTTCAATATCTACTTTAAATATCTACTTCAATAATTATAATTGCGTAATAGGTAAGATATTGTATTGATAAATATTGTTTAATAGATCGTGTGTTGTAAGTAAATATAATTTACAGTGCTATAGTTTAATAAAACGGTGGAAAATATTTATTATTATTGCGTATTTTTTATGATTTTATTCTGGTAAATCTAGTTTAAAAGGTTGCTATAGTTGAAAACCGTAATGTGGACACTATTTATTATTATTATTGCGTATTTTTTATTATTTTATTCTGGTAAATCCAGTTTGAAAGGTTGTTATAGTTTAAAACCGTAATGTTGACATTTTTATTATTATTATTACTATTATTATTACTATTATTATTACTATTATTATTACTATTGTTATTATTCTGTTGTTTTATTATTATTATATTTTAATAGTTAATATTATTAATTATTATTTATTTTATTATTAATTATTATATTATTATTATTATTATTATTATTTATTATTATTATTATTATTATTATTATTCTAGTAGCATTTTTTCTCGAAATTTGCTCGATCGATCATCGATCGTTCATCGGATTCAACGAAAACTCACCGGTGATCGCATCCGTATTCCGAAAGTGCACGAGGCGATATCGGCAATCGGTGAACGAAATTCTATCGATAAAAGTCATCGATTCGATATCGGTCAAAGGTGAAAATTCAATCAATGTACGTTTCATCGGAAAATTATGACGAATCGATATCGCAACGATAAGAAACCGAAAAATGTGGCTTTTAGCTTCCACACTACGTTTATAACGTAAAAAGTGGAAGGTTTTATAATCGTTCAGTCCGTCTGTCTGTCCGTCCGTCTGTCCGTCCGTCACCCACTTTCACAGAAAGAACCACAAGTCCCACAGACAAGTGGGATACGTCATTTTGAAGCAAAAAATCAGATTAGGCTACATTCCAAATTTTATTACAAAATTTAAACTAGAAGTTTATTTAAAATTTAAATAACTAAAAATTTAATTTAAATTGAAATAACATGTAAATTCTATTTTTATTCAATATTTCATTGTTGCGATCCACAAATCCCACAGACAAGTGGAATACGTCATTTTGAAGCAAAAAATCAGATTAGGCTACATTCCAAATTTCATTAAAAAATTTAAATTAGAAGTTTATTTAAAATTTAAATAACTAAACATTTAATCTACATTGAATTAACATGCAAATTCCATTTTTATTCAATATTTTCACTGTTGCCATTTCTTTAAACGTACGAGAAACTTTATTTGAAATAAAAATAAAAATATTTATTTATGTGATATAATTCAGTTTGGATTGTTGTAATATCACAATAGAGTTCTTTTGATGGTTCATTATATATGTATGAAGAAAGATGTGCATAGAGAATTCTAACTTGGCATAAAAAATATGCAAAGTTTCGCTTTTATTTTTAAAGCATCAATTGTACTAATTATAGATAATTATAACTAATTTATATATTATTATATAAAGGCCCTGTTTTTATTAGAATTAAATCACCTTTGCCATTCGCAACAATTGCTCGAGAAACTTTAATTCTTTTAGACAATAAATTTAAATAAATTTATTTTTGCGAAATCAATCAGTTTGAAATGACGTCAAATATATTTCACTACGGATTGTTTGTATGTTGATATGAAATGTTTTCATTCTATTTAAAAGCGAGGAATATTACATATTTATTCTTTGAAATATGAATTAATTTTTGCAAACTATAAGTAATAATTATTGAATTTTCGAAATAAAATAAATGAAACTAGCCAAATTTAGCGTGTAAATGTTTAATATAGAACTAATGTTGTGTTTGGCGCGTTTATTCCTGTTAAACACAAATGTGTGGAAGCGGGTTAAGTGACAGATTCTGTTACAAACCTACTTGTTTTTATTTTAGTACATACAAATTGCGTTAAATTATTTCGAAAACTTCATATCCGAGAGCTATTATGTTCAAACTGGTAATAGTTATTTATTATTTACTTACACACAACATTTTTAATTGCTTGCGAAGATAAATATTTTTACTGTGTGATAACTATTTCTTTTATTTTCTTGGAAATTAATTTTTAACTTTTTGGCCTTGATTAATTTTTGAAAAACTTAACTTAAAGAAAATAGATTTTTGAATAAATATTATGAACCAAACAACTTTTCAATACGTAAGTTACCAAGGGTTATTTTTAAATTAAACGTATTTCTATTAGTATTGTTAACTTAAATTAATATTTAAAAGGAATTTGCAACTTGCAAAAGAAAAATCAAAATTAAAATGTCTTAATCAATAACCTAAAACTTCTTTAACGATCAACCTTTTGAGTTCTTTATTTAAACGCAATTACCCTGCAAGCCTCTATAGCCGAGTGGACTAACGCCTCGTTGCAAGTCTAAAGCGCGGATCCCGAGGTTGTTAGTTCTGTCCTCCTCCTCCTGTAATTCGAAATGTTACCTGACTAACAGAAAAAAAATTGTGGCGCCATCTCGTTTAAAACTTTTGTACTAACATGTCGTAAACTGTTCGGAATTTTATCGGAAAGTGTTCGAAATTCCATCGGACGATGAGATTTATATTACAACTCATCGGATTCTTATCGATTTCTTCTTGATTTTTGATCGGAATCTCATCGGAAAAACTCATCCTAGTCTGCTCGATCGATCGGACAGAACCAAGCAGTTATCGAGCAATCGGGCAATTTTCAACGAAAATCCGATATTCGAATTCTCATCGGCTCACCGGTGAACGATGAAAATTCGATTATCGGTCGATGAAAAATTGCTACTAGGGATATATTATTATTATTATTATTATTATTATTATTATTATTATTATTATTATTATTATTATTATTATTATTATAGCTATTATTGTTGTTCTTGTTGTTGTTTTTGAAGATGATGATGTTGTTGCGGCGGTTCTCCACACGCACAACCTCAGAAAAGAACATTCATGCTAGATGGCGCTGAATTTCAACCACGTTACTATACGATGTTATAAATTTGCAGAGTAGCAATGCACTGTAGCGTGGATCAAAAGTAATATATTTCTTAAATCATTGTAAAAAGTATATACTTAGTTACCTGGTGGTGATGGTGTTCTTGCACGGTGGCTTCCAGCGGCATGCAAAATCAGAGGCGAGCTTCGTGTCTACGATCTCCCATTCCTTGACGCGAAACGTGGTCATCCAGTCGGAGGGGAAAAAACCCCCTTTGCCGCCTGCCTCGTTCCAGAAAGAGTCGTACACATGGAATTGGTCCACCTGTAAGAAATACTTGTAAATGAATTCTAAATGCTATAACTGCAAAAGATATATTCTCCAAAGTTTGTTCGAGGTACAGATCTTTAAAAAGGGTCTGTCCCTTCATGGGGGACTTTGGCGATCGCAAAAATTAACTTGTATGATCTACTTCCATAAGGTTAGTCTGTTTTCCTAGATCAGGTTGAAGCCTCAGGCCCTGCTGATGAATTAATGTTTACCAAGTTCATGTTCATGGGTTTGAATGCAACCTTTGTAAATAACATGTTCCAGCTAGATGTTAGTTTCGTTTGACAAAAATAGTATAGTGCCAAAGCCAAACCCACGTACAATTGCTTTCTTTTGATACAGAGAAGAACCCATCAGTACTGGAAATTATTTAATGTATAAAATGTACATGTACCAGACCACCCAAAAGGACGATTTTTGAATATGATACTTTCTACTGATGATATTCAGTAGAAATCTTTACTGTGGCATGGAAAGCGTTTACAATCATTTATTGGTACAGTCGAACCTCGTTAACACGAACTCGCTTAACACGAAATTTCGCTTAAGATAAACTGAAACCATTTCCCCGGCCTATAAAGCTTTAAGCTAATGCTAAAAAATCCCTTAACGCGAAATCGCTTTCGGCGAAATACCGCTTAACCCGAACAAAAATTCAGAATTTGACTTTGTTTCTTATAGTTATTCGAAGAACAAATTAAACAAAACAAGAAAAAAAGCGGGAAACGAACCTTATAAGAAAAAATTGTCTTCTATTCTGAGAAAATCACGAGATCTTCCATGATTCGTCATTTTAAATTCAATTGCTGTTCTTAATTGTGTTCCTTAAAAAATTTCCTAATTTTTCTACAGTATGTAGTACTCTAAATGAACATTATTAATTGAATTACTAATTGTATACATGTATTATTACTGTATTACATTATCAAATTGATAGTTATTTACGCAACTAGTGTGAAACGTAAGGCTTTCTTTAAACGAGTTGAATAAATTAAGGCTATTAATTAAAAAAAGACTATTTTCAACGTGTTGTCATACACTATTTTTTATAATAACGTGCAAAAAAAGTATTTATTAAATTGGCATTTATTGATTGACTTATTAATTATTTTGTCACGTTCAAATGATTTGAAGGTGATTATATATTTATATTAATGATTATTTTAAAATCACGTGCATAAAGTATTTCTTAGATTGGCATTGGAAATAAGACGCCAAATAAAGAATCACGTTCAAATAAAGAATTTTACACCAAACACAAAGCCGCCGAGTACAATATCAAGCTCAAATAAAGAATTTTTTTTTTAAAAATAACTTTGAAACACGATTTTGTTAAAAAGCATCACTTTTGCCACGATTATTGATTTGAAAAATTTAGTTTTTTTTGCACGATATTATAAAAAATAATTTTTTGATGTTATTTCTATTCACGGGTTCAATATTAAAAAAAATCCAGACGGTTAACATGAAATTCGGTTAGCACGAAATTTTTCGGTGCTCACTTTGAGTTCGCGTTAACGGGGTTCAACTGTAATTAAATTTATTCATTATTACAAATTATTGTAATTATATGTTAATACTGATTACTTTCTTGAAATTTATTCTTTAAAGTAAAATTGGAAAATATGGGCTGACACTGAAGAATCGGCTTTAAATAAGAAACATGCAAACATTTGGTAATGCTGGTACGCCTTACCGTGGCTCGGTGGTCTAGGGGTATGATTCTCGCTTAGGGTGCGAGAGGTCCCGGGTTCAAATCCCGGCCGAGCCCAGTTGTAAGAACTTTTTAGGAAACTATATTAATATGGAAGGAAAAAGTTTTTGTGTTCGTTTGATTTTAAAATTTTCGTTATTTGAATTTACTCATTTCATATAAAAAATACCAAAAATTTATGAAAATTTATTTTAAAATATTTGGACAAACTTGTAATATAGGTTGAGTGTTTGATTAATTGTAAAGTAGTTACCCTGTTTTGCTAACGGCTCGGTGGTCTAGGGGTATGATTCTCGTTTGGGTGCGAGAGGTCCCGGGTTCAAATCCCGGTCGAGCCCTTAATTTTACAAAATTTGAAACTATATATAAATTATATCTATTTTTTTTAACAATTGTAAAACCGATTATTTTGCAAGATTGCCACAAACTTTTATATTTTTTTGTCTGTTCCTCAGAAAATAAGGAAATTTAAAATTGAACGATTTAAAAACTTAAAGAACTTTAAAAGTTGTAAGTTAATCTTCATAAAGCTATTGAGTGATTTTGAAGAAACTTGGTTTTACTATAATTTTATTAATAAATATTTCGAGTTCAGATATAAGAAAGGCTTTTATACAGTACAACAAAAACGCTCTTATGCAGCGTTCTCTGGATTTGACGTACTAAAGAAAATTTCTTCAATAAAAAAAGGAGACTTATAGGAGCAACTTATTAAATATGTTCAAAAATTTTACATTAGTATTTAATCAAAAAAAATCTAATCGCTAACACATATTCCCTTTAGAAATATACGCATTTCTGTCGCACCCATTTTTCTAGTGCAGCTAACGTTATTTATGGGTTGCCTCCTCTGACTTTGACAAAAAAAAAATTTCAGTAGAAAGAGGTTTGGGAACAACTGCGCACTCATGCCAAATGGTTACTATAATAGTATTCTATGGAAAAATTAACTAATTGTTTTAAGCTTGCCCTTTGTAGTTATACCCGTTCGAAAAACACAATTTCCCCATAGACCGTAATGCTAAATTTGAAAAGCTAGGCTTAACTTTTCGTTTTCAAAAAATCATAACTTCCTTAACGCGCGAAATTTTGAAAAAGGGAAAAATACAGTTCTAAGGAATTTGATTCTAGTACTTGGGAAAAAAATCAAGTTTAAATTCTGTGACATAAAGACTTTGAGCTGGGCGATTTGACATGGCTCGTTAATAGCGTTAATTTTAGCGTTTAACATAGACTCGTAAAAGCGTTAATTTTAAGTTTAAAAAGAAATCGTTTTTCGAGTATAACAGTTTGTTCCATATAAATTGTATAGGACAATATTCTTCATTTGTCTTATATTCTTTTACTTAGAAAAACTTAAGCATGTTTTTAATTGTGCTTACCTGCATGGTTCGCAATGGTCGCGCCAAGTTGGCGAGTTCTTGAGAGTCCTGTAGTTTGTGGCAAATAACGAGCGTGTGCTGGGTTTTCTTCGAAATTGGAATATTGACGCAACTGCACGGGTAAAGATCTTCGCGAGGGGGGCACGGTGATCCGCCTTCACTCCGCATGGCAAAGGCCAGCAGCAAGATAAAAATGGGTAGCATACCTTTTACAGACAAAGAAATTTACTATGTTAGTTTATTCTATGTTGTTGTCGTGTCCATGAATATCCTATGGAAGATGGTTTCCAGAGCCTCCAAAGACGTCAGTTTGGACATCTTTTAACACAAATTAAGACGAAGACAAACACATAGACAATCTGACAATAACATTTTATTGACAAGACAAACATCCATGCGCTTACCAGCCGGGATTCGAACCCGTGACCTACTGTTTGGGATTCAGACGCGCTTCCACTATGCGCAGTAGGCGGTAGATTATTCTATGCATCATACATATAAATAAGTTTGGAAGGACGTCATAATAACGCTCGGGGTCAAGATGAGGACAAATTCCAGAAGGGACGGTGACAATAAGAATAAAAGAAGCAAAAGGTAATGCTTTGATTGCTCATTATTTGTTAACTAATACAGAGCATTTTTTTGTGTAAAAAGTGATTATAACTACAACTTTTAACATTAAATGAAAAAAAACTAACGGAATAGCTGATTTACACTTAGATGAAATGATCTAATGATAGGATTTGAGGAAAAGTAGTGTATTTTTGCAGATGATTCGAATTTTACGAAAAAATAGAACATGATGAACTCTGCTGCAAAATCAAAAATCGTAATTGTCGTATGAGCTACACATTTGAGCCAAGTTACGAGTTAAACAAATCAGTTTAAGAGTCTATAAAATGCAAATACACACACAAAGTTTCATTTTTATTATTAAAAATAATAAATACTGCGTAGTAAATTATTTTTGATTAATTGGAATGTTTCAGATGACGTAAGGCTCTTGTTTTCATTTTTCTTGTCCTGCATTTGTCCTGTCCTTTCATTGATTATTTTGGTTTCAAGATGACCGTCATAGATGAAAAGAAACTTTTTTTTTATGCAAGCTTTCTTTAACAAATGATTTTAATAACAAACGCGCAGTAAAAAGTTTAAAAAAAAAATAGAATATTCTAAGAAAACTCATTTTCGAATACCAAAACAAAACCCGTAAACACAAAAAATTAAAACAAGACCGCTGGAACTTTTGCCATTCACGAAGTGAAACAACCCAATATATGAGTAATTAATTTTTACAGATTCTGAACGAGGACGAGAAAATAACTATATGAAATACGTGAATAAAGCTGATATATACATACATTATGCTCCATTTTCTAATCAAGGTCGGACTATAGTTATTGGAACATGACTAATGACCAAAGGCAAATAAAAATCAATGCCTCATGTGACCTACAATGGATTATTACAATGGGATACATTGAATGGGATATTTTATACACTGCAAAAAAAACCTTAATTTGACGGTCTTAAACTAGTAGCTGAGTTGCCAGAAAAAACGTAAAATATGCGTAAACTTTCTATATTATACGTACTGTACTATTTGTACTTTTTTAAATTTGAGAAATGGTTTTGCGATAGGCACTGTTTGAACCCGTAATTAGAAACACGGAGTCACACAAAATGATATATGCACAATTTCATTAATTTTTTTTACAATTCTACGAAAAATAGACCTTAAATACATTGCATAGGAGACAAACTGTGTAGCAATTTTTAAGGTAATTTCTGCATTTCAAATTTCTTTTGAATAAAGATTCTAAAACGTTGTTCTTATAAACAAATAGTTTTTAAAACCTTGATGTTGCAGAAAAAAGAAGACATATAGAAGAATATCAAGCCTTACTATGTGATGCGTGTTTAAAACTTGAAATTTAATTTTTTATGCTTTAACAATTATATATGAGTATTAACAGCTGAAAAAATATTTTTGCACTTAATTTAAAACATTAATTTCTAGATTTAACCATTTAGCTACAATTACTATTTATAATTATTAAATTATTTAAAATTAATTACAATTATATTTCACATTGTTTTAAAAATACATATCTAAATGCTAGGACTTACTCTTATCGATATGTAGTAATTCACACTGAACAACAAACTTAAAATGATTAAAATTTTTATTCGTCGAATTTCTGGTTTTATGAAAGATATCTTGAAGAGGGGAAATCCCTTTCTTTTGAAGGGTCTATTGTTTCAATCATAAAATTAGATGTAACATTTCTTATCACGAAGAAGAAAACTAAAGTAAGATAACTCTTGTTTGCCTTTCTGTTTTGAAACAAAGATAATTGGATCACATTCTAAAAAACATTACTATCAATTAAAAAAACTGTCAACAGATACTGTCTCTTTCAACCACTTCCCTTATGATTTATACATTGCCCAACTATAACCCATTTCGAAAATTAAAAAAAAACAGCAAATCAAAGAGCAGAATTTAAACCTTTAGATAATAATAATTATCTAGGATTGAGCACTCCCAATAATTTTAATGTGCCAAATAAAATAATCATAATCTAGATGACACTTAAATTGAATGATTTTTTAATTACTTTTTTCGTTAAACACTTCTATTCTTAACTTTTAGATAAAACTTGAGCTGAACATTACCTTGACGATTCACTTTAATTTGACATAAAACTCTGGTTTTAGCAACTGTTGATCAGACAGCAAAACGGGACGGGACGACTAAACGATTGTATAAGGGGGCGCGAACCCTATTTCAACATGTTGGAGCTTTAAATAACTACTATTTAAAATGAACTAAAAAAAGAAATCAAGTAAAAAAATATTAACTTCGAAATCTTTTTTGAGATTACCGGAGGAGGAGGGTTGAGCCAAATATCATGAGGGGGGAGGGGTGTAAAAAAGTTGAGATTTTGAGAACTTTTTTACACTCCTCCCCCCTCATGATATTTGGCTCAACCCTCCTCCTCCGGTAATCTCAAAAAAGATTTCGAAGTTAATATTTTTTTACTTGATTTCTTTTTTTAGTTCATTTTAAATAGTAGTTATTTAAAGCTCCAACATGTTGAAATAGGGTTCGAAAGTCACGATAAATAGTATCATGTAAGATGTTTCCAAATTTAAATCGAGAACTATATTTTACTGGAATTTAACTATATTTTCTCGTTATTTTACGTCGATTTTTTGCGGTAAAAATTACGTGATATATGACGAGACCCCTCTGCCCCCTACGTCAGAATTGATGATATTCTGCTCGACCCTCCCCCTAAACACAACACGTAATTTATAGACGCCCTTAATACCTTTTCATTTTCTTCGGTGTTATAAACCTAATGTGGAAGATATAACGTAATGAAATTACCTCGATCCTCAAAATTTAGTCATAGTGTTTATAGAGATGTTCAGCCTCATGGACTTAATGCATTTTTTTTAAATCACAATAATTGTCAAAGTATATTGCTTTATAATTATTTTTCATCAGGTATGAAAGTAATTATTAAAAAGGCTGGTTCTATTCTACTGTATAAATGTATATTACAAATAAAGTACTATTTCTCAAGCAATATTTTTAATTATCTACAACACAAGTTAAGATCAATTGAAATGCATAGAAACCTCATAAAATATATAACATTTTAAAATGCAAAGCAAAGCTAAAAAAAAAGACTCCTTCTTAAAATTAAAAAGTATTAGTAATAACGATACGGTTTTAATTTAACCGTGAGAACAATTATGACGTAAAAAATAAAAAATAAATAAAAACATTGCAGAATTTTATGAATTGATAAAGTTTAAAAATAGTGTCGCCTTCTGTCGGTAATTCTGGCTAACAGTTAAATAACATGATGATATTGCGCCTTCCAATTTGTTCCGTTGTTACTAGGACTTAAATACTTGGTGAGAAAATTCGTAAATTGTAAATCAATACTTTGATAGATATTGAGATTTGCAGAATTATGCAGTAGGTCGATAGGACTGACCAAGACCATTACACCTCTCTTACGATACACAAAATAGTTTTAAAAAATATATATATATTCTGTTGCCTTAAAAATTAATACAATCAGTTCTAAAAAAATTGACATAAAAAGTATATTTCTATCAAGAATTTGAGGTATTTAATTTCTTGTTTCATAACATCTGTGTTTTCTGAGAAACACATCTACCAAGAATTCAGAATTTTCTTACTTAAATAAATGTAACTCAAAATCTACTTCATTTCCCGTAGAGTGCTTAAATTTCCCTCACATACTTGTATTTTTGAAATATATTTCTGTAATTTGTCTTAAAAGGTTTTTTTTTAATGAATATTTTTTGTTTTAGTAATTTTTAAATTAATAGTGAACTGGTGAAATTATTTATTTAAAACAAATCTATAATTTTTGTTAAACATTCTTTTGTACACAACGAGATGCATAATAATTAGGATTGGAGACACAAAGTGTAAATTATGATTATATACAAACAGATTGTTGAGTACATCTTGTTTATAAAAATGCTTATTTTTTTGCCATAAATAATTTTTTGACTTATATAAAAAATAAGAATTAGGTCACTTTTTGAGATATTTTATTTAATATTTTTTTTTTAATGTCGAGCATCTAATGTTAGTTCACAATTACACATAGAATACTCTTTGGAAAAAAAATCGTAAATGATTGATGCAATATTACAAAAAATTAAATGTCACATTTAATTCGCCCCTTAAGGGGGAAGGGGGTATGGGACACATGTGAGTTTATGAAGTCCCATTCACAGTAAAAAAAATCGTAAGTAACCATGATTATTGAGTGATTTTGTGATTATTATAGAAAATCTTGAGTAACCCAACCACTACACGAAGCTAAAAGCTACTGCGAACTTGTTCGTCTTCGTTGAAAATCTTTCTTTTGGACTTGGTCCACTTGTGATTGCGTCTAGAAATAAACTTCCGCTAATTGGACATTGGATGATAGCGGAATAAACCAGTTTTTGTTTCTGAGGACGCGCTGCCGAATGGAGAAGGGGACTCCCCTTCATAATCATTCATAACACTGTAGAAAGCAGCGTGGACGGACGGACAGAATTTAAAGCGCTCCATTCCTTTATAAAGCAGGTACGGTGTTTCAAAATTATTTGTATAATTAATTTTAGTAGCCTTACCAGATTTGTTTCAGTGATTATATTTTCATCTACGCATCATCTTAAATTTTTAATAAACCATAATTAGTTCAAGTTTGTTTCATTCGGAAAAACTATTGTAAATAAAATAGATATCTATTTGGGTTATTTTTATAACTTAATAGTTTAATATCAATTAACAAACTAAGCTGTACATCTTTTACCGTTACCCTAAACCTTAGCAGACGCGAAGTCATACTAAAACCAAACATCCCTTCATTTATAAAGATTAAACTAAGGTTAAAGTATATATTACATTCATTTCTTGACGGCGTAAAGTGTCTGCCTTTTTCTAAAGCAATTTTTTTATTGAAACTGAAACAGTTGCTAATAAATATAGCACAATTTTCTTTAATAAAATGTATTTGGTATATTTTAAAATTAACCTATACCTACCTTTATATTCAGAAGAAAATGATATTGAATAACTTGATGTGTCAATGAAGGTTGCAGATATGTCAGTCAGTTACCAGAACTTCAATAATTTTTCTAACAATTTCTATAAGGGCTATCTAAAATTGTAAACCATATTTGAACTCAGCTGAAAATTCTCTTTTAAAATATACAAAACCTAATTTGTAAAACTATATAATTGTCCCGCTATTTCGTAAAACATTGTAATTTCGTCCTCCGAATGTCAGTCAGTTACCCCTGGAATGGCCCAGCACGGAATTCAATCAATATATTTATTGGTAAATCGAAGGTAGTCTTCATATATGAACAACGTTCTGCCAAGTTGTGCTTTGTTTGGTTGCACATTTTCTTAGCATTTTAGGGTTTACCAAAAAAATATTACAGAGAAATTTGTATTTAAAAAAAAATGAATAAAATCAAATTATAAACTCAAATCGACTTTATTGATTGCAGATTTATGGAAAACTTATTTAAACACTGCCTATTTTTTCAGTGCGTCGCGCCCTCTATCTTGATGTTGATTAGTTAACTATCTACTAAGGTTTCTAACACCACATTTTCTTGCAGATTACAACCATCATGTCCAAGGAAGGTATGCTCCCCTTCCTTTTGTTCTTGTTTCTTGGGGCTTTAGGAGCGCAGGGCGGATCCCCCTGCCCGCCGGACCGTTCCGATCTTTATCCCTGCGCATGCGCCAACGTGAAGGGACAGGGCCGTCGCGTGGCTACCGTGGTGACGTGCATGGGCCTGAGGGACTCGGCTGCCTTGGAGCGGGTCTTCAACGATGTGCTTCGATCCATGGAGGTGGGTATGCTTATCTACTTCGTTTTAACCACTTAAGGTGTTTTGCATTCTTATTCACAAAAGCACGGACAACTGGGACGGCCTCGCCTACAGTGACGTCGCAATTACGTCAACCGTTGTCTTAAACCCCACAAACAAACCACCTGACACTCCTGACAGCTAATTCGTCTGAACTAGAATGGTCACACCTACAGTGACGACTCAGATACGTTAAGAATTGTCTTTTTTCTCACAAATAAACCACTCTCCTCTCCGTTAAAAATTTTCATTTAAAATTATATGAGTAGTTATGCTTGATTGGTGACACAGACAAGGCTGAAAAAACAATTGGATGTCTATGTAAATTAAAATCTTTAATCACTTGAAAACTCTATAACCATTTCGTTGACACACAACTAAAATAGGAATATTCATCCGACATTTTTACACTTGCAACCGTGCTATTAAATCAGTGGAGTTCAAAGTCCCGAAGCCGCGTCAGCCAGCTCATGTGTCGGCCTCGCTACTAGAGCTAGTTTCCAAATCACGAGACCCGTGGCCAATGGGCATGTTTAAGCTGATGTAAAGCTATTGTTTTCATTTTTCTACGTACTTCAATTTCATTGTTGTTGTTTTTTCTATTCTATTCTCAAAATAAACGTACTTTTCGTCTACTTCTGTGTTCTTTACAACATACAACTTGTTTTTTTTTATCTAGAATTAGAATGCGGAAATAGATGAAAAGGAACTTTCCTTTCTATGCAAGCTTTCTTTAATAAATGATTTGAACAACCAACAGCACAGCAAGAAGTTGGCATTTAAAAAAATTAATAAATAAAATGTTTTTAGAAAACTCATTTTCGAAAACCAAAACAAAAGTAATTCCAGGCAACAAATAAAAACAAATCGTTGGAGCTGTTGCCATCCAAGACGTGAAACAACCCTATAACCTTCGTGTAGTCTAGTGTGACGTTAACTCAACAAAACTTCTTAATCTGTGGGTTTTTTTTACTTTAGATTGATCAGTTGCACATCCTGGACTCGTTCTGGAACGAAGAGGGCGGTGGTTCTCTGCCCGGCGACTTCCTCGCCCTGGGCAAGATGGCGGCTGTTGAGATCGCAGACTCGAGGCTTGCTACTTGCTTCGCCTGTCCCGGGAAAACGAGCTGCAGAAATAGCCTCACCACCAGGTAAAAACACCATTTCATAATAAATAAGAAGTTCTTAAAGAACTAAAATAGTCTACTTTCCTGTTTGCTTCCTAAAATTCTTATCGGTGAACAACTAGGTTTCTAATTCTAACAGTAAATATCATCCACAACCCAACCGTTTCTACACAAGATTTATACACATTAGAAAAAAAATCGCTAAACACAGCATTTTGCTATAATTTAAACTTCTAAAAGCTAAAATCAACTATTTTCCTTAATATTCTTTCGCAAATTAACTTAATATTATTTATCGTCTGCTCGATTTATTTGTAGTTCTAAGAATAATTAAATATTTATTAATAACAAAAATAATGAAACTACTCCAAACTGCATTAAAAAAATAAATGTAAATTAAAATAAGCAGAATTGTATGCAAAAGGTATGCCTTACCGCTTTCTTGGTAAACAGTTAATGAACAATCAAAGAATCACATTGTGCTACATTTTATGACGTCATTCCAAAATTATTCATGAAAAAATTATTTTGCTTCAAATAATTTAAATAAATAAAGTTTATCATGCCATTGTGATTTGCAAGCGATTTAATGATAATTCAGCGATTAAGAATCAAGGAATTCGCCGACAGATAGAAGATTTATGTTCGTCCGGACGTACAGACAGGTGGACAAAAAGTATGAAAGTCGGGTCTCTGAGATCATGCCTTTCTAACAAAAAAAGAATTTTTAAGGTCCTATTTATAGAACCGATTTTAGAAGGGGGGGTATGGACAGACAGCCGGACATTGACAGCATGTCAATACCTACTTTTTTATGTTTTTAGTTCTTTCGAATTAAAAAAAGAAAAGTAGGCTAAAAAAATATCCTTTTTAGGCACATATTTGTTATGTGGCCATATTTTAAAAACCAAAAATCAGGACGCTCTATTGCTACCTCCTCACCCCAAACTTTTTTCCCATATAATACCGAATTCGGGGCTGAAAGAGAAAATCGTTAGTTTTAGCGGGACATGCTGTCCGGGTGGCAGGGAGACAAAAAGAGGGACGTCTGGTCACATTACATATTTGTCAAAAATTGCATGTCCAAGATAAAGGATAAACTGATAATCGTATTCTAATACCTATTTCTTGTCTGATAACAGAACTTCTCAGCGACGTTAAAGTTCTCAAATCCAGGTCACAATTTCGGTGAGATTTGACATTGGCTTTGGTTCCTTTTAACGATTCATCAACGCTCAATAGGAATTTTATCGCGAATAATTAGGAATAAAGTTCTAAATCTAAAGTGTCGCCAAATGACATCATTTGTTTGCTACTGTGCACGAGCTCCGCTATTTTGCTATAGTTATATTGCCTATAAAATGAATTTTAACGTATAGCTTTTTAAGGCATTATTTTCAACGTCTAAATAACCTTACGGCCTGTTTGACCAACATCTATTTTTAAACCCTACAAGCCATTTTTAAAATAGATATGGCACAAAAACTCTTTATTCTGTTTTTCGTGTTTATGATTTTAGTGGAAAAAAATATGTATATATACCAAGAGTTTCAAGATACTATCAGAATATAATCATCGCTACTGGATTATTTCATAACCAATGTTATTTTTAGATAACAGATAAGTAGTCTGATGTCTTGACAGAAGTGTTTATCAAAGAACATTCAGTGTTTGTGTTTTGGTTGCTACTACAGAAACTGTACATAATATAGATATGCAGATACCAACCACTACAAGTTAGCTGTTGCGATGTCCAAAGATTTCATTTTAATATGGTCTAAACTAGGGATGCACCGAATATTCAGTTACTATTCGGTATTCGGCCACTTTAGCCGAATATTCGGTTTGGCCGAATAGCTTAACTATTCGGCCGAAGAGTGAAATTTAAAAAAATCCAAATTTCTTCAAGTTATCATCTTATAAAACGTCGAAAAATTCGTCGAAAAATTCACAAACAGGACTTGTTTTCTTTTATAATAGACTCAAATTCTTAAGTTTTAGTTATTTACAATGTTAAATCAAGTTTTACTCAATTTATCTATAATAATAAAAATGAAGTTTTGTGTGTTTGTTTGTTTGTGGGTATGTCTCTTATAGATTCATAAACTAGACATTTGTTTGACTCGTAACTTGGCACAAATGTGTAGTTCATATTTAAGTTACAGATTTTGAACTTTCAGAGCTCAAAATGTTCTATTTTTAGAGAAAATTTGAATATTTAAAAAAAAATACACCACTTTCGCTCATATCCGATCATTTTTTTACTTTCCTGATGCCATCTGCTGAAAAAATTAAATAAAACTTTTAATGAAAATATTTAAAATTGAAAATGTTTATTTTATTCTGTTGCCATTACCTTCAGAAACTAAATTCATTATTTGAAAAATAATTGACATAATTTAAATAATCTGGGAGTAGACTAAAATTATTGTGAGTAGTATTCAACATTAAAAATGCAAAACTAAATTTTATAATTTCATGTGAAAGTTTCGTAGATGAACCTCTGATATTGTATAATATACATGTTCTTTAGTAATATTTACACGATGGGAATTGGGAAGGGAGAGAGTTTTACTCTGGCAAGTTAGGACTTATAGAACAGAAGTTATGTTGATTTTCGATAAAGGGAAAATCCCAATAATTTAACCGAATCAGAGAAAACCGCACGTGTGCGTACAGCTTTAACAGCGAATTAGATCGAATAACGCGGGTCTCCAAACCAAAGTACCCCTGTGTTAATCCAATGAATGAAAAAAGACTTTTCTAAGGTACATTTCGTTGGCTGTATTGAATATTTTTACAAACGGATTTCTTATATGATAACTGGAGCTGACTAGCAGGTCTCTATAATCCTACTTTTTGAAATTGGTTCGAATATTTTTTTCAATTTTCAATAAATAACTTCACAATAAAATATTTGATCCTTTTTCAAAAAGTGGGTTTATATAGAGACCTGTAAGTCAGCTCCATTTATCATATAAAAAAACGTGTGTAAAAATATTCAATGCATCTTACATAAAAGATTTTTTTCCCATTGGATTAACATACAAAGGCACTTTGGTTTGGAGACCCGCGGTCATTCAGTCTCATTTGCCCCTAACTCTATTTTTAGCCTACTTTTCTTTTTTTAATTCGAAAGAATTTTTAAAAAATGAAAAAGTAGGTATTGACATGCGGTCGATGTCCTTCTGTCTGTCTGTTCGTACCCCCCTTCCAAAATCGGTTCTATACATCTGATCTTAAAAATTCTTTTTTTTTTTTTGTTAGAAAGCTATGACCTCAGAAACCCAACTTTCATACTTTTTGTCCGCCTGTCTGTACGTCCGGACGGACATAAATTTACTATCTGTCGGCGAATTTCCCATTGAATTAGCATTGGAATTCAATTTTGAGTCATTTAAATCACTGTAGCCAAATCAACAATGGCATGAGAAACTTTATTTATTTAAAAATATTTGAAGCAAAATTATTTTTATATGAATAAGTTTGGAATGACGTCATAAAATGTAGCACAATGTGATCCTTTGATTGTTCATTAATAGTTTACCAAGAAAGCGGCAAAGCATATTTTTTTGCATACAATTATGTTTAGTTTTAATTTACATTTCGTATTTTTTTAATGCAGTTTGGAGTGGTTTCATTACTTTTGTAATTAATAAATATTTAATTAATCTTTGAACTACAAATAAATCGAGCAGACGATAAATAATGTTAAGTTAATTTGCGAAAGAATATTAAGGAAAATAGTTGAATTTGGTTTTTAGAAGTGTATGTTATATCTGGATGCTGTGTTTAGCGATTTTTTTTCTAATGTGTATAAATCTAGTGTAGAAACGGTTGTTGATGATATTTACTGTTAAGAACCTATTTGTTTCCCGATTAGAATTTCAGTAAGTATTTAAGTAACAGGAAAGTAGGCTATTTTAGTTCTTTAAGAACTTCTTGTTTTTCTAAAAAAACACTGTTTAAATCATTTACAAACTCAACCTTTTTTTATGTTACAGGTTCTCTGTGAGCAACAGCACCAGCAGCGAGCGCTTTTGCACCTCTTGCGACTTTACCGTTAGCACCAAGCTCCAGTCCTTCCCCGGCTGCATGGGGGGCAGCCTCAAGGAGTTCCGGTATTCAGGGGGCCTGCTCACTTCTGTTAGCGTAGACCTGTTCACCGTGCCGATGGCCGCACTAGAGTCACTCGATTTGTCACGGCATCGCATCGTCAAGGTATGCAAAGTTGTGTGCCGTAAAGTGAGAATTAAGGGTCTTGTATGGTAACAGATCTCTGTACAATTCCGATGAGGACATTTTTGATCCTGTTTTTAAATAAAGTATACGACATGTACTCACGAAAACTTACCAAAAAATACAGAAGAAAGTTATTTTGCCATTAAAATAATTGATAAGTATAATTTTAAAGATATTAATTAGTTATTAAAACATTTTTTTGTTTAGATATTTACATCCCGTTAGTGCTGCCATATGTAGTTTGAGAATAATTACTAAAATTTTGTTTTAATTATAACTAATTAATATCTTTAAAATTAAACTTATTAATTATTTTAATGGCAAAATAACTTTATCCTGTATTTTTGGTAAGTTTTCGTGAGTTATTCATTTGGTAAGTTTCGTGAGTTCCCCATTGGAATTGCATAGAGATCTGTTACTATACAAGACCCTTAAAGGCATATCACACGAACGCTCATTAATCAATCCCCAACGCAACTCCACACTCTTAATAAAAACGAGCGATTTTATCTCAGACTGAATTAATTTTCATTCCTTTCCAGTGTTGAAAATGCACTTTCCATATCGGAGTGAATTTCACTCTTTTTGAGGAGTGATTTTTCCACCCCTTTGTGATAAGCCAACTCCTTTCTGAGCCGCCATTTTCACTTCTTTTTGGACTAATTTCATATAACAGCCGAGTGTCTTTTCACTCCTTTTTGAATAGCTTACCCACTCCTTTTCAGACTAAAACTAGTGTGAGTGATTTCCTTCTTATTTTGAGAACATAATTAGAAAAACAAGAAAGAAATTACCTAACCCGTACCAGACAAGAGACGAATTGAAATTCTTTTCGAAAAGAAGTGAATTTGCCATTTACTCTGTTAAAAGTGATTCTAAAATCGCTCGTTTTCGGACAAGAGTTCTTTTTTGAGCGAAAACACACTCAGAAGGAGTGAACCATCACCAACGGGGGTGCCGGTGTGTTTTTAACTACTTCAGATGGTGTGTTTCACCAGGGCAAATATGGTGCGGGAAACATAGCCTCTAACTTCACCTGTGAGCTGAGGGCAATTCTGAAGGCACTAAATATCTATAAGGCCCTTCCCACTTCCAAGCAGGCAAAAGGCCTAGTAATCTTTTGCGACTCAAAGGCCGCCCTCCAAGCAATTCTAAAAGGACATTCTTCTATCACCCAAGAAATCATATCAGGTCTTCAAGATCTTCAGACTATAAACAAGACCTGCATCCTCCAGTGGATTCCTGCACACGTCGACATAGAAGATAATGAAACTGCGGATAGATTGGCCAAGGAGGGAAGAGACCTCAACACTTGCTGCAATGATGTTTCTCTTCAGGATGCGAATGCAGTGGCCAGATATAAGCTTAGAGAAAAATCCATTCAGACCAAACATCTTCTCTCTGAAATAACTGCGAACAGATCTACTCTTAAAACCATAACTAGGCTGAGAACCGGACACCACAGGGGTATGAAGATAGATGGAGATGGCAAGAAGATCTATAGAAGCTGTGAACATTGTCCTGATACACAGCTTACGCCTACTCACATCTATGAGTGTCCGGCTATGAGCGCCAGCCTGAGAAAGATTGGAGTACTGCCGACTATGCTAGATCCGTATGGAGACAACATCAAGCAAGTCGTAGAAGAAATTATCAAAATTCACGGACACATATAGAGTTCGACTCTCATGGACACGACAAAAAAAAAAGGAGTGAATGATGTTGAAAAATATTTCGTTCTTTTTTTTAGTGAAAAATTAACTTTTTTGTTTTAAGTGTGTATCTTCAACTATTATCTCAAATCCAACTTCACTAACTTGGACTTATAGGGTTGGTATTGACGCCAAAATAGTTTTGGATATGTCCAAATTTAAAATACTGTTATTTATGTCGATTTTGGTGCCACAATGCCTAAAATTTTTTTGTTCTATCTGTAAACGGAACGTACTTTAAAAACACCACTAGTATTTCTTAAATTTGTGGGGTAAGTCCTTAATTTACTTTATAGCTGTTAGATGGCAGCACGACCAGAGATATATAATAGAATGGACTGCGCATTGGCAAACCTAAGGCGATCCCCTCATGGGTCACGTGCTGGGGTAAAATTTACCCCAGCACGTGATCACGACCAGTTGGCGAGTTTTTTCACAACGACTTTAACATATGAGGCCGACAATCTAGTGGTATAAAAAAGAACTTGGGAAAGGAACAAAAATGAATTGCTTTTTCGGCGAATAAAGTTGCTATTTTTGGCAACTTATCGCAGTTGTTTGGACGACGAATTCTCTTTGTATAGTTATTTTGTCGTAGATCTGCTTGCTCAATATATGATTCTTCAGCATAGAAGAGCTCTTTTATAATAAATTCCCTCTATAAAAAGTATAGTTTATAAAAAACACAATTACTTAAAGTATGCAGAACTAAATAAATTTACCTGTGAAGTGCGACAAATCCTTTTTTACGCCACTCTGTGCAATTAACAACTACACAAGAATTTGACATCTTGTACGATTAAAAAAAATTACATGATTGAGAATAATCTAACATTGGACGGATTTAATCAAACAATTATGATTATAGCTAGAAGAAAAAAATAAGAAATATAGGGAAAAATCGTCTGCAAAAACATTTTTAAAAAAACGCCATGCAGCTGGATGCTATAAACCCACGTGACTTGGGAACATATGTGAGTCACCATTCAGATTTGCCAGCCTACTCGTATCTGGTTTTCAGGTCTGGCGACAATTGGCATAGTTCTAACGGAACAATAGCGATAAGTTGCCATATGTTGCAACCTTTTTCCTCTTGGCGATTTTCATGATTGGTACGCTTTTAGAAGCTGCTTGACAGAGCAATGCGCAGTCCATTCTATTTTATGTCTATGAGCACGACAGATTGTTTGGTTGGTAGACATATATATTCAGGTTTATGTGCTTGGTCAGAGACCCGCTTATAAACCTTCGTCAAGTAAGACACACACAACAGACAACACACACACATAAGAGGATCCATCTAATTTCCGACAGATTAAATGAGTGGATTTAAATGCGTACGGTTGCTTATTTCTAACGTCATTACAGAGCTTTAACAACACAGCCAAATGCGTCTCTTGCATTAAAATGGGTATTAATGTCAGTTTCCCAAGAAATTTGACATCAATAACTCCAGGCCTGCTTAGTTTAGTTTGAATTATCGTCGCACGCGGGCTATTGGCAACGAGCGTTATAATTTAGCCACAGTCAGGTGACGAGCTGTCACCTGAGTAGGCACACAATGCAACCGTTAAGGGCGACATCGTACGTAGCGTCGGGACTTTTTAGCATATGCACTCCCTCCACACGGGGTATTATTCGTTGGACAATTTTGGCTGCACGGGCCGTTTATATAGGTCGGCAGTTAATTTGGCGATGCCCGGACCCGAACCTGGGACCTTCCGCATCAGGCCTGCTTACAAATCCATTTTATTTTTGGAACTAGGGAGATATTTCTTTTCTAGTTACGTGTCATGGTGGGTCGTCATTAACCAAAGCAGTCAAATTTACAAACCAAATTCATAATTCTTCCATGTTTTGAAACAAACTTTTTAAATAAGACAACAATGGGCATGTTTCACGTCTTGAATGGCAAGAGTTCTAGCGGTATTGTTTTCATTTTTGGTCCTTCACGAAAAACATTTATTTTGGTATAAATTTGATCTAATTATTTTAATTTCATAAAAAAAAATATTGGAATTTCTAAATAATTTTGGATATTGTAAGATTTTAAAGAGATATCTTTTGATTTTATTGTTCGTTCCGTCTAGCTTCTTTGTTCTTTTTACACATGGTGCAATTTATAATACTGTAATTTGTAGAATAGTTTTATGTAAAAATAAAAAAAATGCTAAATATAAAACAATCGTTAAATGTAAAATATCCTATATACAAACACGCATTGATAGTGAATTCAAACCAACCAATGAAATGGCAGGAAGTGCAAGTGTGAAATTGGAAACTTATGTCCTGTGAGACAACCAAATTAGATGTAAATACCCAAAATATACTTTAGCAGTACTATACTGTGTATACTTAAAATTCTTAATATTTTTAGGTCGAACCACGCGCCCTACAATTCCTGACAAATCTAAAGTCTCTCGACTTGTCGCGCAACGCCATCGAGCACATAGACCATGTGTTTGCAGGTCAGGGGTTGACGAAACTACAACACCTAGACCTCAGGTGAGATGGATTTCAAATTCTTTTATTTTTGTTTGATCTGTATAAGCGGAACATAATTTAAAAACATCACTCTTATTTAAATTTATAGGGTATAAGTCCTTAGTTTACGTTGTTACCGCTAGATGGTAGCACCACAGATTAGACATGCGAATCTTAATTTTGAGACACACAAGGTCATGCGTTAAAATAGGTCCATCACAACATCTGTGTAGTCCCTATAAATTTGTCAGCAATAATTCTAGGACAGAATATCAACCTACCTTATTTTTTTGTAACAAGGAAGTATATCTTTTTGGTACCACATGTCATGATGTGACGTCATTGTATAACCACCAGATACATTGTATAAACAACAAAGAGAGCCGAAATCGCAAATGGGACATTGACCACATGGTTCAGTATTCAGGTTAACTTTATTATTTTCTATGTTTACTGATGATATTTGTTGGAATACTAATGAATATCATACAAATTGTCATTGTTTGAATTAAATCCTTTTCGTGTTGCAGCTATAACTTGATCGGCGTGATCGGGAACGACTTTTTTCCTTCCCTTCCATCTTTAAAGCGGTTGCTCATCGGTAACAACGTCCTCCGCGATATGCAAGAAAGAGACTGGGCTAAGAGACCGGAATCGCTCAAGAATATCGACCTCAGAGGTAAGGCTATATTTAATGGTCGATGTTAAGCTATTTAGTGATTTTTACTTTCAATTACCTAATCTAAAATATAAGGTAATGAAAGTATTCCAATGGGCCCGAAAATCCGAAATCGAGATTTTGTGTTTTCTTCACGTTTTGGAGGATGCCGATTCCGAAAAAGTGATTTTTGTACATTAGTCTTCGTTCTGAAACCACTCTACAGATCGAACTATAAGAGAACGGACTTCGAAATTAGTATAATGTTTCCTTGTACCTGTCGGACGCCATAATAAGGTTTTCAGGACAATTGCGTATGCTCAAGGAATAACTACCTAGAATACATTTGCGTAGCTGCGCCATAGAAAAATCCACATGAACACAAATATCCATGCCCATGTGCCGGGATGCGAACCCGGGACCTTCCGACTGCCTGGCCACTTAGCCACCAAGCACGGCCAACTTCAATAAGAAGTCCAGAGAAGCTCTCCCAAACATGAGCTTAGACGGAAATTTTGACGTCACTGTTCCCAGTGCCGAAGATCGAGAAACTAGTTTGGACGCATTCGGAACCCTAAAATTGTGGTCAGCCGTGAACGAGTGTTTCCGAACAGGTTTCGAGACAGGTTGTCTTCATCTTCGGAACAACGTCACTCGGAACTATGACGTCAAAATTTCCGTCCCCGAGCTTGTTTGGGAAAGCTTCTTCGGCCTTAGTAGTTGAGTAATGAGTAGGCCGGTGCACCAAGCCGGTATGTCAATTGAAGAATACAGGGGAAAAAACCCTTCATTGCATGAAATCTGTCTGCATCAGACCTCTTTGGCGACGATAGCGAGTCATTGTCTAAACTTGTATAAGGAAATCGGTTTCTTACTTGGTTCTTCTTTCGCGGCAACCTTGATTCATGTTTGTACCGTGAAAAAAGAAGCACGGGAGACACCAGTTTCCTGTCGCCAACATCCACCAAGCAGATCTGATTACGGGAAAATTCCTATGCAATCAAAGGGTTCTTCCCCTGCACTCTTCAAATATATTTATAACTCACCTCAATTTTTAAATAGACAACATGGTTAGGTGATCATATTCTCATTTTTTATCCAGGTAACCCTTTACACTGCGACTGCACCGTGCGATGGATCAACTCGTCCTTCCCTGTCGGGTCCGAGGTTCGCGGCGACTGCGCCTCCCCTCCCGACTACGCCCTCTCCCCCTTGCGGCAGGCATCGCGACAACTCACGGAACGATGCACTCGGGACGGCGTCCTCGGCACGCGGCCCCCGGCACTCAGGAGGCTGCGCAAGAAGACCACCAAGCGATCTTGAGCAGTGCATCCTGGAGCTATAAGCCAAAAAAAGCAAGCCCGCCCATGGAATTTAGTGAAGGAGCTAGCTAAGCAACATCGGCCTGCGCCTACCCATGCGTAGGATTAATTATATCATAAGGGCTAAAATTAAATCAGGGAAGTACGTCAACTGAAACAACCTCATTTCCCTAGAGGCTCCTTATTCAAGTTTTTACATCATTAAACTTGGATGACAATAAGTTCGAAACTACCTATTATAAGAGCATTCAAATTTGAATAATAGTTTTGCGTTTGTATTATGTTTATAAATAAAACTTTTTATTTAAGAGAAAGGACATCTCTTTATTGAACTTCTCAATGCCTTTATGATATATGTCAACGAGTGGAATGCGTTTTATTTTGAGATAGGATGGTCCGAAATAGGATCGAACATCAAACCTGCACCAAGTTTGTAGACTAAACAAATGCACAGGGTGACCAGACGTACTACCCCACAAACAAACTACACGACTGCTAATTCTTCCAAATTCGGATCGCCAGGCCTATTGTGACGTTGCAGCTACGTCAAACATTGCCTTCTACCCCATCCTTAACAAAATTCCTTAGCCCCTTAACAAAATTCCATGAGTGGGCCTGCTTTTAAAGAGACATTGTCTTGAGGCACCAAAAAGAACTTCCGAGGTATAGGACTTTCACTTCAGCTATTTTCAAACCAGCCAGATGACCCCCCTCCCCCCTTCCTAATGAGGGACAAAGATAATGAAAAGTTGTTTTCACTGGATGAGTTAAATTTTGCAACTTTTTTTTAAATATATTAGTAAATGGTTTTGAAAGACTTCACCGAATTTTAAATTTTAGAATTACTTTTTTTGTAATTAGAAAAAAAGACACTCTTAGAAACATAAAACAGCTTTACTCAATTGCCTTGAGTTCAATTCAAAAAGTTCGAAATTACCCATGCGCATTCAAGTTTGACTGATGATCTACCTACCAAAAAAATTGAGCCTTTCATTTTTATATATAAAATATTTCCATGATTCCAAGAACTTTACTTTGGAAATATAAATACGAATCAACTATTGCTGAAGTTTAGAATGGCATAATTACAAATATTTTAAGACAAAATATTGATGATATTATAACCCCATCAATGTAGTATTGCAGCTCGTGGAATTTCAGATATTATCTTTAGATTTTAAAGGTAGAATTGAATAGATGAAAACATCCGAAGCTGTGTATTTTTATGCCTGCTATTTTTGCTTTTTTGTATTGTGTTCATTAATAAAACTTTTTTTAAAAAGAAATGACATCTCTTTATTCAACTTCTCACTGCATTTTTAATGTGCAGCTGGGGGGAAAAACGCTCCACCCCGTGTTTCTCGGCTGGTATTGATCAGGGAATTTCATGAAAAATATCAGTTTTTCAGGAAAAACGTTTACCGTCAATAAAAACTATATAAGAGGTCGTCTACATATTAAGATGAGTACCAACTTTAAAAAATCCAATAGCAACACCCGATTTTTATAAAAATGTTTATCATCTTTAAAATACCCCAGATCCCCCAAAAAATAATTAATTTATTTGTTGAGATATAACCATTCAAAGTTTAACGTCCATAATGTTAAAAAAGTTGTACAATTTTTAGTCATACCTCCACAAATAAAACGATTTTAAACAAAGATTTTTTTTTTCATTTACTACTTCTTAAGAGGGATTATTGTCAGTCCCATAGAGCTAATGCATTAGTTTTGGAATCACAATTTCCGCAGAAGTATTATTTTGCCATGTTGGCTCTTTCTCACCAGGTATGGGAAATCAAAATAACATCGAATTGAAACAAATTTGAAACAAAAATGTTATATAGTTATTTAATTATATATTTTTTTAAGTTTTAAAATGCCAAAAATATACAGCAGAGAGCGACACTATTTTAAAACTTTATCAATTAATAATTAAACAACCGGATGTTATTTTCTTTTCAATTTTGTTTTAAATTGATGTTATGATGATTCCCATACCTGGGGGAAATTTCATAAAATAGCAAAGCTACTTTTGCAAAACTTATGATTTTAAAACTAATGCATGAGCTCTATGGGACTGACAATCCCTCTTAATCTTCCAAACAAAATTCACACAATTTTTTTCATTGATCTTTCATTTTTTTATATATATTTTTTTAAATTTAAAAAATTAAAACATAAATAGCAACACCAAGTTTTATTTACATAAATCAATGAAGTAGATCAAGTAAAACTAAAATCCCGTTTTTTTTTTAATTCAACAATTATTTGCCGAGTTATTGTAAAAAAACCCGAAAAAAAACGAGTTTTAGGGGACCGTTTGAAAAATTACTGTGGCAAATTTAATCATAACTGCATTTTCGTTCGGTGGTGGAAAAGCGTTAATTGGTAAATGTTTATTCAAATTATTGATGTCTGTCAAATGTCTAAAAATCTTTTCTTGTTTGAAGTGCATATATTACAATGTATTTCGTATGTGTATAATAAACATTAAATTATATAGATACTATGTTTTTGAATGTATGATGTTGTTTCCAATACAATTTCAAAAACTGTGTCTAATATTAAAATTAAATACCTTTAAATATTATTGGAATTCGGTTTTTAGTACATTTCATTATTGCTACATTGATTATTTAAAATGATAAGTTCCCACTGTCTTTGTTAAAGATCATTGCCAAATCAGTATTATTTTTAAAGAGTTTTTTTTTCTCTCTGAGTTTGATTCATTAGACTAAGAGTTTAATTTATTTTTATTTGATAATGGACAAACTGTAATCTTAAAAGAAGAAACATCTCCAATTTCGTTACTAATTTATTACAACACATTAACTTAATATTCAGAGAATATTCACAACTTTGCATAAGGTACATGCAGTAAACAACATTGGTTCTTGGCGAGAATGAGTGTGGAAGGGGGAATATAAATAAAATATTTTATTACTAAGACACTTTTCCATATCCGCGAGAATTTGGGCTTTCCGGATACATTTCGCGTACTATCGCACGACTGTTTTTGTTTTCAGTCAGCTGTGTGTTATTCTGATGAAGCAGGATCTCCGTTCCTTACGAAACATGTTAATTTTTACATACTCCAAGAATCAACGTTGTTTTCTTCATATATCTGCACACTATAAGTCCTTCCGATTATAACTCCAACTTATAACGAAAGCTTCGAAACAGCGCCGGATTTAAAGATTTGCGCTCGTAGGCTACGATCGATTGGCCGCCAGATATAGTTTTCTCGTCTATTTTTTTTTCTTTCTGTATATTAGAATCATCTATTTACACTCTAAATCGAAAGCGATATAATAGGCAAATTTTTTAAACTGTTCTATTTTTCTTTGGAGCTTCCAAATCCGAGGGAGTGGGTGCAATTGCCCTCGCTGCTACCATGTTTACTACTAAATATTAGTACTATATATACGTTTACGATTTACGCATTAATGTAAATTATTTGTTTTCTTTCTTAAAAATATTCGTACCTTTAATATTTTTTATGCCGAATGCCGCTTTAATTGGACGTAAAATTTGCCGCCCCAAAAAATTTGCCGCTCTAGGCTACAGCCTACTTAGCCTATTTAGAAATCCGGTCCTGCTTCGAAAGCACTTTTATCCCTTACCCCCTCGTGCGGTTTTCAGATAAACAGCGTGATCGTCGCTGTTTTAGTTTTTTTCCCACTCTACTTGGGTTTTGGAAAACAATTACGATTAATCTCACAGCAGATCCTAAAACAAATTAGGAATAGAACAGTGACGCTAAAGCTGTTTCCTGGAAAACAACACGAGGTGGTAGGGGAAGAAAATGTTTCCAAATCTAGCGTTACAATCAGAAAGAAAAGAACTTAAGGGTCTTGTATGCTAACACATCTCCATATACAATTCCAATGGGGAAACTTTTAACCCTGTTTTTTTTTAAAAAAGAATACGACATGTACTCACGAAAACTTACCAAAAAAATACGGAAGTTATTTTGCCATTAAAATAATTAATAAGTATAATTTTAAAGATATTAATTAGTTATAATTAAAACAAAATTTTAGTAATTATTCACAAACTACATATGGCAGCCCTAACGGGATGTAAATATCTAAACAAAAAAATGTTTTTATTATAACTAATTAATATCTTTAAAATTATACTAATTAATTATTTTAATGACAAAATAACTTTCTTTTGTATTTTTTGGTAAGTTTTCGTGATTACATGTCGTATTCTTTTTTTCAAAAACAGGGTCAAAAGTTTCCCCATTGGAATTGTATAGATATCTGTTACCATACAAAGACCCTTAAGTTGCATCTTGCATCAAAGAAAAAACTGATACATTTTTCTTGGTTTTAATTTATTTTAGCTACATTTACAAAACAACAGCTTCATATCCATATTTGCTACCTATAGGAACATAAAAAAAAACTTATTACATAATTCCTTAACATGACGGTTATTATTGTTTACATTTAAAAACCATATGAAGTTTTAAACGATCCTTGCGATGAAACTTTTTGTTGCATTTGCTGCAGGAGTATTGGGGTTCTGCATGAAGTTTCATGTGAGCAGTTAAATTGTCTTTTCGGTTGGAGCTCTTTCCACAAACAGGACAATGAAATATTGGCTTTTGAAAAGTCTGTGAGACATTTGTAGGTCGGTTGTCATACAATGAGTTCAGTTCCGTTCTTTTATAAGAGTCAACGGAATGAAATGCTCCTGAAACAAAAAAAAAACTTTGTTTAAAAATACATCTGCATTCTTAGATATTTTTTTACAAAAATATTCTACATTTGTGCTTCTAATATGGATTTGACTCAAAGTCAAAACAAACTTTTACTCTTATTTGACAGCTTTTAGTTGAGTTTTCATCGCACTAAAGCTGCACAATGACTATTGGCAAAGGACGTCGTAACTCAGAACCACAGTCAAGTGACAACAGCTGTACAGATAGGTATAAAGTAGCAAAAGAATTCAGTTCCTTCCAGAGTAATAAAAAAATATATATATTTATTTTACTCTATAATATACTTTAAGGCTTAATGAGGTAAGAAAAAAATTCTTTCTTTAAAACTGGGAGATTTATTTATAAAGTTTTATCTTACTAGCCATAACTGCAAACATTATAATTTACACTGCACAAAACAATTAGGGGAGCACTATGCGTATTTTTATTAATACTTTCAGTTCCAACTTTTTATTTTTTTTATTCTAAAAATTAAAAATTTGTGATATAAATTTATTATGCATGCACAATGAAATGGTAAAAAACATGGGGGGGGGGGATCTTAATTTTTAACTAAAATTTAAGGGAAAAAAATTGAAATCATAACTTTTGACTAAATTATAACAATAATTTTTTCAAACCTTTATACCTTTATTTGTTAAAAAAAAGAAGTTAAAATCAATTTTTAAACATCTAAGAATGCAAGCGTGAAGAATTTAGGGTCAATTTGTGTCATAAAACTTTTTTAGAGGGAATTTTATTTTACCATGTTTTTCATATTTTCATTTAATTAAAACAAACTTTATGCAATTCTTCAAAAGACATGATTCTTCCATCTAACGATAAATAAGTGCGAGCTTAACTTAGTGAGAAAAAAATCACAAGCTGATGATTCCAAATGGAATCATTGGGGGAGAAAGGGTTTAAACCCGTGCACTCCCAGCATTGTTTTGAACAGTGTATTTAACATTACAATATAACACAACATAAAATTTATTATTATTCCACTGTTTTGATTGTATTACATCATTTTCCGTAGCATCAGTTATAGTGACAAAAAAAATTTATAGATGCCTGTTTACTTCAAAATTAATTATACTTATTTTCTAATATCAATTATTTTATAAAATACTAACATAGTAATTGTCAGTCATTGCCTTTACTTTAAATATTAACCCTTATTCTCATAAAGTAGCATATATGCTACCTGGGGTTTTCCCCTACTTTCTGTTTGTTAAGTGACGTCAGCGAGTATGTTGCATTGTTATTTGTTAGAAGAACAGTATAGAAGCTTCGTTCAGAGTGAAAAAATGTACAAAGTTAAAATTATTTTTGTTTTAGAGGAAGGTAACTTGTTGGGTTGTTGTGTTTGTGCATTATGTCTCGTCGTCTGTACAAGAAAAGTTCATTGAATTATTTTTCATATAATTTTTTTTTTACTTTGAAAAATATTTTTCACATTTCTTATGTTCTGTAGTTTTAAAAAATTGCTTAAGTTGTTGGATTACCACTCTTTTTGGAAAAAATACAAGCTAAAAACTGAAGGTTGCATATATGCTACCTTTTATAAAACTCTAATTAATTACTGCACTAATTATTTTAGAAAGGTTATGACACTAAATAATCTTTATTTTAGCTGTAAAAAAACAGAAAAAAATTGAAAATTAGAAAAATTAAAAAAAAAATCGATGATCATGAGAATAAGGGTTAAAACAGCAATAAGAATCATAAATGCAACTTTGAGCATAAGGCCGCCATTTTTATTAAATTCCCAAGATAAAATTCCAAAACATAGACAATATTAATTCACGTAGCATACACAAAGACAAGGCGCCGTCTTTCGGAGCAAGAAATTCAACAAAGTAGGAGCACATGCATTAATTAAATATGAACAATTATATTAGAAACCTTACAGTAATAAAAATGTAGCTGCGAGAACATTTTCTAAAACTATAACAGATAATTTTAATAATGCGGCTGAAGACGCATTTAATTAACCAAAACAAATTGATTAAAGGCAAATATTTTTGATAACAGATCAATAAAATGATGTTTTATTCATAAAGTTCATAGCAATTAATTACATTCTATATTATTCAAAAGTGTTGTTATGTAATAACAAAGCAGTTGTACAAAAAATTATTTCATACAAGAATTAAAATAAAGAATACATATTATCAAGCCAGACCATATTTAAAACATGTAATTATGATTATGTGTAAATGAGTAAGAGAGAGATTCTTATCAAAAAACATCTCATTAATGTATGAACTGTAGAATTCTTAATAATAAATAATTTAAATAATAGACATTTATATGGCTGATGATTAACATTTATACAAGATTCACAAGGTTTATATTTCAATTCAGAACTCAAATCAAATATATAAAAAAAATTATACAAAATTATATATATAAACCTTTATGTCCAACCCTATTTACTATGTATTTAATGTAAGTGAACTATAAAAATGGCCTATATACTTAATTTTAAGCTTTAGTATTTATGCAAGAAGAAGTTTTACTGTTCATATTCACTGTCCTTCAATCTTTGTATCAACTATTTAATAAAATACATCGGATAGACATAGATCATATAGTTCACTTATTATAAACCTTAAAAAAAGTAATATAAAACACATCTATTTTGAAAAGAAATATATTCTATTATGCAGACTTGATAAGTTAAAAAAAAAAACGTATAGACTTGTTCCAATTAAAATAAAAAAGAATCAATTTGAAGTTTCATGAATTAAAAGCACTTAAGAGTTTCAAGTATTATTTTTATATATTAAATAAAAATATATTAAAATTAATATTTACATGAATAATGATTTTAAAAAAATAACAAAAATGGCACATACAAAAAGAAAGAATTCTGAACAAATGAATATAACTTGATTATTCATGTAAAACAATCAAAAATGCAATTTGTACCAAGATCGAAGTGTGACAAGTTCTAGATAAAATAAAAATAATTAATTACAAACTGTTACTTTGTTAAGAATATCGTTAGATAAATACTTCGGTATTTTGAAACAATAGTCATTACTCTAACCAACCATCAATTTTTTTTTAAAAGCTCAGGGGAGAGTGGGGGTTAATGGGACAAGGGGCTAAAAGATGAGAAAAATATACTTTTTTATAAATATTCCTACACTACAACATTGTAACACACACACACAGTTATAAACTTCACAATTTAACATCTAAAGATCTGCCATTAAAAGCATGTGTTGAAGTGGAGAGAAGAATTGTTGTTTTGGAGAAAATCCAAAGTTAGAAGTGTATCTTTTATTACACTTTGTAAAGTATTAGATAAAAACTTTTCATGATTTAAACTATAGTTTTAGGTAAAAGACATATCATAGATTAAGATATTATATGTCAAATACCTTGGTGAAATACACATGGTTCTGTGTTGGATCATTTATAAATAATAACGTAGTGGGGTCCAATGGGACAGAAACTGTGGGGTCCAATGGGGCACGAATAAACCTAGCTTCATGCCTCTCTTGAACAATCTATATAAATCTCTAATATCTTATTCAGTCAATATGCCAAAAACTTTTTGAACTTTTTTTGTCGTATAATAAGTGAAAGTTCAATTAGCTTTATTGATGACATATTTTTCCACCTGCAATTTCAATAATTACATCTGAACAGAGCTTGGTGAAGGTAAATGATTTAATGTTGGTAAAATTTGCTAGAAAACAAACTATTCTTCATTATGTTCGATTGATTTCTGAAATAGAAAGCGATGAACTCAGAGTAAGCTATTTGAAGATAGAGATTGTCTTTTTAAATTCATGTACTCTGATAAAGTTTGGAATAAATTTTAGAAGATTTAGTTGCAAAACTATTCTTTCCAGTGAAACAAAAATTATAGAAGCATTTCGATTTTGAGTTTTAACTTTGATATTTCGCCTTTCAATGGGAAATAATTGTTTAAAAATAAAAATTCATTATGTATACTTTTTTATGCAAAGGGTGTTGGCTTTAAAATTTTATTTTCTGGTCATTTTCTGATTCCTTTTCCATTTTTTTTTTAAATTTTAATTAAGGTAAAATTTACCATGTTCCATTAGCCCTGCACCCTGTCCTATTAGACCCAACATATAGGGGCTAATGGGACATTTACATGTTCATTTAAAATGCTCAGCAACTAAAATATGGTAATGTTTTAACATCTGTCGAATGACTTTTTAAGTAAACGAATGTTCAGTTTATGAGCTTGTAAAAAATAAATTAAAATTCTTGTATTTTTGCTGAAATACAGAGGTTAATAAAAAATTTTACCATTAGCCCTCACTCTCCCCTATTAAAAGAAGTGTCCATGTCTAAAATTAGAAGATGGATCACTATCTCATTTTTTTAATATTAAAAACAAAAAGACAACGTGAATTTTTAGGGCTTTTAGTGTGTTTTAGAGGAAATCTACAGGGGCCCTTAAAGCCTTTTTAAAATTTAGGGCTTTAATGACTAGTTTTTAAAATAAGAAAATAGTCCCTATTCGATAAATTTACAATGCACTAACCTACAGTCCCTGGACAAATTATTAGACGCACTGCAAGATTTCATGTATTAATCACCGATGAACAAAATACCTTTAGAAGGACATTTGTGTTCCTAAACTTAAGCTATTGAATAGAAAATACTATCTGTTATATTTAATACTTATATCGACATCTTTTTTAATGATATGGCATTCTTTGGTATGTTTTCATCATTACTAAAAAAAAATACAGTGTGTCTAATAATTTGTCCAGGGACTGTAACTTCTAACAACAAAAAAAAACATTAGTTTATTCATGGTTAGAATTTATTTTAACAACATTTACACACAACAGGCTTTAGATCCATACTTAGCACCTCTGGAAAAATATAATCTAATTTCTTAACATTACTGTTATTATGGGGGGCACTTATAAACCATATGAAGTTTGAAACGATCCCTACGATGAAACTTTTTGTTGCATTTGCTGCAAGAGTATTGGGGTTCCGCATGTAGTTTCATATGAGCAGTCAAATTGTACTTTCGGTTGAAGCTTTTTCCACAAGCACTGCATTGAAACATTTGGAACTGGAAAATCTGCGAAACATTTGTACCTGTAGATCGAATGCTTGAGTTGGAGTATGCAAGATTCATTCCATTTCCCTCATAAGAGACCGCAGCGTGAATTTCTCCTGGAAAAGAACATTGTTTACAGAAATTTTCTATAGACTTAAAGAATTTTTTCTACAGAAAAAAATATATGTATTACTTTATATTTTTATTTGATTAAAAGTCAAAACAGACTGTTGCTTTATACAATTAAACAGCTATGCAGATAAGTAACAGAAGAATTCAATGCTTGCCAATACAATAAAAGAAATTAAATTATTTTTTAATACTAATAACAAACTTCAGACTAGATTAAGTAAGAAAAAAATCAAATTCTAGAACTAAAACTGAGATTTTTAGAGTTATACCATAAAGGATTTGGGGGTACAGCTGTAAACATTACAATAAATAGCTGCATAATAAATATACCATTATTAAACTTTTTTATTATATAACTCTTTAAGTGTCATTATTCATCAGTTATAGTGACAAATCATTTTATATTTAACCATTTCCTTTTATATTATTTATACTGATATTTACAGTTCAAATTATCCTTTATAATTAATAGCAATAAAAAGTTATCAGCAAAGTAGTTTATCCTAAAATTAAAACAGAAACTTATAATAATGTGACTAAGAAAATAAAACTTGAAGCAAAATATTTTTAAAAGCAGATCAATAAAATAAAATTTTATTCATTCTCATTTTGTTCAATCCTTACAAAATATTTTATGTAAAAAAATTCATAATAGGTATGCAAATAAAACAAAGTCATTGTATAAAAAATTATTTTATAACAGAATGGGGTTGTTTCAAGTATCACAAATGGCAACTGATCCAGCGATCTTGTTTTTATTTTTGTCTAGAATTACTTTCGTTTTGGTATTCGAAAATGAGTTTTTTAAGAATATTTTACTTAATTTTTTAAATGCCAACCTTTTGTTGTGCTGTTGTTTGTTCAAGTCATTTGTTAAAGAAAGCTTGCATAGAAAGAACCATGACGTTGACAGTCGTTTTGAGAGTGAAACCGAAACAAACAATGACATTGCAGGACGCAGAAAAATAAAAATGAGCGTTACATCATCTGAAACATTCCCATTCAAAAATCAAAATATATCTTACCAAGAAAGCCTTGTTTAAAACATGCAATTGTGTATAAATGAGTAAAAGATTGATATAGATCAATAGCAAATCATTCGTGCATGAATTTAAAAAGTCTTATTCTCACAAAATAATTAGGACAAATAATTTTTTTAATATTTTCATTGTGGATGATTAAGTAATTTAGACAAGATTCACAAATTTTGGGTTTCAAAAATCATAACTCAAATACAATGCAATCATAAATAAAATTTAAAAATCTATAGTGCTTTAAAAGAAATATTAAAACATACATTACTTATTTTTAAAGAGAAAAATAGTATTTTATGCAGGCTTTACAGGTAAAAAACTCAAAACAGCAATCAAATTGAATCAAAATAATAAATAAATTCAACAAAAGAAAGTTTAAGAACCATTTAAGATAAAAGAATTTTTATAGATTTCAACCTCATGAATTACAAGCACTAAAAAACATAATTCAAAGAATTGTTTTACGTATTAAATGAAAAATGCATTAAAAAAAATTATGTGCATATAGTATATGAAAAATGAAATATAATAATCTTTTTATAATTGCGTGAAAAAAATCCGATTTTTACACTATAATTTTAATATCAGACACGTGCGAAAAGTTATACTTTTTAGAAACAGTGATAAAAAATTACTTTTTTTCGCCCAAAAGCAGTGAAAAAAAAGTACTTTTTTTTTTCACTCTTTTCATAAGATGCCAACATTTCAAGTAAAATTTCTATTTCATAATATTCATAAAATCCAGAAATTTATTGACCTGCTTTATTTATAAATATAATGCGCATGAATGTTATTATTTTTATTTTTGAATCAGTATCCATGTTCAAATGTTTGACTTTAAACTAAAAATATGTTTGCCTTTTGAAGTTCCAGAGATTTATCGATGCCGATCTTCTTTACGTAAAAAAAATTAGCACGTGAATTATTTTTGAACCAATGAGATTTGATTTTTTTCACGTAATTATAAAAAATAGTGTATGAAACACGTGTGAAAAGTAAACTTTTTAAAACATGTGTCACTATTTCACTCGCTCGTACCTTGCTCGAGAAATAAAATCCACTAGTTTTAAAAAGTGTTACTTTTCACACTTGTTGCATAAATAACTATTATGTAGCACAAACAAAAGAAAAAGTGTTATTAAGAAATGAATATAACTGAATAAATAACACATACAAAACAGAATACAATCGGTAAAAATATATAAGTGTGACAATTCATAATTAGAATTAGCCCACAGTGGGATACTAACGTATAAACCTGTCCCCTCACTATCAGGTTTTAAAGCAACACAAATTTTTACAAATTTATAGATTTTATAAATTTACTATTTTTTTTATTTTAAAACACGGAAAAGTAATTATAAACATCTGCTACAGAAATATGAAGAAATTAAATTTCAGTTAAAAATTTAAATGTTGATCTCTTTCTCTTGCATTGAAAACAATTTAAAGGTTTAGCCAATTTGCTTAATCCCTCAGAATGTTAAAGCAATAATTCATACTTTGTCAAGAACATATCATTAGATAAACATATAATTCTTTAGAAATAATAGTCATAACACCCAACTTAACATATTATATGCCTCATTGATTGAAGTTTCAATATCCAATGTAGTAACGGGGATCATTGACAATATAGCAATAGAAACTTACAATTGAAGAGCTTAGTGGAAGAATGTGACATTTTTGAAAAATTTATGCTAGTATTTGTATCAATTAACATATTATTCCCTTCTTTAAAAAACAAACAAAATGCTCTTCTTAAATTTTTTACCGTTTGTAAGAATCGGTTTTAATGGATCGAAGTCCAAACTAAAACTTTAAAGCTCATTTTCAACTTTTTGTCACATAGCATGTTCTTCCACTAAGCTCTCCAATTCTTATAACAAATTATCCTCCAGTTGGTTTAGCATTACTTCAAAATCATACAAAAATATAGTACGAACCTCAACAACAATGTTTTCCTTTTGAAGATATACAGTCAAGCCTCGTTAACACGAACTCAAAGGGAGCACCGATATATTTCATGTTAATCGAATTTCATCCTAACCGTCAGGATTCTTTTTTTACATTGAACCAGCGAATAATTTTTTTTAAAAAAACATGGAAAATTTATTCTAAATTTATAATATAACCAATTATATGCACTAATAATGCACACATACAATTAATAATACAATTTATAAAGTTCATTTAGAGTAGCACATACTATAAAAAATTAGGAAATTTTTTAAGGAACAACAATTAAGAACAATGCATAGTTAAAAAAAAAAAAAAAGCAAATGAGAAAATGGTACTTACGAACACATATTAATGAAGTAGGTAGCCTTAAAAATGCTGCAAGGTAACTTCTCAGAAGTAGAAGACAATTTATTTTTATAACGTTCGTTACAGTTTTTTTTTTTTTGTTTTGTTTCTTTTGTTCTTCAAAACTTTGAATAAGTAAAGAAAAAAGTCAAATTCTGAATTTTTTTTGGTTCTGGTTAAGCAGGATTTCGCCTTAAGATTTTTTTTTAGCATTAGCTCAGAGCCTTATAGGCCAGGCAAATGTTTCAGTACGTTTTACTTGAAATTTCGTGTTAAGTGAGTTCGCATTAACGAGGTTCTATTGTATTTTGAATACTTCTTAAAACCCTCAAGAGTTTTTTTTTTTTAAAGTTAAGTTATTCTGACCAATAAACAAATCTCAGATTATATGATTTCTGTCTTATGCTGGGAAATCATATGATATTTCAAGCAGTCTCTGCGGCGAAACTTTTTGTTGCAAAATTCACAAACGTGCTGTGGATCTTCCAAATGAATCCTCATGTGTGCCTTCAAATTGTCTTTTCGGGTGAAATTCCGTCCACAAACTGGGCATTGGAGATCCTTAGTTAAGAATTGTAGCGCCAATGATGAATTGGTGTTGATTTTGTTAGAATTTGAGGTGGAGCTTTTGTAGTGGTTTCTTTGGAAAGGTCTTGAGTTTCTAAAGAATTCTGAAAACAAAAGTTTTAAGCAATCAGTCATAAATTTATATTTCTTTTAAAATTGTAAAAAATATAGGTACATGAAAACCAAACCAATTCAAATATTTGTTCCTGGAGACTTAGTAACTAACTGAATATAATGCTTCAGAAAAATTACATTAAAAAAATATTAATTAAAAATAAATAGCAACAAACTAAAAATGTTAATAATTTATGTTAATGTATGTTAAAGAGTTTGTATAAAGTATAAATAATGAAAGTAATATTGAGTGACTGATAAAAAGAACATTTTTTTCACAACTGCACCATACAGGCAAAATCCAGGATAACATATTTATTAACTACATTTATATAAATACACTTAGCAAACCCTAAAAAATACAAATATTGATATTGCATTACAAGTAAAATAAAAAACTGATAAGAATAATTGCCAATATTTATAAACAAAATATTTATAACTGTAAAAGGTCAATAATAAAATCAGGTATATAGCTTTAAAACCTACGTTAATATTCTTTTTGATGTATCAGTATGGAATAAAACATCAAACACACAACACCAAAATAATTTTATAAAAAAAATTCAGATTTAATCCTTGTATAACATTAATCATTCTGTCTCAAAGGTCCGGTACAATATCTAAAGTGTTGCTGCAGTTCACATTTACTTGGAAACCTCTTTTTACACAATATACAAGTAAATGAAGTGCCAGTGTGAAGTCTAAAATGGATATCCAAGTTTTCTTCTGTTGTGAAAATTTCTCCACATATGCAGCAGAGATGTTTGTGAGTAAGAGAATAGTGTATATCGAGCCAGTCTTTATGCACTGCAGAATAGCTGCATACTGTACAGCAATGGCGTTTAACTGCAAGAAAAAATAATTTAGAATTTAATTGTTTAATACTTTGAGATATAACATATATATAAGAAAGGATATATCATCTAAAACACAGAACTCAAAGATATTTTTGAACCAAATAAAATCATCTTTAGAAACCCACTTGGTTGCTGTTTATTTCCCGTATGATAATTTATATAAATATTTAATTATGATAATGAATGATAATACAATGGGGGCCACTCATTGACTAAGTGAAGTGTGAGGAAGCAACGTAGATTATGGGCGCAAATAGTTTATTTATTGGTACAAATGTGTATCAACAAATTAACAATAATCTACCGTTGTTTTCTTCGTAAGTACTATCATGTTTCATGCGCAAATTTGAAAATATTTTCTGAATACAAGAGCAGTATATTATTATTTTTAACTGCATTCCATTGCATTTTTAAAATGTTGCCTATCTCTGCAGCACTGTAACCTGAACACTGTGATGTTGTTGCGCATCAAAAAGTAGTTGACGTGGGACTCAACAATGTCTTATATGATGGCAAATAACAAATATTTTTGGCTGTAAAATATTTAGATACAATATCAGTTAAAATAATATATAGAATAGTTATAGATTAAAATGCATAGTTTGGGAGCTGAGAAGAAAACTGAAAAAAAAATCAGAAATTTCTGGTGCTTTTTCCTAGATGGCGGCATGTTCAAGGAAAAAAATTTGTTCGGGAAACCTGGAAAAATAGTCGGGCCACCATCCTAAACAACATTAAATATATATAACTTCAACAAATTTTATTTTATCATCGACAATTTACCAGATATGCAAGTTTTCGTTTTTGGAAATGTAAATTGCCACAGCAAGAAGATGCCTGGGGTCAAATGCCTAATATCTGTTTCGTCGGCACCTGGTGTGTTGTTAAAATGTCGTTGAGAACCCTAAATGGCGAGAGCTTCTTATATTTAAATAAGTGTAAACACAATTTTTTGAACCCAAAGTTTTCAAAATATTTAGTTAAAACTAAAATGGATACAAAATCAAATTGCAAACTACATTACCCATCAAAATTGTCGCCAAATGTAGCCAGAACCGATACTAGGGTTTGAACAGGCATATATCACATCTGTTTGACACATTTTTTGCTATTGAGTCTTAAAGAATGGATTTTAAAATTAAAAGATTCAAACATAGAAAATATTTAATAATGATACCATACCAAAGGCCATATATAGGACTTATCTAAAATTAAGGGTTATCAAAAATTAATGAGTTAATAAAGAGAGGTTCATCAGAATATCACAAACAATACAGTGAAAGACGATAAAATTGGCATGAAAATAGTTTAGGTAATCTTTCATTAAAAAATATCAGAGTTACAATATGTTGTAATCTAAAAATAAATTCAAATGTATTTGGGAACAGCTATGATACAATAGCCGGTCTTTGGTTTATTTCGATTTGCGTTACGTTGCCAAGAAACGAAAATGCCCAAATGTGGTAAACATTCCACTTCATATTTCATACAACTTGATGGGTATAGTAACCCTAGGTTAATTTTTCAAACTTGTCAAATCAAGACGGGCCATTATATAATAGCTGAACTCAAGAAAATAGATATATTTAAAAAGAAGTTGAAATTTTGACAGAATATTCATTATTTATATATATTCATAATAATTACATATATTCATATTAAATATTCATATTATTGTATACAAATTTTATTGTAAACATAAATAAAAGAAAATATTGCCAATAAACTTATATAAATTATTTTAAAGTAAAAAATTTGATGGCAACAGAAATGCAGAATAAAAATGAAATAATAAATTCTTTCAACGATTGGTGAAGATTTAGAAAGAATTCATTTTTCATTTTTATTTAATCAATGTAATGTTGAATCGGAGCATCTATCGAAGGATAGAGAAGATTAGAATTTATTTTACGTCTTCTGAAAAAAGCTAATTAGCTGTGTTAAAGCTCATGACGAAGTTTTAGAAATAAACAGCCGAAATTGATTTCGATTACCTACCTCCTACCTACCTATTT
>JAFNEN010000448.1:0-368790 GCA_019343175.1 Oedothorax gibbosus | reverse complement strand
TGGAAGCTAAAAAGGGCAGATTTGTGTCCTGGCACAATTTTTAGAAAATAGTTATATGTACTTATTTCTATACTTTTTTTATTATGATTATTTGCAGCTTAGGGAATGTACTCATATAATGTAACATCTTCTAATAATATATTATTTAAGTGTTAAATACTAACTAAACCATGCAAAACCTCACCGTGTTGTATCCTTGCTCACATTTTTTAAAGTTAAGCTCTTTTAAAGTAAATTGAATTATATACTAAATATTTTTAACTATGAATTTCTCTTTAAATGAACACTTCTTAAATAGAAAATTATCTTCAATTAACTAAATAATTTGTGCAAGTGTATTTTTAAGTTTCAAAAGTGTTTGTCCTGGATAAAATTCTCATTTCCCACACTATTATATTTTAGTTTAAAAAACTTCATAGAGAGGACTTAAACTTGGCTTTAAACAAAAAAGAAAGGAAATCCCTTTATGAGTTATATGTGGGTAAAAAAAATTCATATACACTAGTAATGAGTTACTAATGTTCTTTTGTTGTTTATACATCTCAAGAAAAAAATAGGACAATTCAATCATTTAAAAAATTAAAAAAAAATAATAATAAATGAAATCTGCCCTTTTTAGGAGAATGATTCACTTACTTATAAAAAGATACATTAAGAATTCATATCATATCCGAAGAAAAATATTATTAAATTAAAAAAAATTACTTTTATATTAAAAAAACTCACTGGCAAATTTTAACTATACTCCGTGACGTGACACCTACAGAGGGTCAGGCCTGCTGTGCCCATTTCAGCTTACACGAGTCTAAAGGTAAATCACGATCAGCTATTATAAAAATATAAGAGGGATAGTCATTAAGTCATTCGACAGTTCCATTTCCATATAGACATAATGCATTAAATTTGTAATCTGAATGTCTGTAGAAGTATATTGCTTTAAAATTTAAGCATTCTTTCACCAGGTATTATATTCGTAATATTAACGAATTTGAAAGTTGAATGTGATCGTTATTCAATTATTAAGTTTTAATAATTCAGTTCAATAATTAGTAGTTTTAAAAATAAAATAGCCATACGTTTCAACAGATGGCGGCACTATTTTTAAATTTTATTTTAATTAAATAACCGGGTGATATTTTCTCTTTAAATTTGTTTTTTACAGTTATTCAGATTTTCAAACCTGGTAGAAATGACTTAAAATTTGAAGCAATACATTCACAGAAAGTGGGATTTCGAAAACCAATTTTGTTTGCCAAGGTATACAAAAATAAATTATAAAATGAACAGTTAAAATAAAAACACTGTTTGCTACTATAGTAGTTCTATATCGATGCATAAAATCTATACTCATTATAAAATTAATATTTTGTACTTTAAGACAGATTGCATTTCATTTTCTTCGATCATAACTTCTCAATTTCATTCTTACCTTAAGGCGAACCATTCCGAAAACTTCTAATCCTTTTCCAAAGTTTTGAAAATAATCAGGGTTCAAATATAGTTTATTAATTGTGCACGACATTAATAAGACTCCTTAAGACAAATTTGGCGTGAATTGGCGTGGTGAGAATTTGTAGCGGATCTAAAATTTCATCAACCATCGATTTACTTTGGCTATTTTGAAAACTTAGGGGTTTAAATTTCAAGGAAATTTTTGAAGTTGAAATATATAAGATTATTTTGTCACTTTAAAGATGGTAATTGTTTGGATAACTTCTCTAGTTTCATTGATTAGCTTTCTAGTTATTCTCTTACGAACGAAATGATATTTAAAAATGTACAAAATATCTGTTCTTTTCAAAAATTTTAGAATTTTTTGAAAACATTTTTTCTTTTGATTTTTTTTCGTAAAATGATATCAATTTATATTTACTTTTGTAATATATTAAAACTTTTTTTTAAAATGTAAATATACACTTTTATGAACTGAAACACATTTCAAAGCATCTCTCTCATTAAAATATAGTGAAAATTTACACCTATTTTAAGATTTACCTCGCTATACAAATCCGAAGTTTCAGAAATTTAACGATACGGACGAAAATGCAAATGAGATATCACAAACATTAAATAGTTGAAAACTTAGATGCGTAACTCACATATTAATATAACAAGTTACTAATTTAATTGTGCTTCTCATTTCAGTGATATGGGGTTGTTCATGCTAAACTGCGCTACAGCTTCAGATAACCGTCTCACCGCAAAGACGTCAAAATGACGTACAGTTGCGGCGTAAAAGTTCAAAGCTTTAAACTTTCCAAATTAGCTAATTTCCGAAAGTGTCAAGTCTCTCTCCTACTGAAAGATTGTAACTAAGCTATTAAATACGGTTTCATGATGCGGCCTCTCTTGGATTAAGTTTAATACTTATTCTATAACAAAATCACATAATACTCGTTTGGACATTGGATATTTCTAGTTTCCTAGTCATATTATTTTACATATTATATCGCTTCAACTATAGTTTTGAGAAACTTAGTTGTCAAAAGTTCATTACGATGACATAGGAAACAATGTACGATGCGACACGGTAGATAGACGATTTGAATATAATGAACAACGGAGAATATGGCAGAGCATATGGAGAATATGGCAGCTAGTATTTACTTTTATTTAATTTAGAACTAGCTATATTGACTCAAAAATATTATATATTGCATCCATTTACAACTTCAGATTGTGCCTAGTTTGTTATCGGCAAAACAATGTAGTTAGACTTTAAATAAATACATTTTACTGAATATTTAACCTGATGGTTGAGTCTTAACAAATTTTAATTTCTTAAATCTCATGATTGTGTAGCACCGGCAAAGCACCTAAAGAATAATAATTTAAAAAGTGTTAAAAAGATTTTAAAGTGTTAAAAAGATTAGCACTTCTTTTTCGTGATTAGGGTCAGTTGGAGAAAATTAAATAGTTAAGGTAAAATGGATAATTTATGAAACATGGAGATATTTCAAGTTCTTTATATTATTTCGGTTATTAATATTTTTGTACTTCACTTACGACCTAAGCTTGGATTTTTAGCTCATTTCTTCGTAAACTTGTTTCTGCACAAACTCTTTTAGTTGTTTCAGGGCTGGCAGCAGTTCACTTTTAACAACCCATTTTCGCATAAATTAAACATTTTATGCTGACTTGTACGCAAAATAACTATTTTCATAATTTTTTCATAAAAGATTTAAAAAATTAAGCGAGTTCGACAACAATATACCTAATTGTAAAATGATGCTTTAAATAATAAGCGAAAAACCATAAATTTAAATTATGCACAAGTTGACTCTTTGCATCTGTCTCATACATATTATATATATATATTATATATAATATATATATATATTATATAAATATATATATATATAATATATATATATATATAGATATATATATATATATATATATATATATATATATATATATATATATATATATATATATATATATATATAATATATATATATATATATATATATATATATATATATATATATATATATATATATATATATATATATATATATTATATATATTATATATATATATATATATATATATATATATATATTATATATATATATATATATATATATATATATTATATAATATAATATATATATTATAATATTATTATATATAATGAACCATCAAACGAACTCTATTGTGATATTACAACAATCCAAACTGAATCATAACACATAAATAAATATTCTTTCGAATGTTTGTATTTTTTTAAATAAAATTTCTCGTATGTTTAATTTTACGTACCTTCTGGCCAGGTAGTCAGAAGGTCCCTGATTTTAGAGTCAGAGGTCCGCTAAATTTTTTCGCATAAAAGATTAAACAAATCATTTAAGCCGATGTTTTCTGACAACTTTGACCTTTTGGTAATGCTTTGCATTCTTGAAATATAATCGAATTGAAACCAATAAATTTTAAATAAATAGCAGAAATAAAAACAAGTTGCACGTAAAGAACTCTAAAATGCAACATAGCAGACGATAAAAACGGTTATTTTGAGAGTGAAACCAAAACAACCAATGAAATCGCATGAAGTGCACAAATGAAAATAGGAGAGTCACACCATCTAAAGAAGCTAATTAATGGAGCTAATTAATTATTCACTAAAATTAATTAAAATTATTTAAATATAAGTTCTAAATAATTGAAATCTAAAAATTATACATTTGAATTAATTAAAATCCATTTATTATACACGCATTCGTTTATTTATCAAGATAATGCAAGCTAATTTGTCTTTGTCCCCCCCCCCCCCAGAAATATTAAAGTTAAATCTGACTTTGCGAAACCCTATACATAAGAGTAGTAAGATCGTTTACCCAAAAGAAATCGGATTTTAGAGAACGACATACGAAAACACTACCAACCAATTACAAATTGTCATATAAGCATAGAAACTTTTAAAGTAGCGGAATTATTGAGTTTTATTTGCGAAGTTTGACACCTTTCCCATATTTATTTTCCTTTTTGGTTTGAGCTGGAGATAGATTTCAGGTAAACAGACCGACAGTCATTAATAGTGTAGATTAAATTATCATTATGTTCTACATGCGAAGTGTCAAAGAAAGAAAGCGCTCCTTATCTTTATTTGATTAATGACGAATAGGATAAAGAAATAACGTGTAGAAAAAATTACTAACAATTTGTGATTAAAAGAATATATATAATATAAAAATAGAATTTTTTTTTCAGGAAGTTACTCAAAACACAAGGTAGTTATTAGAACCGTAAACTATAAATATGAAAATAGAAACGATTTAGCGATTAAAAAAAATCCCGCTTGGTATCCCAGCAACCTTCGTGGACTAATGACGTCACGGTTTAGTTTGAACGTTTCCGGCTGCCTATTTCTTGCCTCCGTGAGGAACTTTAACACAGCCAAGTGACAAAGTGGACACCTGAGCTGGCACTCAATGAAACTTTAAGCGAAATTGTACGCTTACGCGGTCGTCACTTTGGACTCCACAGATTTAATGAGCAAGTCTTTCGTGGAAAACTGAGGTGAACTACATTAGTTACAAATGCAAATACAAAAATTGTTGACCAACCTTGCTGGGCCAGAGGCCCAGCAAGGTTGGTCCAAAAGAAATCTAATACTTTTCCAATGACTATCAAGATTCTTCTTAAAATCTTCTACTTTCTTCGAATACACAACATAATCTGGTAAAGCATTCCACTCATTAACAACTCTATTGTAAAAATAGATTTTTTCTTACCTCTCATCTAAAGCATGATTTATTCAATTTCTGATCATGTCCTCTGGTCCGGCTATTTAAGGTAAAACTTAAACCCTCCATGTCTCCCTGTTTTATGAACTTGAATAACTGAATTAAATCACCCCTAGCTCTCCTATTTTCCAGGGAATACATGTTTAAAGATCTTAATCTGTTATCATAATCAATACCAGATAGACCCATTTTTGTAGCCCTATGCTGAACTTTTTCAAGCAACTCTATATCTTTTCTGAGGAAGTGAGACCAAAACTGAACAGCATATTCCAGATGTGGCCTTACCAATCCCCTATACAATGGCAAAAAAATCTCGTTAGATTTAGAAGGGATACTTTTTCTAATATATCCCAACATTGGATTGGCTTTCTTACTTGCTTCAACACACTGTTTACTCATTTTGAAATCATTGCTCACCAAAACTCCTAAATCTCTAACAAACTCACTATCTTGGATACTTTCTCCCTGTAAAACATAAGAATGTTTAACATTTTTCTTACCCAAATGCAAGGTTTGGCATTTGTTAACACTGAACAACATGCCCCACCTTGAAGCCCATTCAGTAATTTTCGTAAGATCATTTTGTAACTGCTCGATTTGCTCAACAGAATTTACTGTACTCGCCACTTTTAAGTCATCTGCAAAAATACTTAACTTGCTATTCAACCCCCAGCTGATATCATCAATAAACATAATAAATAAAATTGGCCCTAGTACAGATCCCTGAGGCTTTCCACTTACTACTTTATTCCGATCAGAGTACTTACCATTAATGTTAACCCTTTGTTTTCTGTTGGGCAACCAATTTTTAATCCAACGGACCACAGCAGTCCCTAACCCAAATCTTTTCAACTTAAATAACAAAGTTTCATGAGTAACTTTATCAAAAGCCTTTTGGAAATCGATGTAAATAACATCAACCATATTGCCTTTATCAATATCTTCTGTAACAATGTCATAAAATTTTAAAAGATTAGTTGTACAAGACCTACCTTTTCTAAAGCCATATTGATTATCTGAAAGCAAATTATTAGTTTCCAAAAAAGTCATTATACGCATTTTCAACAGTGTTTCAAAAACTTTACCTAAGACAGATGTAAGACTAACTGGTCTGTAATTACCCGGATCAGATTTAGGCCCTTTCTTGTACAATGGAGTAACATTTGCCAATTTCCAGTCTGCTGGCACCTGTCCAGAAATAAATGATGACCTAAAAATAGTTAGAACTACGTCCCTCAACTCTTCTGCACATTCAACTAAAATTTTAGGATAAATATCATCAGGCCGAGGTGCTTTGTTAGGTTTAATTGTCTTCAATAGACGAATAACCTCCTCTTTAGAAAAATCACACTCAATACATTCCTGTCCTTCATTGCTTCACCTAAAACATGCACATTTTTAAAATCTTTATTAAAAACACTAATAAAAAAGTTATTCAAAAGATTTGCCATTTTCATGTCGTCATGGATTAACTGTCCTTGACTATCTTTAAATGGTCCAATGGAGTTACCCTGTTTTACATTACCTCTAGCTTAAGCAAAAAAATCCTTAGGGTTATCCTTAATACCCCTAGCTAGATTCTCCTCTAATGCAGATTTGCGATTTCTACTAAGATTCTTAAACTCTCTCCTAGCAATTCTGTAAGCTTCCTGATCAACCTCTTTACCAGTTTGTTTAGCATTTTTATAATCCTTCGCCCTTCTGCTTTAACCTAAGGGACTTTTTAATATCCTTGGAAAACCACATAGGATACAATTTCCTTTGTGAACTTTTATGCTTGAATTTAACACGTTTTTTCACCACATCATTTAGTTTTTCCTTGAACTCATCCCATAGCTCTAGAGTATGGGTACCTACCAGCCCTTTATCAAAAGCTAAAGCAACATACTGTCTCAAGTTGTCAAAATTAACGTCTCTGAAACATGGGACGACTCTCACACTATTAATCTGAATAACCTGAAAAATAATATCAAATTTAATACTATTATGATCACTCTCCCCCAAGTGATCACTGACAATAAGGTTATGAACTCTATTTTCACAGCTACTTAAAACTAAATCCAGAATAGCATTATCTCTAGTACACTCTCTAACTAACTGATACAAAAAGCAATCATCTTAAACTTCCAGAAAATCTAAACCCTGTCCCTTTACAATCATATTATTATCCCAGTTTAATGTTTTGAAAATTGACCTGGAATGTGCTTATCTCGTTATCGTTACTGTTATCATTAACTACTTTTTTTTTTTAAATTATATAATTTTGACATTGGTCGTTTTACGCCCCAATTTATTATTAGACAAATAGTAAACAGGTGTTCTTTTAACAATTCCTCATTACAAAAAATATTTTGTTTCTTCGTCGGCCAGTTCCAAACCCATGAAACCGAACTCTCCGCTCGCAAGATACTTCAAAGATTCCACCCGCCATTTTGTCCATCCATGATAAACAAAATTTGATGAATTCACCATGTGCTGAGCAGCAGAGGATGATGGCTAAGAGGCCTACCTCCTTAGAATGCGGGGACTATCGGACTGCCGGAAACTCGAGGTAAAATATTTTTCTAAATGCTGTGTCTGGCCCCTTTTTTTTCTTAGACGCATGAATTTTGTGAAGGTGCGGTTTTAACAGACCGCTTCTGTTACAAAGCTATTTGTATTATTGATCAAACTTGTTTTGTCCTAATTCCCGACTTAAAATTGTAATTGATGTTGGTAAAAAAATACTTTTATTCATCAAATTACTGAGTAATAGAAGAGTTAAAAAAAATTGAAATTTTCTATAAAAAAACTATTAAATTAAAAACATTCTTTACAACTCTTTCATAAATTTTTCAAACAAACCTTTTAACTTTGTATTAATTTTGCTGATGGATAATATGTTATTACAAAAACAAAAATTCAATTGTAATTTAATTACTTAAATAACCAGTCAGCACAAATTAGAGATAAATAAAAGTGACACAAGGGAATCCTGATTTGCCAAATTTTCTTAGCTTATTTTAATGGTGTCAAAACTGTTTAATCTTCAATAATGTTTTATTTATTTGGGTATTGCTTTTTAACGCCTTTCGGAAGATGAATTCAATTGTGAATTTGAATATTTCCTCCAAATGTGTGGCAATTAAGAATCTTATTCTCGAATTATTTGTAGGGTAATCGATATTTAAAAAAAAACAAAGGTACACTTCATGATTTTTTGCCTATTAGCTTTTTTTAATTCGAAAGAATTAAAAAAAAAATAGATTGTAGTTTTTGACATGGTGGAGATGTCCGTCGGTCCTTCCGTACGCCCTTCCAAATTCGGTTCTATCTTCGATATTTAGAATTCTTTTTTGATGGTTTGTTTTTTCAGCGGTAAATGTGTAAGACATTTTGAATTCAAATAAATGTTAGATTGGACTATTAATCACAAAGTACTGACAGAGCTTGTTTTTGACTTACAGCACACAAAAAATGCGCTTTTTTTTTACCGTTCAAACCTCAAATTCCACTAAATTGATGTGACCCAAATGGTAAATGCTAATTTTTTCAAAATTACTTGCATCACGTTACTGTAAAATATATAATTGTTTGAAAAATATGTTTATTTAAAGAATATGTGAGCAGGATTTTTTCTGGGAGTAAAGAAGATAAGATATTAGATATTCAGTTATGAATGCCGTTGGAGGCCATGGAAACATCCTACGGCGAAAGGGGACTTTGCAATATTTAGTTTCGTTTTTTGGACATTCATGACCTCTTCACAGGATAAGAGAATGCTTTCAGTTTATCTGATACAAAATTTTCATGCTACGCGAGTACATGTGAACGAATTTAATTGAGAACTATTACTTATAGTTAATCAACAATAACTAAAGCTTAAACAAATACGCTTCATCAATACGAATTCAAACATAACGGGTTTCATACTCCATTCAAAGTTCCTACGCCAACAAATCGTTGGTAAATAAAGCTTATCGAAGTCGACAAATAGTCTTATCTACAGAACCATAAAGCACTATTATGCATTTTCATCACTTAATAGCTATTAGTGAGTGTTGTGATTTGTTTGGTCTTTTTTGATCGGATTAATCAAACCGCATGCAAACAATGAAGTTTGGAGGTATTAGAGCATTAAACAGGAAAGCGTGGGCATTGTGGCAGATGATATAATAAATCGACAAAAGGTTTTGACAGGCTTTGAAATGTATCGCAGGATATCGATGGTAAAACCTTTGGTTTATCGATGTAGTTATCTGTATTATTTACTCTAAATATAGATTATATTATGGGAAACAATGCATAAATGAAAATCACGAAGTCAATGTTTTATGAAAAGATAGTGTTTTTGTAACGATAATAAGCTCCTAATCTATACGACTTAACTTCAAGAAAATTTGCGCAAAGATAGGTTTACATTTTGAAAAGTGTACAAAACAAAACAAAAAAAAATAGTTTAAATTTTATTTTTAAATCAAAACATTGTTTTTCTATGTTCTTAACGATAATGTTCTTAACGATCTAATGTATGTTTTTTTTTAAATCTTATAATTCCACAAAAATATATTTCGATCACTGATGGTCATACATAACGGGATAAATATAAAAAAAAATTTACACTGCAATTTTAATTATTTAAATGTTAAAAATTTGGCAAAGCTATAGACTGCATTACAGATGACGTATTATTAAATATGGGGAACTTGTATATACTTTGAAAATTGTATATAACATAAAATCATTGTTTTTTTTATTAGTAACTTTTTCGTTCTAAAACATCAACATAACTTCCAATAAATGACAAATTGCTAAAGTTCTTGATCATCAAAAATATTTTAAAGTGGATTAAATTGCACCCGTATGCACTAGAGAGTACAGTATGCACTCTAAAAACACTCTTTAGCAACAACCATTTGATTTTGATTGGTTAACAAATAAAATAACATAATCTTTAAATTCATTCTTTTTTTATTTTTTTGGGTTTCCATATAAACTTAGCAGTAAATTTATTTTTGATGGTTGATAAAAAATTTTAAAATGTATTTCTGGTTTCACGCTAATATTTTTTTTATCTAGCTTCTGGATTGTACTAGGGTTGTTTTTTTTTCAACCTCCGATGGGCTGTAGCAAAAAGTCGGGTCAAGATACAAAAAGATTTTTTTACCAAAAGTAAAGTACAATACTGCTTTATTCTCCATATAATCACCTTGACGATTAAAGCATTTGTCATATCTGTAAACAAGCTTTGAAATACTCTCTTCATAAAATGTAGCCGCCAATGATTTGAAGGGAGTTGTGGCGGTTTCTTTGAGCTTAACGTCAACCTGGAAGCGCTACAATCCAAGCCATTATGCTTATCAATAATTCACCTATGGTAAATCTTCGAGTTTCCCTAAACACTTGGTCAACTCGCTGAACAATACTGATGTTCATGAAGAAGGGGACCAAGGAAGCAAGTCTGTCGCTACAGACGGTATTGTTCAACGAGTTGACCAAGTGTTTAGGGAAACTCAAAGGTTTACCATACGTGAATTATGGACTAGTAGTGGCTTGGAGGACAGAAAAAAATTGACGTAAAGCTTCCAAATTTACTTTTTTAAACGAAACCGTCACAACTCCCTCCCAATCATTGGCGGCTACATTTTATGAAGAGGGTATTTCAAAGCTTGTTTTCAGTTATAACAAATGCCTTAATCGCCAAGATGATTATATGGAGAAATGAGCAGCATTGTACTTTACTTTTGGTAAAAAAATCTTTTCTGTATCTTGACCCGTCTTTTTGCTACAGTCCATCGGAGGTGGAAAAAAAACAGCCCTCGTAATTCAAAGATTTGAAAGAAGTTTCAACGCTTGCACGTAGCCTACTTTGAATATGGGTTGAATTTGTAGGATTATATTTATTTAATATTTTTTAATGCTTTATCAGATTTACCCAACTCGATTACAATTGTATTTCCGAAATCCATTTTATCTGGAAGTTGACAACTGGAAAGATAGAGGAATATTCAAGCATAAATGGAGTGTTTGAGATGGTGCATTATTTAGAGTTCACCTGGTGCAACGCCGGGTATATACAGTTAGTAAATAAATGCTTTAAATTTACGTGAATTTAAAAATCTTTCAAAATAGTCAATTAAGACTTACAGTTTCAGCTTATTTTTAAATATGATGTTCCAAATTATTGTGAAAGATATCTCATTGTAGAATTAAAAGTTTAGTAGTTATATATTAGTTATAAATAAAAATAAATATCCTGATTGAAATTCGCATCGGTTAGGATGTGGCATTTCAATTAACCACGAATTTAATGTCATTATTTGTTTTTACTTCATTAATGCCTTTTACATAAAAAAAAGTTTGTTTTTAATTGAAAACATTAATTAAAAAAAATTATCCTGAATCACTGATAATCAAGACAACTCTTTAAGTCTCCGGATACTTTTGGTGTATTTGAAAAAAACTTCAATAATTATAAATATGATATATCTGGTTTTATAGGAAGTATATTACTAAAGTTTATTTTATGGAAAGTTCAATGAATGTAGAAAATTTAAGCAAATTGCCTTTTCAATTATTCGATGTAACAAACAAATTGCTGTTTTTATTAATAAAATAAGAGACAACCAGGTGCCATTTTAATTTAAATTTGTCCTATCACTTACCTGAAAAATATATTCAACTTAATAGCAATTCTAAAAAAATACTTGAATTTTATTTACTATTAATATCATAATTTTTTTACTTAAATTTTAACCTTTACACTAATAAACATGGCAACTGAATTTTAGAATTTTTATTATTAAAGTATACTATTCCAAACTCCTGACCAAAAATTTCATATTTAAACTAGTCATTTAAACAAGTTACACATTCTTAGAAGTAAAATTATCATTTTTGACTATTTTTTTTATCATTAAAGTAAATTTCGTCACTTTTGGCAATCCTTTACTCGTGAGATTATGTTACTTTTGATAATTCACACACTTTCAAATTTCCAAACAAAATTTTTTCTCACTACTCTTTTCCAGCTATCTTCAATTTGACGATAAGTTCACCACATTATTTCGTCATATTCCAGCATCCATTTCTGATAGTGCTTGTTTGTGAATTAACCGGCATAGGTGTAAAGTATTTAAGTCAAAATATTTTACTCGATGTTTACGTTTATGTACTTAAATGTGCTTTTTTTATTAAAAAATTGCTTACTCAAATTCAACATTTGTAAAACTGGAAGAAAATCTATGTTTCGTTATTTTTCTGCCATTTTAAATGCGAAACTAAAATTTAAAATTATGATGAAAGCGATGTTTTTTTTAAAATAAAGATACCCTTAATTAGCACACATAACTTGCTGCCGAGCAGAACAAGCTAGTTACATTGCTAAATGAGCTGCGAATCGAGTAATAAATCTTTGTGTTTTTATCGATTAGGATATAAATCATACGAGCATACTTCAACTCAACTCGTTCAAGATAACTTGTGGCGCGTTAATATTGCGAGATCTATTTTAGCTTCACAGCACGTGTATACTTTTAAAAATGGTTTTAAAAAGTTAAGGTAAATTGCTGACACCCAATACTTCAAATGAGGGCAAATTCGTTAGTAAATTTTTAAGGCCAGAAAGTTGTGGTTATGCTATTATGGATGTTTCATGCATTTGAAAGTATGTGGAATAAATTAAAAACATAATTATATTGTTTTGTTTAATTAGTAAACAAAGTGTTAGTTGATAAAAACTTTTCTTTGCTTCATTTGTTTACCTGTTTATCAATTAATTGCATGAAAAATTAAATTCAATAATAAACATAGAATTTAATTCATGGAGTTAACTGAGTTTATTTTTAAAAAACAACTAGAAGGCATGTTTTCGAAAATACTAGTTTTATACCAGTTAATTATCTAATGTACTTTAAATTGGAATTTAATTCAATTATACCTTCTTAACTTTAATTAGGTAATTTTTAACATAACACAAACGTGCCTTAAAGATTTTTAAGAGTTTGTGTCTCGGACAGAAAATCTCTATTGTTTGCGAAGGAAGAGTTATTTATTTTTTCAGAAGTCTTTTTATGTTAACTTTTATCCCAAAGCTGAGCTACAATAAATAAGATCAAAACTATAATAACTTAATGTATTCATTTCCATAATGTAATAAAGATTTTAACATTCCAAATTCCATTCATTAAATTTATTTACCCCTGAACTGTATTTTGAGAATGCATTTTTTTGAAATTTTTTTAAAAAGTACTAAAAACCATATCTATACTATTAATGCGTGACGGTGTGTCTATCTATTTTTCTGAAATCTATCTCCGTCTAAACCACAAAACGTAGAGATATGAGAAAGGTGTCAAAATACGCAGAAGAGAACTACAAAGTTATTCCTCTACTTTAAATTTTTGTATAATTTTTATTCGAAAGTTCTGACTTTTAAAAAACTATCTCATAAACTTAACATGGAATCAAACATTTTAAAAATATTTTTCTGCAAAAAATCTTTCATTGCGAAATAACAAGTTAAAATTGAGTGTATGCACATGGATTTAATTTATAAAATGGGCATGTTTCAAGTCTTGAGTAGGAACAGAAATGAGAACAAACTCTTTCTCAAATCTCGATTGGTGAATCATGTCACGTGGGAACAGATTATCAATTGGAGTACCGATCGAAGGAAAGGGAGGAATGAAACCTGGAAAAAAATACGTTACCTGAAACAAGTACAGTCGAACCTCGTTAACGCAAACTCGAAGGGAACACCGACATATTTCGTGTTAACCGAATTTCATGTTAACCGTCAGGAACTTTTTTTACTGAACCAGTGAATAGTTTTTTTTAAAAAATAACATCTAAAAATTATTATAATTTTACAATGTAATACACTGTATAAAATTAGTAATTCAATTTAATAAAGTTCATTTGAACTAATACATATTATAGAAAATTGAAAATTTTTAAGAAACAACAATTGGATTAATACTAACGCGAATCATGGGAGATCTCATGATTTTTTCAGAAGTAGAAGACAATTTATTTTTTTATAGTTCACTTTCAGCTTTTTTTAAATGTTTTGTTTCATTTGTACCTCGAAACTTTGAATGACTAAGAAAAAAAGCCAAATTCTTAATTATTTGTTCGGGTTAAGCGGGATTTCACCTTAAGCGATTTCGCGTTAAGAGATTTTTTAGCATTGCATCAAAGCTTTATATGCCAGGGAATTGCTTTCAGTTCATCTTAAGCGAAATTTCGTGTTAAGCGAGTTCGCATTAACGAGGTTCGACTGAAGATTGTAATTTGAATATTATTATTTTAATATTTAAAACTTTTATTTGATATTTAATGTGTGATTAAATTTACTCAAGTCGGTTTAATTCGGTTGATGTTCACAAATATATGAATGAATGTTTTTGCATTGACGGGAAAAATATTTAAAAATTAAATGCTATAACACTTAAGTTGTATTTGATTAGAAGTTAGGGGATTTGTTTTTGGTCTACAAATTAATTGCTTTCTTTTTATATATAGTGTTTCGCCACGACATATTTCACTTTTATAAATAGACAGCATTGACAAAACATAAAAAATATACAACTAACTGTCAAAGTTACTTGATGAATGCTTTTTTTAAATGTGCCAATTTTATAAAAGTTCAAATTATATTAAAATATATTATTACGAATTAATTTGGTGTTAGTTTGAAAGTAGGCAATTGTTTCCTCTTTTGGATCCAGTTATTATATAAATAGGTCGTTGTGTTAGCAACTTTTGAAGATCAGCTTCATTATCTGGCAACCTATTACGAAAATCCTCAAATTAATACTAGTCGCTGTATTATTGCTGTTTTGGTGCATTACAAGTAGAAGTATACAAAACTAGTTTATTTAAATGTGTGTAATTGAGTTGCTCTTGAATTAAAGAAAAACAAACCTTCAAGCGTATAACGTATAGGTCGTACCAAAAAGTAGAGTTACTGTGACTAGATTTGTTTCAGTGATTAACTTTTCGACTATAAAATCATCATTAAATTTTCATAAATCATACTTTATTTACTTTGCTTTATTTGTTTGAAAAAAAATATGCAAAAATTAAACGGATACTATTTGCACTACTTTTAGACTACTAGATAGTTGAATAACAAATTAAACTGTAATGCGAAATACAGTACGTCTGGTCACACTATCACTATTTTGAATAAAATGGCCCGTCCGTGGCTGAGTGGTTAGGGCATCAGCCAAGAGATTCAACCTTCTCAGGAGTGCGGGGGTTCGATTCCCACCTACTGCTTCCAGTTATCCTATAAATAGGATCTGTGCTGGAAATAGTATAAAAATCCTCAATTCATCACGGATGGTCCAGAGTACACTGGGACAGACGTACTCGTTAAATCTGTGGAGTCCAAAGTCCCGACGGCGTTAGCGTACGATGTCGCTCGAAGTTCCGTTGGGTGCCTGACCGCTGAGGTGTTGACTTCGTCAGTTGACCAGGGTTCTAAATTATGAGGCGTTATTGGCTGTGTTAAAGCTCCTAAAGGAGGCTAGAAATAGGCAGCCGGAAACGATTACCTTACCTCAAATAAAATTAGTTGTCCTTCATTGCGAGTCCACTTGACCGTTCAACAAAAAGGTCAAAAACACTATTCACACGAATGACCTACCTTCATAATACAAGAATTCTTAACACCATGTACATATTCTACCAATATGTAATGATAAAAAACAAAAGAATACGTTGTACCTATTAATAATTCAGCATCATTCCCCGATTCCCTGTTCAAAAAGCGAATCAATTTCCCCAAAGATTATTGAGGGAGCAAAAGAAACAAATAAAACCTTTCAAATTTGATTTGTGATGATACAAAACATATTTTTTTTATCCCCCTAGAGCAATATTGTTGAAGAAAAAAAAAACGTGAATAGCTTGTGAATGATTGGAAGGTAATTTTTTTTCGTTTGAATACATTTTAATGAATTATTTGTTGATAATTTTATAAAGAAATGATGACCATTGTGAAGGAAAAAAATATATCGATTTCGAAGTTATTGTCGTATTGTGATTCCATTTATGATTTTCTCGTTTAAGTGAAAATATATTTTGTTGGTTTTAAGTATTGTATTTTAGCAAAGGCATATTATCTTTTTTTACTTATTAAGACAATTTATGAAACAAAACCTATACAGTCGAACCTCGTTAACGCGAACTCGCTTAACCCGAAATTTCGCTTAAGATGAACTGAAAGCATTTCCCCGGCCTAAAAAGCTTTGAGCTAATGCTAAAAAATCTCTTAACGCAAAATCGCTTTCGGCGAAATCACGCTTAACGCGAACAAAAAATTCTGAATTTGACTATTTTCTAAGTAAATCTAAGAGCAAATTAAAAAAAAAACTTTAAAAAAACGGCTAACGAGCATTGTAAGAAAATATAGTCATCTACTTCTGAGAAAATAACGAGATCTAACATGATTCGTCAGTGTGAATTCAATTGCTGTTCTTAATTGTTGTTCCTTAAAAAAAATCCTATTTTTCTATATTATACGTACTACTTCAAATGATCTGTATTAATTTAATTAATAATTGTATACATGTATTATTCATGTATTACATTGCAAAATTAGAATAATTATGAGACGCTATTTTTAAAAAACTATTTACTGGTTTAACATAAAACAAATATCCTGACGTATAACATGAAATTCGGTTAACACGAAATGTTTCGGTGCACCCTTCGAGTTCGCGTTAACGTGGTTCGAATGTAGTTATTTTTTCCTTAATTTAACAAAACCTCAAAATTTTCATTCTTTTTTTTTAAAATTATTTTTTAGATCATTTTAATTTTGTAAAATAGCATATCCCTAATAAATATTCAGAGATGTTCTCCAAAATAAACCTTATTTACTGTTTTGGTTAATCAAAAAGTGCTTTAAACTTTTTCTTAGTTGTTATATAAGTTATTTTCAGTTTAGTAGTACGCTTATGATCTTGAAACTTTTAATGGCATGTTTAAGTATTTTTAAATGCTTAGCATCACAAAAGTATATTTAAAAAATATTTGTTGATATTTTTGTGTTATTTTTGCAGTCTTTAAAAAAAAAAACTTTAAACTTATTTTTCTCATCAAGCTGACATAAAAAACTAAAAGTTTTCGAAGAAATCTTAATTAGAAAACAACATTTCATTTAAAAGTAAATTAAATTGCTATGCCCGAAACCTACCCAATGCACATACACATACAAAAACTCATTTATACTTATAACTCATAGAGCAAACTTCTTTAAATACCCTTTTTTCAATAATTTTTAAAAAATTATTTTAGTAATTCAATTTAAATTGGAAGTTCTTTGCAAAACCCTGATATAAAAATACTTTATCTACCCCCCCCCCTCCACACATACAATCAAAGTTTACTGACATAAATAAATTATTTTTAATTCCTTCTTTCAATTGAATACATTTATAGTTATAGTGATCATTTTACTGATAAAACTAACAACTATTTTGTTTTGCAAATTTTCTGAGGTTCAACGAGCTTTTTGGCAAGAAATAACCAAATTATAAAGAAGTAAAATGCAATGTTTTAAAATCAAAACTTAATTATTAAAATTGTGCTTAAATAGACTTTTATAATAAGAACTATAATGAGAAGAATGAATTCTATTATAGTAGATAGATATGCAATTTATTATAGATATAGATTTTCAATTTCAGAAGATGCATGGTTTTGACAAAGATTTATGAGGAAAAAAAACTATTTGAATGTTAGTAATTTTCCTAAAAAAAAACAAAATAAATAAAAACTCATTTTATTGCTAAACCTGAAATGGGCACGGAAGGCCTTGGCCCACTAACGGGCTGTTGCGCCGAGGAGTTTAGTTCGTTTTTAGGTTATTTCTAAACAATATATTTCAATGCTTCTGACGTCATTTTCACTAGTTTTAATTAAAATTCATAAACAAGAAAAATAAATGCTTCGTCACATGGATTGAAATTTGGTAACACTTCACAGACTACAGAATAAATTAACAGCAAATTACCAGAAGCCAAATAATTTTACATTTTAAAATGAAGATATACATTCTGCTACAATCTTCCATTGCTTAATGATAATTAAAAACACAGTAAAGAAGCACGATGTAAAATTAAACATTGCGCAGAATCTTGTGCTAATTACTTTACCTGCAACCAGTCGCTTTGGAAGAAACTGTCGAAGCGTGAAATACAATTAGTGAAACATAGTCTTCTCCCTACTTTGGTTCGACATAGTTGTGGTTGAAAATTACTCCCAAAATTGTTTTATATTTGAATAATGTACAGGATTCACAAGACATTATTAACATCATGAATGCAGAGAGAATTCAATGGTTGAGACATATGGAAAGAATGGACAACGGCACGAGAATTTTCAAGGGATAGTGTCAAGGAGAAAGAAAAAGAGGAAGACCCAGAAAAAGATGGACGGACGAGGTGAAGAAGGATCTAAAGGCTATGAAGATCAAAAATTCGAAAGCGAGGGCGAGAGACAGATGCTTTGGTGTCGTATTGTTTGGAAGGCTATAGTTCAACACGGACTGTAGTGCCAGGGAGTTAGTAGAATACAGGTTCTTTAAAATAAACATTATAAATAGTTAAAATGGTATATGTTAATGTTAAACATGCTCCTTGAAAAGATTATATTTTAAAACTAGATTGAATTAAATAAAAAAAGTTATAGGAAGAGTATAAAAGTTAGTGGGTAGGAAAAATTGTGAGCTATAAATAAAAATAATAAATAAAAATAAAACTATAAATAAAAAACATAAAAGATATTTCACTAAATGTAAAATATTTTAAATACTAAGTTATACTAGACATGTTTCAATTCGATTTTGTCTACTAATTGTTTGAATATAAAAATTAGAGAAAGAACGAGTCTCAAAACTTCGACGAAGATCACTAAGAGTAATCATCTTTTTAAAGTTATGTCATATACAGAGCGATTAAAGAAATTATATAGACAATTAATTTAAAAAATAAAAAATATTGAAGTTTAAATTATTTTAAATTTAAATTTATAGAAATTAAATAATTAAATTGGAAATTGAATTTCATATAACAAATGGAAATATATTAACAAATGGAATTTTGAAATATACAGCTATGTACCTTCTGTTATTAAATCATAAGACAACCAAATTCGTTGCTGTATCTTATCAAAAACAAAGTGGATTGCAAATCCGAAGTGGCAAATAAAAGCAGAAATAATAAAAATTAGCTAAAGTTGGGCTGAAAATATGATTAAAATACATTTTTTTCTGCTAAATATTGTTTTTAAATATGAAGATTTACAATTGTTATATAATAATAAAACCATATTTATCCCGTAGTTTGACAGTAATATTAGTTTAACCCTTTCAGTCCCAATGAGCAATTTGGCATCATCATTTTAGAAATAGCCACCACTATAGCCATTTATAATATCAAAAAGCACATCATTCGATTTTTTCAAACTTTTTTCTATTAGAAAATATTTTTTATTAATCCCAATTGATGTCAGCCCTATTATCTTTTTTTTTAAATTATGATCAAGAAAAAATTTCTAAAATGATGTCAAATGGCATCATTGGGACTGAAAGGGTTAATATTCCTGCAAGCCGTACATAGTCAACAATTGTCAATGGTTTGTATTCAAATAAAAGTTGAATTATTCTTTAAGAGTTACCTTTATTACATTTTAAGTTTTGCCCCAAGTTTTATCATATATTTTACTCACATTTTGTCAAGTATGAGTTAAATTCTTGTCAAGCCAATCATCAGTACTTGGTGGGTGCACCTCAAGATTAAATAATGTTAATGGGACACCGGGGATTTGCTGTTTACGTTGTTTTTACGTATTTTTCTCTTCCTGTTTTGGGGCGAGTTTTAATTCCCAGAATTAAGATTTCAGGTTGCCGGGTCTTACAGGAAGTGACGTGTGCAGAGTTGTTAGAATGCACCCTATGCCTAAAGTAGGGGGTATATAGACTGTGTATACACTGCTAAAACAAAAGAGTGGATTTTTCAAATAAGAGAAATAATTTACGTATACGTAAATTATTTCTAGCTATTAATGTGTACTCAGAAGAACTTGTGTTGACTTTAAATGAAAAACAAATGCATTTTTTTCAGTTATTACAAGTTGTGTTGAAACGATACAAATAATGCATGGTTTGTGTTCGTATGTGATTAACACAATTCTTATATTGATTATATTATTCTTATATATTACTACACACACATAATTGTAATATTGTCATTTTTTCACAATACTTAAGTTCCACTTGTGCTGTTTGAAAAGTTTAATAAAAATCGGATTATTTTAATTTCCCCCAAAATATGATATATTGACGTTATGAGAAGTTTCGCTTCCATTTTTAGAGCAAAAAGAATTACACCATATTTCTTCGAACTTCAAAATAGAAAATTAGAAAACAATAATGACTATTAATTAAATCTGCGGAAGAAAATTAATGAAAATAGTTAAGTTTTGGCTTTAAAAGTTTAGAACTAGCTAAAGGCCTTGTTTGTCGATCTTCTTTCTAAGGTGTATAAATAGTGTGTAGAAGCAGTTCTAAGTAAAATTTACTGTTACTGTTACAAAAACCTACTTGTTTTAATGCACATTACAGAATACATCAATCAACAGGTAATTACAGTCCTATAGGGAGATTTGCGCCCATCTGCATTTGAATGAACCTAAATTGAAATATCAAATTGAAGACTTATGTTTAAGTGAAAACATGGGTTTTCAATTCTAATGCAATTTCACAGCAGTGTTGTATCTATGATCCCTTTAATATGAACGTGGAATTACGACAAGGTATAGAATTGTAAGGATTATACCCTCTTCCCTCCTTCTCGCAAAAATAATGCTATTGTTGACTTTTTATTTTACACAGATTCGTAACAGTGTAGCTTAACATGGTTTCTGAGAAAAATCTGAGAAAGAAGATTCATGAAAATAGTTAATTTTGGCCTTTAAAAGTTTTAATTACAAATAGCTAAAGTCCCTGTTTGGCGAATTTCTTTCTGAGGTGTATAAATAGTTTGTTTCCTATTGAGCACAGATGTTGTGTGGAAACGGTTTAAGTTCAGATTCTGTAACAAACCTACTTGTATTAGAATTAAATCACCATTGCCATTGTCAACAATCATTCGAGAAACTTTAGTTCTTTGAAATAATAAATGGGGTTGTTTCACGGAAGATCTGGCAATAGCTCTGCGGTTTTGTTTTCATGTCTCTCGAATTACTGTTGTTTTGGTATTCGGGAGTGAGTTTTCAAAGAGAATATTTTAGTTGTTAATTTTATTAGTTGTTAAAATTCCGACTTCTTTCAATGCAAGTTTTCCTTGATAAATGATTAAAACAACCAACAGCACAGCAAGAAAATGTAATTTTAAAAAATAACAACTAAAATAACTTATTCTTAGAAAACTCAATTTCGAATATCAACAAAAGTAATTCGAGAGACATGAAAACAAAACAGCAGAGCTATTGCCAGATCCTCCGTGAAACAACCCCATCAAAAGAAATTTATTTTCGCGACATCAATCAATTTGAAATGACGTCAAATATATTTCACTAAGGATTCTTTGTTTGTAGGTTGATATAAAATGTTTTGGTTCTATTTAAAAGAGAGGAACATTACATATTTATTCTTTATAATATAAATTAATTTTTGCAAACGATAATATTTATTAAAGAAATAATTATTGATTTTTCAAAATAAAACAAATGAAACTAGCTAAAATTAACGTGTGAATGTTTATAATAGAATTAGCATTGTGTTTGGCGACATTTTTCCTGTTGAACACAAATGTTCTGTGGAAGCGGGCTGAGTGACAGATTATGTTACAAACCTACTTTTTTATTCCCAATATGAGTGATATATCGGGAAAAATCGGACAGAAACTCCCTTATTTGCTGGTATTTCAAATAAAACGATATTTTAATCCATAAGTATTACTTCCAAACGATTTTTAAGTAATTTATTATTATTAGGATTTTAAGTATTGTAATTTATGTAAAAACTCAATTTTAATTTAAGGAATCATTGTCATTTTAAATTATAAAAAACATCTTAAACTTAATTTCTAGATTCCCAATATTTCATTTCTGAGATCTTTTCTCAGATCAAGGACGTCAATAGTTTTCAAAAGAAAAGAATGTCTCACATCCAGGGGTTCGAAGTATGTCTAAAGAGTTTAAAACACACTACCATTTTACACTAAGTGAGGACTTAAAATATTTAAAAGTTAATTTGAACAAAAAAAATACTTTAACCTAATGGAACACTTAGTTTGATTGAATTTCCATAGTGTTTAGTTAATTGGTTTACATGTGAATTACAAGAAAGGTTGGACTAAATAATCACATTAAATACTGTTAGTTTATTTTTTCTTTGAGATTAATTGTACCTATTCTGAAAACTGTATGTGCTAAATTCAAGACAAACATTGGACAGTATTTTTAAAGTTTCATCTAATGCAAAACATCCTGTTTTGAAGGAAATATTTAATGTGTATGTGCCATTTTGTAAGCAATTTTAGAATAAAAATTTTGAAACCGAGTCCTGTATTTACTTTATCTTTTTTCTTCAACCTTTTGCAGTCGTATTTTTTTTAATATGAAATCATTTTCCTTCATTTTCAAGATTTATTTGTTTTTACTAGAGACGTCGATTATTTTATTATTAGAAATCTGCTTACTAATGCACATAACTATTATTACCCAATGAATTTATTTGTGTATTTTACATTTGCAGAAACTTTTTCTGTACCACATTTTGCATGGTCTTCCAAGATGTTAATTCTTAGTTGTTGTTTTTTTCATATTTACATTGTACTTATACTTGTTTTGAAATAATATGTCAGCTTTCCCAACGATTATTTATTGGAAAGTAACAAACGGACACTATTTGCAAATCATGTCAAAAAGTACGTTAAAATATTCGAATAATTTTAGTTTTGTAAAATATTCTATAGTTGAAATTCTTAACTTTTCTGTTCTACGTTACGAGATTTTATGTATGACAAGTTATTTCATAATTAATCTTATTTGTTGCTATTTTCAAAATTTAAAACCAATTTAAAAATGTATTACGTAATTTATGGAACTTATAATCCACTGCTAATTGAATCTGTAAAGTAAAGAATTTCACACTTTCAAAGTATTCAAAAACACTCATTGAAATTAGTAAAAAATATCAATGTATTTCAAAATATAGATATGTATTATCTAGGCAGCTTACTCAATCTGCAGCTTAGCGCACCTGAAGTTTGGTTACAAACTAATACATCAATAAAGATTGATTTGTCGATTGGCCGATTGGAGCGCTACTGTTTTTTGATTATGTACTTACATTACGTCGGTTATTGGAAGAAGATAGGAATTCTCTATATTTGCGCTATCTAATTCTGGATAACGAAGTAATGCAACGCAAATTATTGCTTTGTTGCTTGGTATATTCAGAATTTCTTTCCCAAACAAATTGGCCTTTATTAAAACAGAATTCTGGCAACAGACTGTAAATTATGGTTACCATGACAACAAAGTTGATAAATGTATTTTAGAATATTGGTTCGTTCGGATTTGCGTGTTTAGATTTGTTCGTTCCTTTTTTGTTCGTGTAGCATATTTTTCTCCTTCTTAAATTCTAAACTAAACAAGTTGGTTTGTTACAGAATCTGTCACTTAAACCGCTTCCACACAACATTTGTGCTCAACAGGAAACAAACTATTTATACACCTCAGAAAGAAATTCACCAAACAGGGCCTTTAGCTATTTGTAATTAAAACTTTTAAACGCCAAAATTAACTATTTTCATTAATCGTCCTTCTCAGATTTAATAATAATTAGACTTTATCGTTTGCTAAATTTGTTTGAAGTTCGAAGAATAATGATGTAATCTTTTTTAATAAATATTTTTGTGTCGCCACAATTTCCCATTTACATTTCTTTCGAATATTCAGTTATTTATTGTTTGTTAAATTAATTTACAGTTCGAAAAATATATAATTAGTACAATTGATGCTTTAAAAATAAAAGCGAAAAAGTTAGCTCTATTCACCATTCTTCATACATATATAATAAACCATCAAAAGAACTCTATTGTGATATTACAACAATTCAAACTGAATGGGCTTCTTTCACGTGGTATCTGGTAACATCTCTGCGGTCTTGTTTTCATTTTTCTCGAATAACTTTTGTTGATATTCGAAATTGATTTTTCTAAGAATAAGTTATTTTAGTTGTTATTTTTTAAAATTACAATTTCTTGCTGTGCTGTTGGTTGTTTTAATCATTTATCAAGGAAAACTTGCATTGAAAGAAGTTGGAATTTTAAAATAATAACAATTAAAATATTATTAGAAAACTCAATTTGGAATACCAAGGCAAATGTAATTCGATAAAAATGAAAACAAGACCTCGGAGCTGTTGCCAGATCCCTCGTGAAACAAGCCCATTATATCACATCAGTAAATATTCTTTCAAACGTTTTTATTTTTATTTTAAATAAAGTTTCTCGTACGTTTAACGAAATGGCAACTGTGAAAATATTGAATAAACAAGTAGGTTTGTTACAGAATCCGTCACTTAAACCGCTTCCACACAACATTTGTGCTCAACAGGAAACAAACTATTTATACACAGAAATACTATTTATACACAGAAATTCGTCAAACAGAGCCTTTAGCTAGTTGTAATTAAACATTTAAACGAAAAATTAATTATTTTCATTAATCTTCTTTCTAAGATTTTATAATTACACTTTATCGTTTGCTTAATTTGTTTGAAGTTCGAAGAATAATAATGTAATCTTTTTTAATAAATATCTTTCTGTCGTCACATTTTACCATTTACATTTCTTTCGAAAATTCAGTCATTTATCGTTTGTTAAATTAATTTACAGATAAAAAAATATATAATTAGTGCAATTGATGCTCTTAAAAATAAAAGCGAAAACTGTTGCAATTTTTTTATGCCAAGTTAGAATTCTCTATGCATCTTTCTTCATACATATATAATAAACCATCAAAAGAACTCTATTGTGATATTACAACAATCCAAACTGAATATATCACATAATAATATTCTTTCAAAAGTTTGTATTTTTTAATAAAGTTTCTCGTACGTTTAACGAAATGGCAACAGTGAAAATATTGAAATAAATGGAATTGCATTTATTTCAATGGAATAAATTTTAGTTATTTAAATTTTAAATAAATTGTTAATTAAAATGTTAATGAAATTTGGAATGTAGCCTAATCTGATTTTTTGCTCAAAATGGCGTATCTACTTGTCTGTGGGAACGTGGATGGCAACATTAAAAATAATGAAATAAAATGAATTTGAGTTATTTCAATGTAGATAAAAAATGTAGTTATTTAAATTTTAAATAAACTTCTAATTTAAATTTTTTTATGGAAATTGGAATGTAGCCTAATCTGATTTTTGACTTTAGAATGACGTGTCCCACTTGTCTGTGGGACTTGTGGTTCATTCTGTGAAAGTGGGTGACGGATGGACAGACAGACAGACGGACTGAACGATTATAAAACCTTCCACTTTTTACGTTATAAACGTAGTGTGGAAGCTAAAATGGAATATTCATGTTATTTCAATGTAGATTAAATTTTTATATATTTAAATTTTAAATAAACTTCTAATTTAATTTTTTTAATGTAATTTGGAATTTAGCCTAATCTGATTTTTTGCTTCAAAATGGCGTATTCCACTTTTTTGTGAGACTTACGGTTCGCTCTGTGAAAGTGGGTGACAGACAGATGGACGGACGGACAGACGAAATGAACGATTATAATACCTTCCAATTTTTACGTTATAAACGTAGTGTGGAAGCTAATAATACACCAAAATATTATTACGTATTTACATAGCTAAGGTCCAAGACCTAGTCAAAGGGACACCATATAGAAAGTCTTCAAGATAGGCTAATTAAAATTCACTATTCAAAAACTCTTTCTCTACTTACTGTTTATAATAACAATTTGTTTAATTATAAACAAAAATGTGCATACAAATTGAACAATTGGTAATAAAAAAATTAATTTTAGCAAAATAATGCTCCACTTTTCTTTCCACTTTTTACGTTATAAACGTAGTGTGGAAGCTAAAAATAAATAATAAAAATAAACTTAGAGGATCACTAAATTGTCGTAACCCTTAGTAAATGTTAAATGCTATTTTTCTAAAATTACTTTCAAAATATACTTCTAAAGAATACAATATGCGTAAGATATTTTCAGTTGCGAAGATGATAAATGATTACGCCTACACAGTATTAGGCATGGTTGATAAATTGTCGTAAGAAGTTTAAATTAAAACTGTAATTTTAATTGTGTTTTATCTAAATAATTAAAAAATATATAATAAACACCAAGTTCGGCCAATGTTCGGAATAATCTTTTCCCCAAATAAAATAATTTAATACCATGAATGTTTCCGTAACTGTCAGAGAGAGTATATTTTAGGTTGAATTGAATGTCATCTTACGGTGTTACCCCTTTCCCATCTGACTTTTATCAAAAACTTTAATATGTTTTTACAACATGTTTCTCTTAAAATTTCAGCTAAGTTATTCAAAAGCGACTTTTCTTAAAGCATCTAGTAATAATAGTTATTTAAGCAACTAGTGTCGAAAATAATACTTTATTAAGCGAGTGGCTTTTATTTCACATGACCGTAGGTCGAGTGAAATAATGACAAGAGCTTAATGAAGTATTATTTGGCACGTGCTTGCTTACAATATTTTTTATAATAACGTACAAAAATATTTCTACCAATGAGTGATTTTCATGACATCATTTAGTTTCCATGGCGATATTCGAAAATGCAAAGTAGTAAACAAAAGTTGTAAAATAATTTTCTATTTGTAGTACTTGTAGTTTCCATGTAGATATTAGAAAATGCAAAAGTAATGAACCAATAGAAATAAGTGAGTTTCATGACATCATTTAGTTTCCATGGAGATATTCATGACATCATTTTGTTTTTCTACCAATCAGATACTCTTATTTACTTTACCGCACTAGTGCCCAAAGTACTACTTTCGGCACTGTCTGTGACGTAAGCACGTAAAGTGTCATTTTCGCAACGATTTATGAATGAATATGATATAAAAAAAGTGAACTTTTTTGCACGTTGTTATAAAAATACAATTATATGTTTGTTGTATGAATAGCGCGTATAACAAGAAAGAAGCATTTAATGGGAAAGGCCAGGGAACATTGTTTTAAATTCGTTTTAATAAATTGTCTGTCAATAAACCTTTGTAGGAATAACAAATATAAGTCCCGAATAGCCTTTTATGCAAGACCCATTAGGGCTTCGTTATTTTTGTCTTTTAATAATACTATATATCATTCTAGCTAGATAAAAAAAACATGATTTAATACACAATAGAACCCAGAACTAATATGTATTGGTGACCCACGCTTTTTATAAACACCTACGAATTTTTCTTTTAACTTTATAATTGTTACTGATAAACTTAACAGCAAAGGCCTTTAAATAACTAATTTAAATTAAGATATGCTTTAGAAATAATCCGTATCTCACTTATTTCATTAAATACAAAATAACTCCGATAGTGAGGATCAATTAACTTTCGCTCCGGCGCACTCCCGAAAAGTTTTCCAACTTTCGGAGGCAGTCCTGATCTTTGCGCCTGCGCACGAACCTGTCTCTAATCCGGTAATCCTATTGGTTCGCTCTCCGAAACACGCGCGCTTGCCTAAAAATGAGCATCTTTCTCTCACACACTCTTTGAAAATTCCTTTCGATGCCACTTATTCGTGACCTAGTATACTGTACGTTTATATTTGATCGTCGCGCTGAAGCCAACAGGTTGGTTAAGAAGTACGTTTGTCAGTTTTGGAGACTGTTCTGAGATAATTCGAGATTTCGACGATTCTTTTAAATAGGTTTTTATATTTTGATAAAAGAACATTTAGATAAATCGACGTTTGTTTTACAAATTTGGTTTAGTTTATTTATTATTTTGGAGCTTTTAGAAATTGTTTAAAAGTGAATATTTTCTGTTAAATACTTAGACCTTTATTTTTGCATAAGCAAGCTAAAAAAAATTGTTAAATTTACTGTGGAATTTAATTTTTAAATACATAGGCGGTGTTTAAACACTTTATTTTTAATTATGCGTTAATAAAACAAATGCCGAGTTATCGTAATAAATTAATTAAGTTTAAACTATGAACAAAACTTTGATTAATACTGCCCAATTCTAGTTATAAATATTTTTTTGCAATTCGAGGAATTTTTCTATTTACTTTTTCTTTGAAAAATTTGTTATTGCGCAGTAAAAATAATCGATCCAAATGTCTCAAAATTGGCTGGTGTCACGAAAAAATGTTTTTAGAACAGTTCTGAAAGAAGATTGGGAGCAATTGTAAAAATATTTACTGAATTCTATTCATTCCTTTACCTAATAAACTTCAACACAGTGAGAAAAATAATATTTTTTCAAGATCATAAAGCTCAGAAAACCACCATTATTATGATAAACTTAATTCAAACTTAAACATGGTTTGTCGCATTGGACAAAGTGATGTGACAAAATAATTGCCAACTTGTACATTTAACCAAGTTATAACGAAAACAGTCAACAGCATATACTTCACTTAATTCTTCAAATAACAATTCCAACATGCACAGTCCAACCAAACGATGCTGGCCGACGACCATACTAGTGCGTCTCATGAAACACTCCACCAACGGCCTAGGCATCGTCGTGTCCCCAAAACACCAGAACAGCGGACTCATCATTGCAGATCTCATCCGTGGTAGCGACGCTGTCAAGACCGGACTATTGAAACCTGGAGACACCATCCTCAAAGTCAACAATAGATATCTCGACAACCTGCCATACGATGACTGCCTAAAGTGTCTTCAGGAACTCCCAGTTGAAGTAGAAGTGGAGATCTTGGTGAAGGTGCCGAGCGGCTATACTACTAGATTGGTGACGACTTTCAGTGACGATGGCGTGGCTAGGACCAGCAGAGTCACCAACTTGATACCTGGTTGCGAGTCGCCCAGTGCCCAGAGGAAGAGAGAGTCTGTGATGAGTGAGAAAGCAGGTGTAGAAGGGCATGCCAATGAAGATGGCAGTCCAAGAATTGCCAATTTGGAATCACCAGTTGTTCAGACAAGGAGAGAATCCTTGGGAAGGAGAGAATCCTTGACTGACGAGAGTGTGAGGAGGCTCAAGGCTAGTTTTGAAGGACATGCGTCTGATGGTAGTGGCCAGGGAATGAATAACTTGATGCTCAATCCAGAGCCACCAGTGAACCAGACACTTAAGGGGTCTGCGACTGATGACAATGCGCGAAGACATAAAAACAAATTTGAAGAACAAGGGTTTGGTAATGGTTCTGGACAAAGGAATGGAAAAGACGGTAAACCTGATGCTCTTCATCTTCCGGAAATAAGACAAAACGGAAACGGTGTAAGGGCGTCTCTGGACTCACCCGAAAGACCGGCAACTCTTACCGCCAAGTAAGTTTTTTCTTATATTTTTTTTTATTGTATATTGCTATAGAGTTGAGAAAAAAATAAAAACGTTCAATTTCTCAGGATTAACGGGAACCAGGAAGTGAGCGATAGCTGAAAACGATGAAATAGAAACCCGAGAATAAAGCTTCACGAAATGTATTTATTTTGGACATAGGAGTTTAATTTTTTTTTTATATATTGCTAATCACATTTTCATCTAATAGAAATTATAAAAAAGATATTAATTTAAATAGCAATAAATTTATGTAATAAAATTTTTTATAGTGACACTTTTTTGAAAGAATTCCGACACAAAGTTGGCTGCAGGTACACTTTTCTCAAAAACTATAAACTCCAATGATTTCTAACTTTGTACACTATTTTAACTTATCTTGCTTGTTATGTTAAAGTCCAATTTTTTTTTATATATTTATATTTTTAATGTTGGGAGGCTTTATAATGTTGGAAAATGTGTCAATTTTTGTGTACAAATTTAAAGACTCGATTTCTTTGAATTTTTTTTAATATATTTGAGAAAATTGAACCTTAACGTAACAAGCAACATAAGTAAAAATAGTGTAAAAAGTAGAAATCATTGGAATTTATAGTTTTTGAGAAAAGTGTATCTGCAGTCAACTCTATGTTGGGGTTTTTTAAAAAAAGTGTCACTATATAAAGTGTTATTTCATAAATTTATTGCCATTAAAATTAAAATCTTTTATAATATCTGTTAGATGAAAATGTGATTAGCAACATATAAAAAATTAAACTCCTTTGTCTAAAATAAATATATTTCGTGAAGCTTTACTCTCGGGTTTCTATTTTGTTGTTTTCAGCTATCGCTCACTTCCTGGTTATCTTTTATCTATTTAAGAAAAACGTGCTAAGAAACAAAATAAATGTATGTTTTTGACTATTGATATCTAGACAAAAACTGCAAAACTGACAAATATTTAAAAAAAAAAAACGCAATTTTTCTTCTTCTACATTCTCTAATCCTTACTCCACGGTAGAGGGTTAAGATTTCAGAAAGAGTGCTTGTCGAATTCGGTCCTTTTGAATCAATCTTTTGGACAAGTACAATAATTGTTAAATAAAATTATTGTATTTCGTAAAACATAATTACTTCAATCTTTGAGCGGAAAGGTAAATTTCAAGACCTTAAATTGTTTTCTTTGCGATAGAAATTGTAAACTAGAATTAGAAAAGGGAAGTTTTCTTTCTGATTTTTTGGGTTAAAAGGAAAAAAGTATTTAAAGTAATATATAATTTACTCCCGGTGAAATTGGATTTTGATAACAAAAAGAGTGTTAATTAAAAATGTTTTTTAAAAGTTATTTTGTGAGTTACTGTACATGTTTTAACTTTATATGAGATAAGCTTTTTGAACATACAGAAATAAAAGTTTTAGGATTTTGGCTTATATTTTGAAATTTTGATTTTATTAATTTTACATTAATAACCACAAAGTGATGATTAGTTATTGTTTATTTGTTTCTCTTTGCCCTTTTATATTTCTAATGATTGTAATAAAGTATAAAATGTTCTTAAAAAGTTTTCGAATTTTTTAAGACAACTATCAAAGCTTTTACAATTATTTTAATTTGAATCCAAATTTTATGATTAATGCAAATTCTTTTAACATTTCAAGACCTTTAACATTTTAAAACAAATACATTAAAAAGCTATTATAATATTGTCAGTGTATTTTGCTTATTTTAAGCTATCGTATCTGTCAAAAGTCTATGTAGTGTTTGAAAAATTGCTAAAAATGGTCACTTTACGAAATTGATACTCGATGCTAAACACTTCTCTCAAAATTGGTCTGAACTTTAAGCGCCATTTTATGGATCACACGTTCTCAGCGTTTATGCGCAGTATATACGATTTTTAAATGTTCTCATTTATTTATATAACGTTTTTTAATGCTTGTAATTCTGGGAAACAGATTTATTGTAAAAGTTTTAGTATGCTATGAAAATTTCTGTTCTGGTACAATATAAAATAGTGGGGTACATACATATTTTTGCATCAAGTATTGTTGTTGTGTTATTTATCAATTAGGTTTTTAGATTTAACATTTTATGTGCATTACAAATACTTTTACCAATGCATCACCTACCAATGGAAACATACACTGAAAAATTAATAATACTTTCTTACTCATAAGAATTTAGTAAACTTAAAAATTTATTTTTTTACTAAAAATGACGTAAAGCTACTTTGTTAATTTAAAAAATGAAACTATAAGTAACATCATATTTATTACAAAAATAAATTTCAAGCAAAATTAAGAAGAGTAAATTTATCGTATATTTTTGTACAGGTATTTTAAAAGGCGAAATTCTTTAGTTTTAAGGGGATTCTATACATATATTACTATTTATATTTATTTAATAACAATATCTGTAATATCCAATTTTTTTTGCTCAAGAAGTTCTCCTTCCAAAAAAAAAAAAAAAATTACCTTAAAATTGAAAATTTTCCCCAATTTTAGAAAAAATGCCACAAACACAACTTAATACAAACAATTACTTATTTTAAGAATTAATTTTGCAGAAGAAGTACCTTTCTATTCCTAAGTAAGTATAGTACTAGGTTTTTTTTAATCAACTAAATAAATTAAATATTTATAAATACCCTTTTTGTGAGTTCAGATTTAAATAGAAGGGTTTTTTTTAAATTTTAACCCACACACGTTATTAACACAAGCGTTTCCACCATTATAAATTATAACATTTCAATAAGTTTTGTTTACGTTTATGACAAAACATTCTGGCTGATCGTAAACAAAATAGCAGCAAATCAAACCACAATAACAGTGAAAAAGAATAGAAGATTCAGGAAAACATATTTTTTAGAAAAATAGTTTATCATTTCGATTACATTCCAGATCAGAATCATTTTTCAAAATACATTTTCGGAAGACTGTAAGACTGTTGTTTTTATTCAATAATGCAATTGTTATCAATATTTCATTTCTTATAAAACATTCATTGACAAGAATAGTTGCCATATTTATTTAGGAAAATCTGCAACCATCTAATAAATCTTTAACTGTTTTATAGAATAAATAATTTTACGTCAAAATATATGACCGATTCAAATGTCTGAAATTAATCTTATAAATTTCCATATTATATTAATGTAAGTAGAATTTTCACATACTAAATTTATAATTTTTTATTATGTATGTTCATAATTAATTATCAGAGATGATTTACTAAAAATATAAGTACTATATTTTTTCATGCATCACATCAATAAAAATCCTATATACACACATATTCTTCAGTTAACACATTTTTCAAAGAAATCTTTATTAAAAAGTTTCCTTTGCAAGTAAATTTGAAAAATTAATGTTAAATATTTGCTGAGAATAACGCCAATTTTAAAAATGGGAGATTATTAAATCCTTTAAGATTACACTTTTTATGTTTTATAAAGTATATTTCCAATTTTTTTTAACTTAAAACAGATCGCATATCTTGATATTTAATAGGGATTTATTGTATATTTTAATGTATTCAAGAAAATTAATTGAGATATTTATTTTTTACTTAAAATATCACGAACCCAATAAAATTTGTTTCTGTATAATGCATATATTAGATTGAACTTCTGATAAAATAATTCAAATAATTTTAATGCTCATTCACAATTTTTTATTCGCATTTAAGATTAACACTACAAAAAATAATAAGTTTAAAAATTAATATTAAATTTATTCATTTACGGCACAAATATACTCTGCTTAATTTATTCATTCAAAAAACTTCTATAAGGAAAAAAGTTATTAAAATAATAAAATGGAATAAATTGCCAAAACAAAAACTTTTATAGGCTATTTTGTAAATGTCAATATAATGTCTTCTTCAGAGTAAGCTAATATTTTAATTTCTGAAGCCATAATAATGAACTTTAATTGACACCTCTCACTTTGATAATAATTATGATTATGGTTTCATTATAAAAAAGAATTATAACATTCATTTCCAAGTAGAACTTATATGATTTGTATGTAAAAAAACTATCAAAGTATTTACTTTAAAAAGGAGATTATATAACGCTATATATTTATCATTCTAATATAGCCATATTTTTCAGTTGTGTAGTGTATAATTATAAAGTTTAAATTAACTAAAAAAATGGGAGCAGCGATTCTACTCGATTTGATTTCTTGCGTGAAGCTTGCTCAATATTTGTGTGTAGCATCTTTGTAGTGTCAGTACCTTTTGATGTAGTGACTGATGGTGTAAAGTTACTCTTTTAAGCTGAATGTACACTGAGCTATCAATGTACCAGTTTATGAGTAACGTAATACCAAAAGGCAGAGTAAACTGCCTTTTTCCTTTTTACAGTTTTCCTGCTTTGTAAATAAAGCATAAGACGGTTTTTAAGTACTTTTTCCATTGTTCTTCGACTTACGACGTTAAGAAAAAGAAAGAGACATTTTAAAAGGAATCTCATTACTTTTTGGGCAAAGCTTATGATAGTTGGCTACACTCTTTAAACAAACGAGCGGTTTTAACTCAGTCGGAGTTAATTTCCACTCCTTTACGTGCCGAAAATGCACTTCTCCTATAGGAGTGAATTTCGCTCTTTTTCGGAGTGGGTAAAAGAAATAAAAGAAAACAATCTGCGTCCTACACTCTTAAAACGAGCGGTTTTAACTCAGTCTGAGTTAAGTTCCACTCCTTTCCGGTGCCGAAAATGCACTTCTCCTATAGGAGTGAATTTCACTCTTTTGTTTTAAGAGTGTACCGTTTGAATTCACTGGCGTAACTATACCAAATTGCACATTATTTAAATGCGCATCATATTTTTTTAAAACAAACTTAGACCTTTTTTATTCATACTACCTTCCTCAACTATTGGTAACATTTTGATAGTTTGAAAATACTGACACATAGATTTTAGTTTAGTTAGGAAGGAAATTTTTAATGGTCAATGTGTTCAGCTACAGATTGATTAATGTCTAGCGGTTAGTAAGGAAAATTTTTTAATATTCAATAGTTAATAGAGGTGGAAAAAATACTCGCTAACAATCGAATGTAAAAAAATATATTTTGTTATAATATCCGTCGAGATCCAAATTTTAGAATCGTTTTCGTTACTGAACTTGATTCAGAATTATTAAAACTTTGTTCATGGGATTTTTTTCTGTTTACAAACTCTTTAAATATCATTTTTCTGCAAAATGCATAAAATGTTTAATTATTTTCGTAAATAAATAAAAAAAACTGTATTTATTTTTTAAGTCAAAAAATGTGTATAAGGTTAGTTAGGTTTCCTATGCAGCCAAACATTTTTCGTAATTTTTGAAGACTTAAACAGCAAAGCATTTTTTTAATCCCAAAAAGTTTTTTAGTCTCTCAAACCTTAGTATAGTGTTGTACGAGTACAAATTTGAATATTTATGATTAATTTGAGTTATTAAAAGAATTACTGTCTAGACTTTCCTCTAAAAAAAAACCCACTTTAAGAATTTATTTTTTAAACGCCAATTTCAGTTGTTTTGTCTCATGAATAAAAACAAAAAAGCCTTTGAATAGGGTGTTATGATAAGTTACCGAACATAACTTTCTACCCAGTGACATTAAGTATAACTTACGGATTGTACTAATGTGCTTATCGATTTTTTATTTTATTTTTTACGGTGCTTCCTGGAGTATAAAACACAAGCAACGAAGGTAAAAAAAATCATTTACACAAAAATAGTTTTTTAAATCAAAATAGCCCATTGTCATCAAGAGCGTTTGTGTATGTGTAGCTCAACTTATATTCAAACATTAAACTACAGTTTGTTTAAGCCTTTAGATTTTTTTACAGTGTATTTTCCGACATACACACAGAATATAAAAATTACAAAAAATAAAGATTGTATAAAGCAGAGTGAAAACATAACAAAAGCACTTAAAAAACGACTCTTCCTGAGAAGGTACGCAAACAAGATAGCGGTTTGGAGATAACGCACCCATAACTTGACTCAATAAAAATAATATATCAACCACAAACTTTGATTCATGAAATATCTCACGTGTTATCACCATATTTTAAAGTAAAACAATGGTAATATTTGCATAGTGTCAATAATGAGTAATAATACGAAGAAATATAAGAGGCTAAGTTTTGGAATATTTTAAAATAAATAAAATAATGTTTTAAAGCTACACGTAGTTTTGAAATTTTGTTCAAGAAAACAATAAAAATGTTTTTAAAAATTGAAGATACTTGCAATTCTCTAATTTTTCAAATCATAGCTCTTGTGTTCCTTGATACAAGATTTTAATCCAATTTTTTTATATTCAAAACCTTAGTTTTTACAAAAGAACTAACCATGAATTCATGATTCGTTTCAGGTACAGTCCTGTACAAAAATATAGACACTTTAAAATTTTCTCAAAAAATATTATTTATAAATAGAATTCGGATGTTACTTTTAAAAGGGGTATTCTTAAAGTCGTAACTGAAAATTTTGTGCAGCTTAATATATGGTTTATTAACAGTTAATGTTTTTATGTTGGAAACAATTTTTAATTCCAGTAAAGTATAAATCAATTATTTAACGTATAGAGTGTTCGTGTGCCTATTGATAAATTGACTAATAATAATTGTTTTCAATTTTAATTTTTTTAATACAATCATCCTTAATTATTTTTCAAAATTAAAGCCATTAATAAAACAGTACATTAAATGAAGACTAACGCAAACAACTTTTCGATTAAGAGAGTAATTTCAAAATGAAATGTAGTTTTATTTATAATTTCAAGATGAAGACTTTAATTCATAAAGAATATTTAAGTACAATTGTTTACTTTTTTAAATAAAAAATAATCTTTTTAATGATTTGGTTGATTAACTGCTTATGAGATTACGTTGGCCATAACTATTCAATTCCTCTAAAATCAAAATCTTTTCTTAAATATGATACTTATGTTAATGCTCACTTTACAGTGACGACCTATGGAATATCTTTAATAAATTATCATTTTTTATGTTTCCATTATACAATATATAATAAAGGATATTAAACACTATTGAAATTATTACTTTAATTTAAAAGTCAAGTTAAAGAAAAACTATAATGCAACTGCTAAAGTTTAAATAGATGCGTTTTGACAAAAAAAAACTGTATGATAATACAAACCCGGCACATGTTTTTAATGTTTTTTTACTTAGCTTTTCAAAACTCTCAAGTAACGCAAAGAAATTGCTTATAATTTAAAAATAACGCGTTTCTCTCGTTAATATTTTAAATGAGAAAATTTTCTAAACTGCTTATAAAGAAAACATTAAAATCGTACTTAAAAGAATGAAATAATTTTGTTCAGATGTAACCCAGTCTATTTTTACTAAAAATTAAAATTAAGGTAGCTGATAAAATGTACAGTAAATGAAGAATAACTTTCGCAACATTTCAATTCGGACAATAATCTTAAAACGAAACTTATGCTTTGTTTTTAAGTTCAAAATAAAACTGTTTTATGTAAAAAAAATTAATGCTAAGCTTTTAAGATAAAATATTCCTTTTAATTAATACATTAAGCAATGCTTTACTATATTTAAGATGGTGGATTCATTGAGAGTTTTTAAATTGTTGTTTAAAGTATTAAAGGAGTTGAACTAAAAATTTGAAAGAATTTTTACATTTTTGAAATAATGCATCGGATTCTAGCTCTTTTCTATTAATATTAGTTATATAATAAAACAAGAAATTTTTCTGTCCGTAACTCTACTTTTGATTTTGTTGTTGATTTAATTTAAACAGAATTTGAGCCAAACTTTCCAACAGTCAAATAGTGTTTAGTAAAATATGTATAATTTCCTAAAGAAAAAACATTAACTTTCTTCTTCAAAAACACATTTATGCAAATTAATTCTGCGAATACCAAACAACAAATACTTACAAATTATTTTTCAGCCATTTTTACAAAAATAATGTCTCAATAAGAAATTGTTTTAATATTTTTATGCATTTTTTATGTTCGCAAGGAATATCTAAAACTTTAACTGAATTTGAAAAAAAATGATAATTTTTGCTGAGGCCATTTAACGTCAAATTAAATAAGATTTTGAAAAACTATTAATTCTAGGGAAGATATTCTATTATTTAACAACATAATTTAATTTGCTAATCTTAAATTGAACTCTTAATTGAACTTCATTCATAGATATAATAGCCGAATTGGAAGGAGGATAAATTGTGAAAGCCGTAAAGATGCCTAAAGTCAACCCAAAACGGATTTGTATCACGTGACTCTCAGTTAACCTACTCAAGGGTTAACATTGTGGAAGTTAGTTTAAATTTAGTTTTGAATTATCGTCGCACTACAGCTACACGAGGGCTATTGGCGACTAGCGTCATAATTTAGAACCACAGTCAGGTGACGAGCTGACACCTAAGTAGGCACCCAACGCAACCGTAAAGTGCGTCATCGTACGCAACGTCGGGACTTTGGAGCATATTTAACGTGCACTCCCTCTGCACGGGGTACTATTCGTCGGACATTTTTGGCTGCACGGGCCGTTTTATAGGTTGGCAGTTATTTTGGCGATGCCCGGACCCGAACATGGAACCTTCCGCAAGCAAGGCGAACGCCTAACCGACTGGGCTCCCCAGCCTCTCGTGGAAGTTAGAAATTTTGACTGATAAAAGTCAGATGGGAAAGGGGTAACACCGTAAGATGACATTCAATTCAACCTAAAATATACTCTCTCTGACAGTTACGGAAACATTCATGGTATTAAATTATTTTATTTGGGGAAAAGATTATTCCGAACATTGGCCGAACTTGGTGTTTATTATATATTTTTTAATTATTTAGATAAAACACAATTAAAATTACAGTTTTAATTTAAACTTCTTACGACAATTTATCAACCATGCCTAATACTGTGTAGGCGTAATCATTTATCATCTTCGCAACTGAAAATATCTTACGCATATTGTATTCTTTAGAAGTATATTTTGAAAGTAATTTTAGAAAAATAGCATTTAACATTTACTAAGGGTTACGACAATTTAGTGATCCTCTAAGTTTATTTTTATTATTTATTTTTAGCTTCCACACTACGTTTATAACGTAAAAAGTGGAAAGAAAAGTGGAGCATTATTTTGCTGAAATTTATTTTTTTATTACCAATTGTTCAATTTGTATGCGTTAATGTACACATTTTTGTTTATAATTAAACAAATTGTTATTATAAACAGTAACTAGAGAAAGAGTTTTTGAATAGTGAATTTTAATTAGCCTATCTTCAAGACTTTCTATATGGTGTCCCTTTGACTAGGTCTTGGCCCTTAGCTATGTAAATACGTAATAATATTTTGGTGTATTATTAGCTTCCACACTACGTTTATAAAGTAAAAAGTGGAAGGTATATATTCGTTCAGTCCATCCGTCCGTCCGTCTGTCTGTCCATCAGTCTGTCCGTCTGTCACCCACTTTCACAGAACGAACCGTAAGTCTCACAAACAACTGGGATACGTCATTTTGAAGCAAAAAATCAGGTTAGACTACATCCCAAATTTTGTTAAAAAATTTTAATTAGTTTATTTAAAATTTAAATAACTAAAATTTTTAACTACATTTAAAATAGTATGCAAATTCCATTTTTATTCAATACTAGCAAATTTATACCCGTTCTTCGCACGGATTAAAAAAATATCAAATCGTTCCAAATATGTGTACCATATAACCTGTTATAGGATCATAAACTTATGGTATTGTTCCCGCTCGTTATAAAGTATAAAATCCCGTTTCATTGCCTTAAAATCCCAAAATGAAAAATACGCTATAAAATGCACCCATAAATGTCACCCCATTTCCCTCATAAATACATAAAACCTTTTAGCTCATTTGGCGCGTTTTGGGAAATAATTTGGCGAGAAAATAGATATAGCAACAAACACACCCATTATACAGCTCAAACACAATGACCTTCGAACAACCGACCAGCTTATAAATTATTTATAAAAAAAGTTGCCCATTTGGCGAGTTTTTCAACGCATTTGGCGAAAAAATAAAGACATAAAACACTAATATGCCACTCTAGTGCGATGGCCTTTATTAACCATCATAGTTCAGTAATAGCTTAACTATATATTTATTGCTTAAATATGCATACATGCAGTCAACAGAAAAATCAATGAAAAAATCATCAAATAAACCCACAATAAAATCCGGGAATGGAGACTGGCGGAATTACGTCACTTGAAACATGTCAATTATTTTTCAAATAATAAATTTAGTTTCTGAAGGTAATGGCAAAAGAATAAAATAAACATTTTCCATTTCAAATGTTTTCGTTAAAAGTTTTATTTAGTTTTTTCAGCCGATGGCATCAGGAAAGTAAAAAAAGATCGGATTTTAGCCAAAGTGGTGTAGGTTTTTCGGAAAATTCGAATTTTATCTAAAAATAGAACATTTTGAAACCTGAAAGTTCAAAAATCATAATCTAAGTATAAACTACGCATTTGTGCCAAGTTACGAGTCAAACAAATGTCTAGTTTATGAATGTATAAGACACACACACACACACACATACATACATACATACATACATACATACATACATACATACATACATACATACATACATACATACATACATACATACATACATACATACATACATACATACATACAAAACTTCATTTTTATTATTATAGATTTTCACTGTTGCCATTTTCTTAAACGTACGAGAAACTTTATTATTTAAAATGAAAATAAAACTTTTGAAAGAATATTTATTTATGTGATATATAATTCAGTTTGGATTGTTGTAATATCACAATAGAGTTTTTTTTAAGGTTCATTATGTATGAAGAAAGATGCATAGAGAATTCTAACTTGGCATAAAAAATATGCAAAGTTTCGTTTTTATTTTTAAAGCATCAATTTTACTAATTATATATTTTTCGAACTGTAAATTAAATTGTGGCGACTAAAAGATATTTATTAAAAAATTGCATCATTATTCTACGAATTTCAAACAAATGTAGCAAACGATAATGAGTAATTATTAATTTGCGAAAGAAGATTAATGAGAATAGTTAATTTTGGCGTTTAAAGTTTGAATTAGAAGTCCCTGATAATCGAATTTCTTTCTGAGGTGTATGAATAGTGTGTTTCCTGTTGAGCGTAAATATTGTGTGGAAGCGGTTTAAGTGACAGATTCTGTAACAAACCTACTTGTTTATCTTACATCGATCCATAATTGTATCAAGGTTCGTTTTTATAGACCTAAAAGTTATAGATAATAGTTAGAGAATTCTTTCATTTCCCTGACCAGTGTTATAAAAGGCCATACATTATTTTCAGTTACATCAATAGGAGAAGATAGTGTACGTTGCTGAATGAAACCTTTAGACCTTTGGTTAAATCAAAGGCTTCTCGGGTAAATAAACGGCAACCAAAATATTGTCTTTTCTGCAGTTTTATATCACATAAAGCTTTTATTAACTTTATCTCTAAAAAAATGTTTTTCTGCTTATAATCATGCAGTAGTTATACGGAGAACTTAATAGTTATCAATAATGTCAGTTACATCCCTTTTACAAGTACGGATCTCTATGGTAATCTGTATGTCAGCATATACCTCGCAGCTATTCTTAGCTTTCAAAATGTTCATAATTAAAGTCGCAATAAGAAGCTTTATCTTCGTGAAATGAAGCGTTGTATTGGAATTCCTATTTATCTAAAGTTTCGTTTAAATGAACTTTTTAATATTATGTTTACCATTTCCTCTCTTATCATTGAATTCTAGTAGATTTCTTCTCTTATCTTTGCAAAAAGTACATTTTAAAGATATCGGAAAAGTATAAGAACCAATAACCGCGAACTGCTTATTTTTTTTACCATTTATGAATAAGTAAGCATTTTTTCGATGTTGAAATAATATAAACAATATATTACATGTTTTTTAGAACAACAATATCAAAATCTATATCCATAAATATCTATATATTGTACATTAATTTAAACCTTTCTATTTGAAGACTGCCTTTTAAACTGACATACGCGGATCCGTAGTTCAGTTAATATGTTAGTCATACACACACAAAAATAAAAAACACAGAAAGATATTCTTAACTAAAAGTGTAAAGGGCAATTATTTTTTAATACTTTTTTTACTATAAAAATTAAGAGAGTTAAAAATGTTGGTTAAATTTCTTATTGGAGGGATATTTATAATTTTCGTTAAAATTTAATTTAATGTAACGTGAAATATACCTTAAGTGAAAACTAAGAGAGTAATTTTCTTAAGATTTGCAAAACTCGAATTGAATGTAATAATCACTACCTGTGAATATTTTTTGTTTAAATAACCCAGGGTATAGCAGCTGGTTTGGTGCCTAGGAGTTTTGAATTGATTTTAGATATATTGAAATTGCTGATTCTAATTATGAAATCAGTGTAGCTTTTAACAACTTTACTTTTTGATATATTCATGTTGAAATTCCTCGTATTCTGCTTGAAAAAACAAAAATTTAGTTTTTATCATTTTTTTTAAATGCAATATGTGTACATTAGAGAAATCTTTTCATTCAGAAATATTTGTTTTTTTTGTATTACTTAAAAATAAAATGCTTTCGAGTTGTACTAGTATTCATAAAAGAATATTGTGAAAAAGATGTCACAGGGATTTTTAATATATATTTTAAAAATTAAAAAAGTAAATGTGAAATATTTTTTAGTTAATAAAATTATAAAATTTGATAAAAATTTCTAGTAATAATTTTAATGCATGCATACACTTGCTCTCTCAGATTTATAGGAATAGTAGCCTATTTGTTTTTATGAGAAACGAGTTAATTATAAGAGCTGTTTATTGGTATAAAAATTCTAACTAGTACAAAATTAACTACTTAAAATAAAATATATTTTGTAATAATATTTTTGTGTATACATTACAAATTTGACGAAACGTTACCTCATAAAGCAGGATGCAACCTAGCTGCCTTTTGTTAAATGTACTAACGTTACACCACAAAATAAGAGTATTCTTTACTCTTATTTGTCTAACGTTACTCCATAAAGCTAAAGTCAGTTTAGGTACCAACTCAGTAACTCAGTAAAATTTTAATTAACAAGTTACACCCGAATTTTACTGTGTATACCTATGCAGCAACTCTCAAACTAACATCGATCATAGAACAGTATAAAACACTATTTGAATACTTAATACAGCCATTTTATAATATAATGAAAATTGACGCAGATTGAAGTTAATATTTACTTACAAATTATCGAATCATCAAATAAAAAAAATACAAATCCTTTAAACTCCTTATAAACCAAATACAACAAAACTGTATGTTAGATTCCTTATACTTAATCGGTTTTTTCTACCAAAGTATATTTCTACTATGAGTGTCAGCACCCCATTGATACTTTTAATGACTAGGGCATTTATAACATCCCTTGCCAATGCGGCCTTTCATACATAGGACAAACGAAGAGAGCACTTAAAATAAGACTTAAAGAACACGAAGCGTATGTTAAAAAACAAGAATGTCAGAAATCTTCAGTCGCTACAGCTTGGGAGTTTAATCACCGTTTCAATTTCTCCTCTGCTTCAATTTTGGTCAAACCTTCTAGAATTGGGAAATTTGACTTTTACAAAACTTACCACATACTTGAAAACCGTAATAACCTTGTTAATTCATCCAACATGCCAGAGTTTTCTCATATTTGGAAGGGTCTTATAGCAACAGAGTACCTTTTCTCTCGCTCTTTTTCTCCCCACGCACATCCCCCGCCCTCTCGCTCTACACCCCCCCCCCTTTTTCGGATATCATAGTATTACACAGCTTCTTGCCATCGCGTTCACTGTCAGTTTGTTTGTGTACTTTGCTGAAGATGGTGAGCCTCGACCTTACCGAAACATGTAAAATTTTTACCAAATAAACCATTAGTGCCAATAATTACGTTGTTTTCTTCACACTCATGTTTCTTGCGCAAAGTCGAAGATATTTTCTGAATATTTCTATTACTCAAAAGACGTAATTGTTATTGATTAAGTGGAAGGTATTTTATCACTCCTTTTAGTGACTCCATATTTCGAATAACGTAATTTATCAAAAGTCTGTACAAGAGTCATCTTCCATACTTCACTTATTCAACAATAATTGAACAGTTCAAAACAATTTGAGATTTGTCAGAATTTGATAACTTTTAATAATATACTATTAAATGAGGTTTTTAATTCTATTAAAAAAACTTGAAAATCTTTCGGTTATGATGATTGAATTTGAAATTATTAAGTGATAATCTAAAAGGTATAAAATATCATGCTCATTTTATTGTCTTTCTTTCTATGATTCTTACTCTCTTTGTGTATTCGTTTTTAATTAATGAAAAATTTAATAAAACCATGCAAATTAATAAAACACAACTTTTAATTATATATAATCCTATTTAATTCAATATATATAGATTAATGAAACTCATTGTTGATGTGCAAAATGATAATAGCTATTGTTAAAATAGAACTTTTTAACAAATAGTTTGGAAATGTCAACTTATTACATTTGTGCTTTTTTAAGGGTACTTTAAGAAATAGTCAAATTTAGGAAACTTTTAAGGATTTATTTCTATCTGTCCATCAATGTGGTCATAACTTAAAAACTAACCAAAGGATTTCTAAATCTTACATCATTGTTTGAAAGTGCCGTATTTCCTCAAATGACAAATTTCGTTTTATGCTATGTATAAATCTTGTTATATTAAAGCCATTTCATTTTGACTCTTTGTTCAAGTTTTAAACTAATTTATTTTTTTTATAGAATTTCCTTAAAATTGAATATTATTCTGTTGTTTATAACTTAAAGAAAAAAGCCAAGGTTTTATGTTGATACTTTTTAACCTTAGAAAGTAACATTTTTATAGTTGAAACTTTTTTATTTGGATTTACAATCCTATTTAAAAAAAACTTTTACAAAAAAATTTAATAAATAAGTAAATAAATGAAAACATCGTTTTTCATATCATAAATCAACCTAAACATGATCTTTGTCTTATTTCGAATTTGAATAAGTTAAAAATTATAGAATTTTTTTCCGTTCACCAAACCTTTTATTTACAATTTAAACCAAAATCGTACTTTATTTCTTAGTATTTCGATCTAAATAGCTGATATAGTTTTTCAAGTTGTCAGATTCCTACAATAAATTACATTTTCATTAAAAAAATAATGCAAATCAAGTTGTTTATTTTACTTTACAGTAGCTTTCAATCTTTTCAGAACTTATAGTTTTTATACTTGAAGTTTCAAAGGGGAAATGTCAAATTCAATCTGGTTATTTTTTTAATTAGTGTTTTTATTAGTTTCATTTTTAGTTTTTTTTATTATTTAGTTTCATTAGTTTCATTTCATTATTTAGTTTTAGTTTATTTTTTTTAATTAGTTTCATGCATTTGGAAATAAAGAAACATTTTAACGTAAACTTTATTTTCATTGTGCTACGCAAAACAATAAAAATTTCTCATTCAAAAATCCTTACGATATAGTTCATTATATGTTTGATATTACTTTATAAAACAACGGGTAATTGTTCGATCGAAGTAAGTTTATTTATTCTGTAGCAATTACACGGGCATTTTACAATCTATTAAATATTAAGAAGATCTGAAAGTACTAAAAAGTAGTCTACTTCAATATCACTTAAATATCCGGAGAAATTATTATAACACGGACAAAAAGACAGGCAGATAAAAAGTATGAGATTGGTCTCTGATGTCATATCTTTAAAAGCAACCCTCTGAAAACCTTTTAGAAAGGAAGGGGGTAGATACAGACGCAGGTAGAACAGTAAGACTGACGTACGGACAGATAGACAAAAATAAAAAATGTAGTTATTTGATGTCCTGCCTTTTAAGCGAAAGTATTTTTTTTTTTTGGTATCGGACAGTTAGAACGGAAGTTGAAAATTCCAAAAACTCATTTAGATTAAATTGCATTTATTTAAGCAAAATGAACCTAATACTAATGAATAGGAATTTTTTACACCTACATAACTCATAAAGAGATGTCTTTTGTTTTGTTTAAAGCCAAACTAATGACAAATATTCCTCTCTGTGAAGTTTTTTTTTAAAAGCAAAATATAATAGTAGCGGAAATGAGAAATATATCCGGACAAACACTTTTGAAACTTAAAATACACTTGCGAAAAATATTTAATTAATTGAAGCTCATTTTTTTTCTTTAGTATATATTCATTTGAAAAGAAAAAAATCATGGTTAAAAATAGTTTGTATTTATTTTAATCGACTTTAACAGAGCTTAACTTTTAAAAGTGTGAACCAGAACACGACACGTAGGGGAGGTTTCTCATGGTTTAGTTAATATTGAACTCTTAAATAATATTGTTAGAAAATATTAAGTTCTGAATAATTTCCCTAAGCTATAAATAATCTTTATCAAGAAAAAATATAGATAAATATAACATATAAATATATAATAGATATATAATAGATAAAAATATACACTGTGAAAAAAAATCTGTAACCATAACAAAAATATTTTTTGTAAAAAACTTTTCCTAGACATTTTCTAGTAAATAACTACTAAAAATAGTACTGTAAAAACACTTAATATATTTGTGTTAACATTACATATATATATCTTGTATATTTACAAGACTTTTTTATGTATGCTATACATGTAATGTTTTTGTAATTTTACAAGACTTTTTATGTATATTATTATTATTACTTATTTTCTAGCAAAACAGAAGAATTTCCATTATATGTTATGACTTATGACTTTCTTGGTGGGGGGCAAGTTCGCCGAGCACTGCGACCTCAGGTCTATTGTACTCAACGCCAGAAATGACACAAACACATAGACAAATAACAACATTTATTGACAAACAAAAACATCCATGCCTTACCGGGATTCGAACCCGAACCCAGAAGCTCCAAAGGCTAGCTCCATAACCGTTGCGCCACCGAGTCGGCTTCATTACATGTTAACGAAATGTTCATGAACATAGAACATTAAACAATCGGAACAATACCGAATACAAAAATAAGAATTATAAATAGTATAATAGAAAGAAATAAAAGTTACTCACCTATATTTTATACCTGTATCACATTTAAAACGTTATATCATTTTTAAATGGCGATGAATTGATCCAGATCACAAACGAAACTTTAGAAGCGATGCGCGCACAACTTCAAGTCGAAGATGATTGGTTGAAAAAAATTGCGAATACTAGAACATTTCCTGTAACTGTAGAAATGAGGATTTCTGTTCCGAATTACAAAAACTTTTTTTGTAAAATTGGTTATTTCTGTAACGTTACAAAAACATTTTTTGTATGTTTACAGTATTTTTTTCTCAGTGTAGATAATATTTTCTCAAAGTAGTGCCTTTTTTGAAGAGTGACCCACATAGAAGTTCATATGATTTTTGTTGTTTAAAATTTCCATTATGAAATTGTTATAATATTTTAATTCTAATTGCACTTATATTGTTACTATAACATAAGACATTATACCACTTTAGTCCGGAGAAAATGTAGTTATACTGTATAAAAAAAATTCAATTAGAATATAGCACATAAGTAATGCTACAGAATGTGTAGTGCTGTTAACGTAACGCCTACCCGTATGCTGTAACTTTCAAGCATATGTGCCTCAGTCCCGATCAAGTTTGAAATCTCCGGTTCGTAGAAAATATAACGTGCTATCTAAGAATCTACGGCCAAAGTTTTGTATAATTGTGTTTACAGCACCATATGCTATATCAATGACAGCAGAATGCGTTGTGAATATGCGGCAAATCTGCTGTATTTTTACTGAAATGTTTTGCATGGCTTAAAAAATTATGTCGATGAAAATCAGGGTACCGTCAGTGGGGTAACTTTGGCCCAAGCACAAAAAGTGATTTATTATTTTCTTCTTGATTTTTTTCTCATAGGTCAAGTTGCCACCAATTGAAAAAGGACAGTAGAATTTAAGGAGTGTATTTAATGAGAAGTTATTGAAAGTTAGTTTGAAAAGCTTGGGCCAAAGTGTTACCCTCCAGGGAAAAAATTACCCCATTCGACGGTACATAAATTAAAAAAAATAACTATGGCGAGGTGCCGTAAGATTTCTTTTCATCCAAAATTGCAGTACTAACTGCGATATACAATTATCATATATTATTTATAACTTATTAGTTAGATTAAAACTCGTGTGTTAAACGTTTTGTAATTATAAGGTTGAGTTTTACAGTTTTGTTGGAAAATGCGATAATTCTATCAAGATAAGTCCCATAACGTAAAAGTTAAAAATGTGTACTATTTTTGTTTATTTGATAAAATATAGTTTTAATGTTTTATATCTATATAAAATTAACTATATAAATACATAATTATCTGGTACATTGATCTGTAGATGTAGATAAATAATTTCAATAAGTTTTATTCTTTTTACATAATTAAACATTTTTTGATATGCAAGAAAAACCAATTTAGCTCTAGTAATATAAAGATGAGAATAATAATATTTAAATAATATACATATAGTACTTTTACAACAAATTATTACTAAATAAAAAGCTTTTCGATGACCAAAATACATACGGGCACTGAAAAACAATGTATCTCCCATTGGGTTAACATTAGAGATACATCACTTGTTCGAGCCCTGGGCTATATATTTTCTTTTAAAATATTGAGTATAGCTTTGCTAAGAAAATGTATTTGTTTTAAGAATAAAATCAAAAGTATATCTCACGGAAAAATTTACGTTACATACTATAAATAATCTATAATATAATAGGGTTATAAAAACCAGCTATTTGAAAAATTCAAGCAATTTTAACGTAACTCTATGTACAACTAGATAACTATTACAATTTTTTAAAATTGGGCATCATTTAATCAAAGTCGAAATGAATGGATGTAAGAAATTTTATTTTTATGTATTTTACATGACCTTTTTTGGGCCATAAACAAAGTACAAGCTGTTGAGGAATATTGTCTCTAGAGCGAGCATTAAACCTTCAACCACTTATATCTAGACAAATGATACCTGGCATCAGGTGGGAAATATAAGCTAGGCAATTTTTATTTTTATTTACTTACGACGAGAATTATTGCTTCTTGTATGTTACTCTATTATTTTGCTTCCCTATAAATAACTAGAATTTATAGATGCTATAAATGGTAAAAATTATTTGCAATACAACTTCTTCTCGCAAACGAATGCTAGGATTTACCTAAGCAATTTTACATAATTATTCATCGAACTGCGAATACAAATAACAAACGATGAAGAATATTAATTTAATTGGTAAAATGAAATTAATGAAATCAGTCACTTTTGACTTTTAAAAGTTTAAATCACAACTAAAGGGATGTGTTTGGCGATTTTACTTAAACTAGTACTTGTTTAATTTAAACTTTTTTTTGCAATAGGAGATTGTTTTAAAAACATAATTCTTGCATTCGAGTTTTCATTGTTGCTCTGTTCACATTAAAAACATATTTTCAATTTCATTGTAACACTGAAATCATTGTTGGTATATAATGCTAATAAGTACTTCAATATTAAGGAGAACATTATAAATGAATCATTTATATTTGCTGTTGTTTCTTTAACGCAGAAAAAGTTTTAGAATTAAAAAAAAGCTGCTATTCAATTTTTGTAAAAACAAAATATCGTGCTACCTTAAAAGCCTGTCAAGTTAGCCTTCAGCATTTTTGAGACAATAAACCAAATAATCAAAAACTCGATCCTACTCTAATTTTTTTGCCATATAAAACTAATAACTGCTCTGTAAATAATTTATTATCCCATGAAAATTTTATTAGTTTTTAAGAGTTGGCTTTGTTTCTTAATTAACCTTTACTTAAAACTACTTTATTTTCCTTTATTAAAATGTTTTGTTCGTTTTAAAAGGGTTTTTGTAATGTGATTAGTAATGCATGTATTGTCCTCATTTGTTTGATGCCAAACTTGGCAGTCTTGGTTGAAAAACAATCATTTCAAATTAAATTGCCTGGAATTGAATATTTCAGTTCCAATTTACGTTTCGTTTGAATTTGAAAAGTAATTTTTTTTAATTGATATTGGCTATTTGTGAAACAATGGCGGTGATAGTTTTCTGAAGACATAAAATAATTTATATTAAGTGTTGTTTAATATGAGGTGGAATAAAATTAGAGAAAGTATTTTTAAATAATTGCATTTTTATTCTTATGTTAGAACTCATTATTATGGCTTCTAGTTCATTAAAATATTAATCAGACTAATTAAATTAAAAGTGAGCATACACGTTGTCATATCAAATTCTTGAGCAATAACAAATATATTATTTCAAATGCAGGTAAAAAAATTTTATATACTTCAATTGGATCAACACTATTTAAATATTTATGCGACATAATTCTTATAAAATTAACTTGGAAAAGGCTTAAGAAAATTTGAGTTGGATGGTCGTAGTTGCAAACGTTACATTTTAGAAAGTATATCTAAGATAGAGGGTTCAGTCCGTTCATTGGCAACTATTAATAATTTTAAATTCAATTGGACAAAGTCGCCAACGAATGGGAGGAACTCGATATCTTATAATAGTTATGCTTTGAAGAATGTGAGTTCTGAAACTACATCCATCACATGATATAATGAATGATGAAACTAATAATTATGTATTTAAAGGGCACATCTGTTTGTTTAAGGAATCACCATTACGCAAAGTATTCTTTTAAAAAATGTTTTAAAGTGTCCTAACAACTTACCATCTATATTTAATTATTATGAAAAAAGCTAAATGATTTACATGGAAATCAATTTCTAGAATAAATATAATCATGTTTTAACTGAATAAGTTATACAATCGAAATTTAACCTAATACACGGAATTATGCAATCAAGTATTACCTGACAAAATTGCCAAGAAATTATCAATTTTTACCAGTTTTTGATACAGAATTAAAATCAGACAGAAAAAAATCATTACAGAAAAAAAATTCAAAAGTACTACTTCGTGAAGCTAAAAATAAACTTTGATTAAACTTTAAGTATTAAAAACGCGTAGTTAAGTATCATCCTCTGTAGTTTTTGTTCGCTACTATAAGGCTAATTTTACATGTAACGCTGAAGTCCGCCATATTTGCGGTGCTAGATTATTATTTGATTATGACCTTAAATTTTTCCGCATTTCACATTTATTTAACATTGCCACAACTTAACCCTTTAACTACTGACAGTATTAATAAGTATCATTTAAAGGGCCGATGTTTTAGTTTTCAGGCCAATGTTTTAGTTTTCATTTTACATTTGAAGAATATGGGGGGGGGCAAGGTGGAGTTTTTTTTATTAACCCTCTGAGGGATAAGCAAATTGGCTGAAATGTAAACTTGTTTTCACTGCATAATAATTAATTGTAATATTTTACTGAAAATTTAATTTCTTAAATTTTTAAAAAAATGTATTTCTGTATTAGATGGTTATAAATGGCTAATCTATTCTTTAAATTTTAAAATTTATTAAAATTATTTAATTTATAAATTTTTAAAAATTGCGTGTGTTGCTGGAAAACTTGACAACTAGGAGACGGGTTTATACGTCTGTATCCCTCAGAGGGTATTAAAGGTTTTAGAACACTAAAGTCCTTATAAATGTAAAGTTAATTCTTCAGAAAATTCAACCTTAGTTACCTGCGCTAAATCGTTCCCGTTCAGACGGTACTTATAAATTCCATTTAAAAGACCTTTGTTTTACTTTTCATTGTTCGTTTAAAGGGAAATAGATAATAGTGGGGATTTTATTAATATAGTATTCAGTTTCAAAACATTAAAGAATAAAGTGGTAAATCATATTCATTCAACAAAATTTCATTGTTGGTCAGTTGGTGTTATATTTGGTTATTATAAATAGAAAGAAGGAAAACTGAAAAGTTGGTGTTATATTTGGTTATTATAAATAGAAAGAAGGAAAACGGAAAAAAATTATCATAAAAGGCATTTTATGTTCCAACTATTTTTTTACAGTAATATGTTATTAATTATTTTGCAGATAGCTTTAAAATAGGCAACGACAAAACATTAAAATTAAATCTTAATTCAGTACAAAAAGGGTTATATTTAAATCGCAGGTGAACCGTTATAGTAATTTTGATTTCGTCGTATGTGAAATATCCAATTGATTTAACATTGCTATTTCGATCATCCGGCACTGGAAATACAGAAAACCATGTCATGTGAAATGAACGTTAAGCTTGAAAATAGAAGATGTGGCACTTTCATCCTGATGCTCAGAAAATATCGAACGCAGATTGAACAAAGACCATTAAAGTGAATATATACATTTTGTCGTTATCGTTTGCTTTTCAATAATTTCCGTTCTTTCAGAATTTTACTACAACAAAAAAACGATTCAGTGATATGAATTAAAATAGCGTAAGAAGGTAATATTTTGGCAAAGAAGAGACAATCGAAAATCAATGAGTTTGGGTGGGTGAAGATGGAAAATCAATTGAACAGGTCCTCACTTCATTCTCAGCGTATTTCAACAAGAAAGCCGCTTACAAACGTCAACTCCGTGTTTCGGTTTTATGCAAGTGTAACTAAAAATGAATTGATTAGTAGTAAATATTCACTATAAAAATTTTGTTAAATTTATGTTTTTAAACATGCAATTGAGCTGCCAGAATTAAACAGTAAAAATTCAAAAACTTTCTATATTGAATCCGTTAAATTTTAATTGAAATACTGTTTTGTCCCGTAAAATATACAGAAAAGTTTTTAATTTGAAAATTGGTTTTGCCTCCTGCGCAATTTTAATCGTCATATCAACTAAGCCACCGTATTCTCCATGAACTGAAGCCAAACAAAGTCACCTTGTAAATTCGGTTTAAGACCGTAAAGTAGGTGAAATAATTTTAAACCGTCGAAAGTATGGTGATTTCCATAAAAGGGACGTGTTTTACAGTGTGGAACACACGTAGAGATAAAAATTAACATGCATTCGATAATTTGGAAAGCCTTGATCTCTTTTTTGTTTGGGTACACTTATTTTGTATATGATCAGAAACGCAAAAGTGAAAAAGTTTATTACGAGAATTTGATGAATATTTCCATAACTTATCAATAAATCGAAATTTGCACTGGTTAGTTATATTTCATTCGTAAGTCGACGCAATACTTGTATTAAACTGCAAAGAGCCACATGGCTACGTCGTCCCTGTAAATGGGCTTGAAATTTATTTTAAACCCAAAATCTGTTTAATTAAAATAGTCTGTATGAAAGTGTAAATGCAGAAATAAATTTTCCTCGTAACAAAAATGTGATAAATACTCTTTTCAAATTCCTAGGTAATCGAAAGCTGGTTTTTCGGCTGGGTAGTTTGCAAACGCTCTGAAAAGTAACACCAAATTTAAGACGCAGTGGATTCGGTACCGACAAATTGAGAAGCTAAAATAAGTAATGCTCATTAAAGTTAGAATTTACTCATCCTGTTAATAGGGTTGATTAAATATTTTTCAGTAAAACTAAAATTAAATAAGTACACTTTAATTTATGAAAGCTCAAGCATATCTTATTTAATAAAATTTTGTATTGAAAGTAGCAGAAACGCTATAAATACAATAGTTAACACACAAGTAATAATAATGATAAAATAATTAGTATATAAAACAAGTTATTTTGATATTGAAAAGCAACATTTAAATGATATAGAGTGATAAATGTTAGTAACAAAAATTCGATATTTGAATCATTTACAATACTTAGAAAAAGTAAAATAATTAAAATATCTATTTAAAGAGACATCTAAAAGTCTGCAATTCCAACCCCACAACTAGTTACAGCTAAAACTATTCTTAAATTGTAATTAAAAATTTTGTTTTTTAAAATTTATATTTCATTTCAGTAATGGTTTTTCATTTTAAATTATAAAGATATAACTTAGTTATAGGTAAATAACTAAGTATCCCTTCTACCAAAAACTGGCATACAATTAAAAATATTTTTAATTAAAAGTAGAATTTCATTAAGATGACTTACGTTTACTTATTAATTGAGTGAAATAAATAGATTTGGTTTTTTTTACATATGAAGAAAACTACGTGGAAAATCTAGAACGGTATATTTTGAGAAATAGATAAAATCTGTTGGCATTTTTGTTGCAAGAAAAAAGTTGTAAACATATAATACTATATAACAAATAACTATATACAATACTGAATAGCAAAAAATGCTAAATAACTATATACAATTCTGAATAACTATATACAATACTGAATAACTATGTACAATTGAATATCATATAGCTTCCTAATACTTCATAGAAATTACGTAACTTCTACTATATTTACTACAAGAAAAAACAGGGAACCGTATAACTACACAACCATTTCCAATTCTCCCCAGCATAGAAAAAAAATCAACCATACATAAATTCAGTTCATTTACAGAATACAAAGTAGCCATAAACAAAAATTACTTAGCTACGTCATAAAACAGTGACACTTTTAATGCTGCCAGATCCTGCAAACGAAATTGTCATTATTCGTGACATATCAGTCACCCGGGGGTCTTTCCTCATTGCTTCTCACTTCCATGCCACCCAATTATCGTCAAAAGTCCCTCGAAGTGATGCCACCCGTAGTGATGAATTAGAAAATGATGTTCCAAAAAGAACCAAAATTGCATGTTTTAACAGTACAGTGGGTAGTAAAAATTATTGTCATGAAAAATAGTATTTATCTGTTTAGTCTTGAATTGGGTGCAAACTTTATGCAAGGTATTGTTCGTGAATTTTTTTGTAGAAGTTAAATTGTTAACATCAAATTTGATCTTTTTAACAGACTAAAAATAAATTATTAAAAATGTACATCTAAAAATAGAATTTTTGTTTTTATAACTATGCTTTGATATACCATAAGGACAAGTTTAATGAATTTTCATGTTGTTTTTACCTACTTAAGGAAAGCGAATTGTACAAAAAGTGTTTAATCATCATGTATTCGCAATATAAAATAAGAATACATTTTAAAAAAAATCTATTTTTTCAAAAAATATCTGTTTTAATATGAAATACTTTAAAACGAATCTTGGGAACATACAAAAATCGGTACAATATAATTTTGTCTTTCTTCTTAAGCTCCACAGCCGGTTTTTGGCCAAGGCTTCTTAGTTTTTTAGTTATAATACGAAACAATAAAATACATTTATAAAAAAACTGAGTTGAACATGAAGCAAATTGAGAATTGCAAGTTAGTTTGTAAAGTAATAAATTTTGCTACAATTAATAGAAAAAGCCTTTTGTTTTCAACCATCAAATATATTTAAACTAGTAGAATAAATTTTTTTTGAGAAATAACTTTTCCCATAAACACAAACAAATATGAATCATCAAAGTCACTGACAAGATTTAATTAACTAAAATTTTGTATAACGCCTTTTAGGTTAGTTTTTGATTACCATATTATAGCTGTGCATCATTTTTTTGTGAATAAGAAACATATTATGTGTATCTCAAGCATCTTTTGTTATTATTTAAATTTATACTAATGTTAATCTAGATGTATAGATAAATACAATTATTTTATAAATATTATTGATTTTCATTGATTTAGATTATCGGTAACTCTAAAAGACATGAATGTATATTTTAAAGGTAGGTATATTTTTTAAGAGAGCTCAACAGTTGAAGAGCTGAGTGGAAGAACGTGCTAAGTGACATTTTTGAAAAAAATTGAGATTTTTGTGTCAATGATCATGTTATTACCTGCTTTAAACATAACGGCTTTCAATTTTTTAGAAAACATTCGATTTCGTATATTTTTGGCATACGAAGTTGGTAGGTGCACGCGTTTTCGTCACTTTTTCAATGGAAGAACGTGCTAAGGATCCTTGGCATGTTATTCCACCGAAATCGCCCGATTCCGGAACGATCGTTTAGTGGAAGAACGTGCTAAGTGACACGTTTGCGGAAAATTTTCAGACTTTCGCTTGCATTAATAGCAAAATAAATGGTTCTTTTGTAGTTTTAATCAAAAAGAATTCAGCAAAATGTAATTAATATTTCCTAATTAACTTTAATTATTAAATATAATCAATGAAATAAAATTTATATTGCGTAAAACTGGGTTTTGAGTGCATTTAGCCAAATCGGGAAAAAATGCATTTTGATTTTTAATTTAAACGGAGTTACAGGTTTTAACATTTTATAAAATATCGTCTACTTTGAATGTCGTCTGATTTTTATTGTAATAAACATAGATAATTTAGCAGCAAACAGGTGGTATAATTAAAACAAAGTTGCACCTGCTCTATGGAGATCGCAGTTCGCGTTAAAACAACATTGCACCGAACATTCAAAGCATCTGGTTTGTTTAAAAAAATGAATTATGGGTACAAAAATCGTTTTAAAGCTATTTTACGTTTGATCTCTAAAGCTATCGAACGCATTTTGTGCAATGTCCTAAACTCCTAAAACTATTAAAATGGAATTAAGAAGCAAGCTTAAAGCTGAATTTTTGCTTGAAAGTGTGAATATCAGCTTATACGGTAAGTACAAATTTAATCAAGATATTGCTTTGTTATGTAAAACTAAAATACTTTTATAATAATTGATGTAAAAATAAAGTGACAAAGTATAAAACGTTATAAGTTCTTAATATTTATTAAAATATCGATGACTTTAAAAAAAATACTATGCATCACGATTGTAAAAATAAATTGTTTGTTTAAAGTTTAAACGATCATGTTCGACCGTTGTAGAAATGCTGTAAATTAAAGTAGCTTTCTTAAAATTGATTAAACCCTTAATTGAAAAGGAGAAAGGAAAACGTAAATAACCTTAGGATCTATATCTTGCCATACAACTTATTTTTACATTTTTTTTAATAACAAAGTTTGTTTTCAAATTCGATTATTCTTATCTAAAAACTATTTAAAAATTTATTTTGCGAAAACTTACATCTTGCATTATAATCTATTTTTATAAGTCTTTTAAATTTAATATTTATTAAATTCAAATGCATTTGTGTATCTTTTACTATCTTTTTGTATACCTTTTATTAAGTTGGTTTGTCTTATTATTCTTCAAAGTATTTAGTTTATAATTTCAGTGATAATGGTATTTTTTAAAAAATATTTTCAATTAAAAACTTACTCATCTAACATTAAGCAAGAAGTTCTAAAATAACTTATATAACCTACTTTCTTTTAACTTAAATACTCAAAGAAATCCTTATAGTAGGGGCAGACGGACGAACAAAAAATATAAGATAGGTGACTGATATCTTAAAAAACTAGGGATATTTAACACTATATATCAATACGCTCATTTAAAAGTTATATATATCTTATAAAGTATTTTCAATCACTTTCAAACCTAAAAAGTTCTATGGCAGCTACTCCTTGCACAAGCACAATATTGTAGAAAACTTTATTTTGACATCCGACTAGTACAGGGAACACGTGTACCAAATTAGAAGTCTGTATCTATTTTCGTTGTTCAGCAATACGTTTAAAACCAAAAAAGGTTTATAGCAGTTCTACTTGCGCATGCGCAATTTTCTCGAAAACCTTATTATGACGTCCAACAGGAACTAGGAACCCGTGTACTAAATTTGAAGTCCGTAGCTCTTTTATTTCGAACTGTAAAGTAGTTTCAGACAGACGGATCAATGTAAAAAAACCAATTTTTTAGAATGAGCACCCTCCAAAACGTGTAGGAAGCACAAAATCTTCATTTTGGATTATTGACCCCCATCGCAATAGTTTTATTACCTTATATTTTATATTAGGTAATTTAAAGTAATAACTTTAAAAATTGGACGGGTACAAAGGAAGTTGGGGGGGGGGGTAGTAGTAGGACGTACGGACAGAAACAAAATAACAGACGTACAGGCAGGTGGCCAAACACTATACATTGTAGTCATCTAATTTTTTACTTTCGAACCAAAATAAGAATTTTCAAAATCAGGCACTTTAGATCGGAAATTGAAAGGGATATGGACGGACGGACAAAATGATGGACGAACAGGCAAACGATTAAAAAGTATAAAAGAGATCTGTGAAGTCTTATCTTCCAAACAGAAAAGTACAGAAAATTATGAAACGGGTATGGATCAAAATTACCTCAAAAATGTCACTTAGCACGTTCTTCCACTAAACGACTGCCAAAATCTGAAGCACTTCGGAGGAAGAACGTGCCAAGTGCATGAGGTGTCAAGCGCGTTTTGTAAATTTCGTGTTATTACGTAAATTACGGTTAAGCCAAAAGCCACCAAGCATTTTGAAGAACCAAACTAAAATATCATGCAAAAATAACTATGATTTTGTGAATGACAGAAAAGTTGCAAACTAAAAACTTTGAAGCTCATTATCTCGTTTTAACCTTTTTGTCACTTAGCACGTTCTTCCACTAAGCTCTTCAGTTATTATTATTTTATTATTTTATTTATATGAAAAATTACAAATTAAAATATAATAATTTTAAGAATTATAACGGTATGTAAAGCATAAGCAAATATTTTCTTTAAAAAAAAAATTACCAGCGTTTTGCAACAGATCAAAATAATTATGTATCTAGGCAAATTAGTGTACAATATTTGAGAAACATTTATTGATAATTACTAATATTAAGTTAATGAACTAAAATCTTTTTCAAAATTAATAAATACAATATTGCAAATCTTAAAATTTTTAAGAGAAAACACTTTTAAAATTCAGTAAAAAAAGTATACTATTTTTGAGAACAAATAAAAGAATAACATCTTACATGTATTTTACAACATTTCGTTTTTCGAAATATTCAAACTATTTTTACATCAATCAAATATCAAAATCAATGTAGCATGCTTTAGCAGGCCCAATATCCATTTAATAGTGGCAACCTTACTCTTTTCAAGCACTTGAGCATTATTTTTGAAGCTATGGAATTGTCATGAATATGTGTTTTGTTAGATTTACCTTCTTTATACTACATAACTTTTCTAAGGGTAAACATTGTGGTATACTGTTGTTTTGTTATTTTAATATAATACTGTCTCTCAAAGGGAAAGGCAAACGTAAGGTATAATAATATTTATTCTTATGGCAGGGGTTATGGTACATGTTTATATTTACCATACAAAGTGCAATGTGTTTGATTTGATAGATTCCATACATATTTTGGTGAAAGAGTAAACAACTATTTCTTTACACATTGACTAAAATGTATAGGAAGATACAATTCCGGGGTTTTCTATAGTAAAAGCAAATGTATAAACCATTTCATAAAATAAGAGAATAGGAAAATTTAAATAAGATTCAATAAAATTTGGAGAATTGAAAAATATTCATTTCAACTCAATATTGATGAGCGTTAAGCATAGTATGCTATTATTTTTATTGTCAATTAAATTTTTAAGGGTTACCTTAAAAGATTAATGCCATGAAACATATTCAAATCCATATAAGCTAGTTCTTCAGATGCATTTTGTTAATATAAAGTTGTTTAAAAAATATATTGAAAATAAAAGTTCAGCTTTTTATTATTTTTAAAGTCATTAATAAAGCAGATCAACGTTGTGACTTATATAAGACATTATATAAATAAATATATCAATAAATGTACGTTAACTATAAAAAAAATTTACGTAAGAGATTTTTCAAACTTAATTCGGCTTAAATAGTTTAATGGAATAAGTTATTTTTGTATAGAATTCTACAATTAAAAACACACTAAAATGACTTATTTTACTTCACATGTGCATAGAAAGATTTGTCACATTTCGCTAAACAAATTTTAAGTCATAGAAATTTACTTTTATCTTACCGATATTTATTAACTTGCACTTGATAATTTTATCTTACAATCTAAAGCAGACATTTAAAAAAAACTAACTTCATTAAAGTAAATTTCTTTAAAAAAGCATTTATAGAAATTAAGTTCCAAAGAAATTAGTTCAGTCAATACATAAATTTCATTTGAAATAACTTTCTAAGCAGAGGGCGAATAAAAATATTTGAACCAAATAAGAAAACTTAGTTTACTATAAATAATTTAGAATAAAAAGAGAATTTTGAGGTACAAAGAAGAGGGTTTTTTTTTATTTAATATGCTCTTTTTTAAAAGAAAAGTTTGGGTTTTGTTTAAAAATAACTTTATTGTAATAAATGCCAAGATATATTTTATTACACAATTTCTGTAGCTAATTTAAAATGAACTTAGTTTCAATTTTTGGCAATTTCAAATAATGTGCCAATGCAAATATTTAAAATATACAATTTTATAGGCCATCAAACATATAAGTTACTTGGAATATTTCATTAGAAATACTTTTATATAGATTTATTTATTTTAAAATTTAAAATGCAGTTTAAAAATAAATATCCATACATTACTTATAATATTTAATACGCCATCTTGTTTAAAGGTAACGGAGAAACAGCATAAAACAATTGATTTTACAAAGCAATCCCCTAAAATCAACAAAACATTTCTAAGTTCGTTAAAATCAAATTCTATGAAAAGGCAACAAACCGAAGCTATAAAAACTACTTTTATAAGTTTGACAAAATTGTAACTAGTTCTTAACTGATTTCTATTAAACGCTATGCGAATTTATAAATGGGATAATTCCTATTCGTTTACGGCCAATTAATTACTAAGTGTATCAGTGTATGCAATATAGTAATGACAAAATTATTTATAAATTGATAATGACTATTCTATAAGAATTTAAAAGACATCTTATTGATCTTCCAAAAACTGAATAATTAATGAGTAACCAGCTTTTTGAAATTCTCAATAAGCATTTTTTTTTATTTTGTTAATAAAGAAAGAATTGAAGTAGAGGCGCAGTAACCCTATTCCTTAGGGGCCACGAATAAACACATGTTCTAGTTATCCGTCACGTGATTTTAAAGCTTTCGGCTACAGAAGTTTCACCAAATGTCTTAAACAAGGATATTTTATTTTGCTGACTGTATTACGCTTTTTTACTTCAAAGTATATCCTGATAATCTAGTTTTATGGATACTTGTGTATTATCCTGTCAACCTGCCTCCAATTACTTTTGAAAACGCTCGCAAAATCCTTTGGCGCTAGTTTTGCCATTAAATTTTTTTAAGATTAAATGAATTATACTAATATATTCACTAGATCATTATATTATAAATTATATTAAATATTATATTTTTTTCACTTATATTATTTTTAATATTATAATTTAATTTTTTAACGTTTTATGTATGTTTTTTAAAATATTTATTTTATTATTAGATTTTATCAGTTATTATATTCATTGTAAATTATACTTATATATCGTTTTTGACGATATTATTGGCTTTGGCGATGCATAGTTGACAAAATATACACAAATAAAGTTTTATGTAATTAATAGAACAAACCTAATAGGAATTTCAATTTTTATATAATTTATAAGAAGATAACTTTTCTCTTCAAGCAGCTGCTAACTTGCTATGTATGGAACTATTTCGTTCACTGTAACGTGGTTTATTTTTCTACCTCTTTTCCCCGAGGTTTGAATAAGGTTTCTTCCTCTACTCTTATCTCAGTTATATGTCTTTGTGCAATACATCAATTACAAATATAGAATTCCTTTTCGAACAAAATATCGTGTAAACTATTTTCAAACCAACATAACTCTATATTCCTTTGACAATTTTACAAAAACCTGTATGTCAAACTTTCAATTTAACTCATTCATATCTTTCTCCTACCGTCGGTGTTTGCAAATGGAAGTAACGGATATTCGAACGCCCTTTTTTAAATGTTATTACTCCCTGGGAATCGTAGATGCTTTTAAGATGAAAAAAGTTTCTTTAAAGAGTTTATAAAGCCATGCTTAACCTTTTTTGCCATTAAGAAGCTTTTCTCAGAACCCTTTAATATGCATACTTTCTACCATTCTACTTTAAAATGAGTTTGGGTTTCATAAGTTGCCGTTTGTGTTTCGTAAATTCGTAAAAAGCAAATGTTAAAGATTCATAACATTCAGGAAAATGTTGGTTTGGTGTTTCGGAAATAAAAAAATTAGATAGCATGCAAAGTATTTCTTTTCTTTCGAAAACTTAATGCTTGGGCTTTATCATGAAAATTCTCTTTTGAACTGTTACAAATCTGTGTACCTGCCAGTTTTCGAACTTTTACAAATATAAACAATTTAATGAAGAATATTAAAAAACTAAAACATTAAGTTAAACGTTCCCAAAATAATATATTGATAAATAAATCCTTAGTAATCTCAATAAATATAGATGGTTAAATGAAATTCTTAAATTTTTGTAGAAAATACACTACTTGTTTATTGCATTCAAAAATTACGATCTATACCAAATGATAAAAAGTGGTAGGATAGCCATTCAATATTTCACCTAAGAGACTGTTAAAAGTTAAATACGAAGTTTTCCTATCGTGACAGTTTCTTATTCATAAAAAAACTCCAAAAAACGTATGTAGAAAATACACTATTCAAAAATTACTATCTATACCGAATGAAAATTAGTGGTTTGATAATCATTCAATATTTCACCTATGAGACTGTTTAACTGACTGAAGTCTAAAAAACGAAATGCATAAACTGTTTTCTTATGCAAATAATGACAGTTTGTTATTCATACAAAACTAAAATAAACTTTAAAAAATAATTGTGATATTTTTTATAGGTGTAATGGATGGTTAACTACCTACAATGAAAATTCATCTATGCAATTTATATTAGTTTTTAAGTGGGTTCAGATCCCTTACAAGTAGAAAACAACGCTTTTTATTTGAATTGTTTCAAACAATGAAGCCTCAAAACGTCCGGCTAATAATGGGAGATAATCCAATACATGTTTTTACCCAAACTATGAGTAAAACACGCCTGATATACGTTATCTTTTTCGATAAGCTATCAGTTGAGCTATTTGCTGTCCACTTATTACGAAATAAAAAATGATGCTTTTTAAGGCTTCAGCATCGAAAGCGTGTCTTTCAACGTTGAAGCCACAATCTACTTACTATGTTGCCCTGTGCATTTGTGTCAATCAAAAGGATGGAAATAGTCGAAACGTGACTACATGCATCGTTTACATAGGAGTACTCGTTTCTCCTGACTGGTTACGTTATAAAATATAATTTTTTTATTTAAAAAATAACCTCTGGGTTAACATTACTTAACTAATGCTTACAGAACTCAGAGTACTGATAGACGAACGATAAAAAGTATGAGATCGGTCTTTCAAACAAATAAAAACTTTCAAAATCGATCGTTTAGGAAGGAATTTAAAGCTAGGGGAGGGGTTGGGCGGACGGATGGTCTCAAATACGTACAGAGAGATGGACAAAAAATATAACAATGTAGTACTCTGATCTTACACTGAAAAGCAAGTAAAATATAATTTAGAATAATAAGCTCTTAACATAAATTAAAAACAATAATGTGGGTAAATATTATAAAAATGGCATACAAGTTCGCTGGTCAAGGATTTTTTATTAATAAACATTAAGATTTTGAACTTTTATAGCCTACTGTTTTGCATTTGCCAAAAATATACAGCAGATGGCGACAATATTTTAAAACTTAATCAATTAATCATTAAATAACCGGATGTTATTTTCTTCTCAAATTTGTTTTAAATTGATGTTATGATGATTCCCATACCTGATGAAAATGAGATAACATGGCAAAACAATTCTTTAACTAAAGTTGTGATTTCAAAACTAATGCATTAGCTCTATGGGACTACCAGTCCCTCTAAAACAGTCAACTAACTGCGTTCTTAGAACAAACAATTTGTTAATGCAAATGTATATCATAACTTATTATGATGTCATATTAGTTACATAAACAGACACTTTCGTCAATTAAATTGTATTTCTTTTTCAAAAAATGTGCATAAAAAATTCTAGAATGTTAAATTCTCCATTCATATAAACTATTGTGTGCCAGTATAATGCTCACCGGTTAATTTAAAAATGCTTAAAAAATGATTAAGTGTCAATGCACAACTCAACTGGAAATTTAATAATACTTGAAATATTAAAGAGTATAATTTCAAAACTCACATTCTTCAAAGTACTCTAAGATATAGGGTACAATTCGTTCTAGGAAACTCTGTTCAATTGAATTTTGATCGTCAAAAGTCGCCAATGAACGAACTGGACCCTTTATCTTAGTTATACTTTAGAGAATGTGAGTTTAAGAACTATACCTTTCACAATTAGCAGATGCTTAATAAATGTTCAAAGAAAGCTTATACTCATTTTGATGAAACTGTCTGTTACAACTTTGAATCGTGGGTAATCCCCATCGCAGTTATTAAAAGAGAAGCCGTAGAGATTCGACAATTGGAAACTTGAAATAATAGTTCTATTTTTGTTGTGCCAAGCATTTTCCTAACAGGATTAGTGTAACTCCAAGTGAAATGATATAAGATTTCTGTGGAAGAGTGATCTTTGTAACGTCAGTACTTAAGTAGTTGAATTCGAAAATATTCTCATTTTTTGCGTTGGAATTCAAATTATGTTGTAACTTGTACTTTATGTATTTTTTTATTACATCATTATTATTATTTTTGATATTTTATTGATTATTTTGATATTGATATTGATCATTTTATTATTTTTTTATTAAATCATTATTATTTTGATAGCCATAAACAATTATGGCAACGACACACATCTTAAAATCCATAAAACAATACAAATCTTAACATAAAAATAATTACATTAAATATAGTGTGTAAAAAATATGTGTAAAATAAAGAAGACCAATTTGATAAATTAAAAAAAAATTCATTAGCAATTTTTATTTAGTTTATTATAGTTTTAAAAAAACATGTTCAAAATGAACCATTTCTTTGGTTACATATAGGGATGTGTTTTATTTTGTTTAAGTTTAAAGCTGACTAGATCATTAATAGTGTACAAAGAGCCCATTTATATACATCATCAAACTAGACACTCGCCACGTACACTGACTAGCTTTAGCACCTGAAAACCAATTACTATGAAATGATATTATATTATACCACTTTTTTTTTCTAATTATGTGTGAGCCATTGTTTAAGTTTAAAAAAAACTGTGATTTTTAGAGTTATTAAATTTGTTGGCCAATTTATTGGAAGGAATTAGTTTTATCATGAAGTTAATAATGTGGTAAAATGACATTATTTATACACTAACTTAGAAAATTGCGTCATAATACCATTTTCAAATTTGTATTTATAAATTCATTGTAGCAAACGCGAGAAAAAAAATTTATGTGTAATCTTATCAAACACTAACATTCAATGTGAACTTCTTTTCTTATTTTTTTTTTGAAAAAACAAATAAATCGATTTATGGCAATTGTGTAACAATTAAAAAAAAATTATTAACTAAAAACTAGTCTTATTTTAAAATATTTTAATTAAAAAAATTTAGACTATTTCAACACATCATATCTATAAAAAATATTGTTATTCTGTATATAATATTAATCAAAGTAATTTTCAAATTATACTTATAGTTGCTGTAACCCGATCTTACGGTTGGCATGATATTTAATCATATATGTGCAGCAACAAATACTTAAATAGAAAATAATTATTTTCCTATTTCGTTTTCTGATAAATGTTGAGTTACAAATACAAATAAGGAATTGTCTATTTGTAAAAGAAATATGAAACTTGTATAAACCGGATGTAATCAGTGAACATATTCAATTAGAAGAAATACAACATTACCAAGGATATATATTTCTTCTTTGCAAATATCGATTATAGCTATTCTGTTGTTTTGGTTTATCAAAAAACGCCACATTTAAAATAGTTATTATTTTTTTAATAGTAAAATTTTAGTTTATTCAAAAACCGCAAATCCCTAGAATCTGCACATTCGTGGTTTTGTCATTTGACCGACGATATATAATATATATTATATATATAATTAGTATTCTGTAAAAAAAATGGGATTTATTCGAATATGTTAATCAGAAAGCCAATTGGTAGCCAATTAGAATAGGTTCATAGGAAAGATATATTTTATATTAATTTTCATATTAAATAATAATTCAATTAATTCTTTCCTATCAATCGGAAATTTAACCTTCATCTTGGATAGGTCCATGTTCTTAAAAATTAAAACCTATTTCTACTTGTAAAATACAGTACACCTGCTAGCAAACATGGCTGATTTTTTGGGTACTAATTTAAAGATTTATGATTCAATTTAAAAGCTTTTTTAAATAAAAGTGTGTTCATCAATTACCCCAAACAACACTGTTTGAAAATTTTCCCAATCCACTCTAGTTGAGTTAATTTCATTTATATATATTTTTTTAAAGCATTCACTTAATCTTTGAAATTCGTAATGTCACATGATCTCGTTAAATATAAATGATTTCCCTTACAAATATAAAGTTAAAAAATGTAATCTTACTTCCAAGGGTCATTCCTAAATATCATCCAAATGCCCCTTTTAAAGTACCTAATAATTTACAAAATTAGCAGATAATTTACACATTTAATAAATAAATTCTTTGAAAGACATTGAGATATTTATTTATCAAAAAATACAAAATTTTGTTTTTTAATTTAACTTGTTTGTCACATTTCCTTAACGTACTTATGCTTCAACAGTTTCAAAAGTAAGTCTAATCCAGACATATTACGGCGCTAACAAAACTAGAGGTTTAAAAAAAAACTGTTTTTCAATAGAAACATTGAAATTGTGGTAAATTAAATTATCCCTTTGGATTAAAGTGTAAAACGTGGGCTCCTACAACATGATTGATGCTGATTAATTTATGTTCGCAAAACTAATACCTAGCTTAACGAATTTTTTTATTTACTAGGAAAATTCTTTCGTTCGAAACGGGCAAAACTTTTTTTTTCTCTTCGATGATTAAAATGGTTTAATTTTTAATGAGTTAAGTGCTTTAAATTGAAATTTTTATTTTGTTTAGATTCTCTATTTTAAATGTTTTTTGTAAAAAAAAAGGTAATTTTCATTTTTTAAAAATGTCCACTTTTGTTTAATTAATAATTGAATGTTGTTACCAGCCTTTAAAATTGTTTGTATTTTGTTTTGTTTGTAATTATAAAGTATTCAATTTTATAATAGCGCTTAACATTTTGTTGAAGTATTGAAAGTATTATGTGGATATTTTTATTTTAAAAACTTTTTAGCCTAAAAAAGTAAAGTTTTATTAGCTCTTAACTTACAAAACGTATTATGAAGTTATTCTAGGTGCATTATTTATATTGATAGCAAAGTTATCAATACGAAGTGAGTGCAAGCTTTTATTAAATATCATTGAAACAGTTTAAGTTTAGTAATTAATTTAAAAGAATTTAGGGACGCTTTATTGGACCGTTGTAGGTAGGTCCCGCCATTAGAAAAGCTAACGAGCGTTGCTCGTTCAGAGAGCAGAAAGTTAAGTGCTAGAGTGTTCGTGTTGACTGAAGCGCAGTTCGGTGTTTGGATGCATGAAGGGGTACATAAAAAGGACAGTTCACAGTTCCACAGAGGGGACAGGCAAATTATTAGTGATTTCTAACATATATTTAATCTGAAAATAAATTATAATATCTTTCCTATGAATCTATTCTAATTAGAACTAGAATTGTATGGGATAAACAAAATTTTCAAGTTAAAAAGAATTATTTGCCGTTTAAGTCGTTAACAATAAGGAAATTTCCTTGGGTGGTTTAAATTTGAACTTGTTCCTTACTTTTTTTTAAAAACGGAAATAAGGAAAAGCCCACAAAAAATAGGTTGGCAGTGTCAAAGTAAACTATTAATAAAAATTATTTTTGTTTAATGTGTTTTTAATGACGGAAATAATTATTACTTTACCAACCTAAAAATTTAATTACAAAATTTAAAAACAATTTAATAAGTGTGTAGTATTTCATAATTTGTCTATAATACTCAGTAGCATGACATCCGATAGTACGTCAATGCCTGTTGTGCCAATTAAATCTCTCGTAAGAGTTCTAGGTTGCTAATCCGGTTAGGGAGTCAACATCACGCGGACCTCTAGTGTTTAGGTCCCAAGCATGATTTGTCAGTTCCCGTCATATTGATAATTTAATTTTATACATATTTCCTAAAAAAACCCTATGTAATAGAAAATCAGTATGGGTGTTTAGCAGTTATGCTATAGTAAGGTTTAAAACAATTATTATTATTTGTATGCTTGTACTACTACAATTTTTATTATTCCAGCAATAACCAAGGCAGCAGAAAGAATTCTGTGACGTCACCTTCAAGACGACCAGTGCGACTGCGCAATATTATCACTGGTCAAGAATCTATAGAAACGCTATTTTTGAAATCGACAGAAGTAAGTTAAAACTTTAATATTTATGTATAAACAAAGTCAAGCCGGAAAAGTACCCCTTTGGATTCGAAGTAAAAAATAAACTATTTTTGACTACAAAAATCCGTATTTTGATTCTTTTTAATTTAATTCAAAATATTAACTCATCAAATCGTAATGCCAAGAATTATTTCATTTTTATTCCATGATAAAAATATAAAATTTAATAGTTTTTTATATGTTTTGATTTGTTATAGTTCTTATAATTAAAACACAAAAGAATAACAACATAATAACAACTAGGAAAACACTAGGAAGAATAACACCCGATTTTATACTTCCTACCATTTGGATTTATGAAGCAGCAAAAAAAGGTTATCGATGTTTTCTTTTGCAACATTCTCATATTCAAATATATTAAAGTGACATAAGTTATTAAATATTTACTACGTTAGTTTAATTTCTTTAAAAACATTTTTTTAGTAATTCTTCCACATGCATTTGACTAAACATATTTGACGTTCCGTAAAACCGTGATCATAAAGTTTATAATCACCATTATCATACCATAAAAAGTAATTATATCATATTCTGCTTTTTCCACGTTAAACATAATTAGAAATTTTATTCAGTAATTTTCATAAAAAACATATTTTATTAAAAAACTATTTCATTTAACATTCACTATAATATAAAAACTACACAAATTTATTTGTGTGTTACGTAAACTTATAAAGTTTTGTACTTAACCTTTAGATACACAAGAAAAAAATGCTTTAAACATTTAGTTTTTTTTTCATATCATAGTTTATAGTTCCAAGAGTCATTTTTTTAGTTTTTATACTGATATAATATTATTGAAAGACTAAAAACCTAAAAATTATAAATCTTTAATTTGTAAATATGCTAATTGGGTTTTCAAGTAACTAAATTTCTTCCAAATCTTTTTTTAACTCTTTTTGCGATCGGCGCTCTGATTGGTCTTCTATTCTCACATGACATTGATTCACCAATCTAAACTCGTGAACAAATTTGTTTTCTTTAACATTTTTGTTGCCACTCAAGACCTGAAACATACCAATTTATGTTCCAAATTTCGCACATTAGGTCTTTATAAGCACAAATCTCGTTAGATAAATATTTTTCATTTTCTTCGGGATGAAAGTCATAAAGTTAGTAAGTCATTGTAAGCCCAAGTAAAGGTCACATATTCTTTTATTACCTATAATGCTACCAAAAAACAATTTTAGCTTTCTCGCCACTTTAAATAAAGAACCTGACTTTGAAAGAGCAATTTGAAGCGCATTCTAAAAGGAATAACTTAAAGTAGACTTTGACCAAATGGCTAGCATCGGTTTTAAGGCTAATTAACGTAATGACTGTTAGTGGAGAAGTTTTTTAAAAAGTTCTCAAATGGGTACTCTATTTCTCAAGAGTGTAAAGTAAAAAAAATCATACTTTAATTTTAAAGCAATTTAGAAGTTTTCATATAAACCTTTTGATCATACTCAAGTTTCTTGAAACAGTAATGCAAAATAAAAATAAAAAATTGTAGATTTTTTACAATCGTCTTTTCATCGAAGCAGAACACTAAACCACCTAAATTAAATTTTTTCAGATCATCATTCTTTCAAATTACAAAAAAAATATTAACACCTAATACCATGGTTTGTTTTGGTTTCATTGTTTTGTAAATGTAGAAATGTATTTGGTTTTTCGGCATTCGTTCTGATTTGTTTTAGTCTAAACACTTGAAGGGATAATACCTTTTCTTTAAGGTTTATACAGTAACGAAATGGCAGTCGAATTCGAGTATTTATTTTACATTTTCTTTGGCTTTCCCTTTCCAACGAAATTGCTTTTAGTTTGTGCTTTGTGTTAAGAAAGCTGCAACAGAAAAAAAACACCGAACCGAAAAAGTGTATTGCAGCTCACTAACCCACTGTTTTGGAAATAGTTTTACTTTTTTTTATGTTATTTAGAATTATTTTGCACCGAAATTGAAAAGCAATTTAAGTTGGAAATCCCTATAGTGAAAGGGTGGTTTAAAATTGGTTTGTCGGTACTACTTTGCGAAAATAAAGGGTTTTAAAACGACAGTTAAGTCTCTTTGAGAGTAAAACAAAATATATGAAGTGTGTACGTTTGATGTATCTGTGCAGTTCTGTATTGAATTTGAATATTTTGGGGATAAATGTAGGCTCTCAGTAAATACTATTAGTCGTGCATGGGCTTCATTATCTTTCCATTAATTTCTATATCAATATAAACCTTATTACTACGATATCAATATAAACCTTATTATGACGTTTGACAGGTACAGCAGGGGAAGAAAAAAAACGATTCACCCTTCGTTTTTCGGCTGCTATTGGTCAAGGAATTTTGTGAAAGCTGTCAGTTTTCAGGAAATAGCGTAAGGAATTGAGAACTGGCAAGTAAAATTGTATAAGGGGTCGTCTACATATTAAAATGCGTACCAACTTTGAAAATTCCAATGGCAACACCCAATTTTTTTACATAAAAATGTTTAGAACCTTCAAAATACCCCAGGTATAAAAAAGAATTATTTATTTTGAATTATTTGCTGAGATATTAAAGCATTAATTTTGAACTCGTTTAGGGGGAAATATCCAAATTGAAAAAGGTAATATTTAGGGTGTCTTTTCGAAACGACAAGCTAACAAAAGGGTTAACATAATCTCGCCAAAGGATGCTAGAATTAAACCGTCTTCACTAATATTGTGATTTTTTAATGTTTTTTTTTAAATTTTGGACTTTAAAATTCAGAAATAAAATAAAGGGTAGACGAGAAAAAGTTTTAATTTTAAATTAAGTCACATATACGATTATTTATTACGAACAGATTTTCAAATGCGATTAGTTACAATCAGATAGACAACATTCGGCGCACTTTATCGGTAATATAAACCACTTATTACAAAACGAGAGTTACGATCTTAACACGATATTTAAGGAAAGCAAAATAAAATTACGCAGAATGATTGGGCAATGATTTTTAACCAAGGCAGTGGGCACTAATCATTTTAAATAATCAATGTGGTGACAATGCAATGTACTAAACACCGAATTCCAATAATATTTTAGGGTATTTAATTTTTAATATAAAACACACTTTTTGAAATTATATTGGAAATAACATACATTCAAAAACATAGTAATCGATATAATTCAATGTTAATTATACAAACAAAATACATTGTATGCACTTGAAACAAGAAAAGATTTTTAGACATTTGACAGACATCAATAATTTGAATAAACATTTACCAAAACGCTTTTCAACCACCAAACGATAATGCAAGTAAGGATCCAATTTGCTAAGTAATTTTTATACGGTCCCTAAAATTCGTTAATTTCAGTATTTTTACAATAACTCGGCAAATAATTGTTGTTGAATTAAAAAAAATTCGGGATTTTGGTTCTACTTGATCTACTTTATCGAGTTATGTAAACAAAATTGGGGTTGCTATTCATGTTTTATTTTTTCTTGTTTAAATTTAAATAAAAAAAATATTAAAAATGAAAAATTGATGAAAAAACTTGTGTGATTTGTTTTTGGAAGATTAAGAAGTATATAATGAAAAAAATCTTTTGTTTATTTCATTTTATTTATGGAGGTATGAATAAAAGTTTGTGAAACTTTTTAACATTATTTGCGTTCAACTTTCAATGCTTATACAATTATGCAAATTATGCAAATTTTGAGCATTGAAATATATTATATTTCAATGCTCAACAAATATTCAAATTAATTAATTTTCTTTTGGATCTGGGGTATTTTGAAGATGATAAACATTTTTATATAAAAAATTGGGTGTTTTGCCATTGGAATTTTCAAAGTTGGTACTCATTTTAATATGTAGACGACCCCTTATACAATTTTGGTTGCCAGTTCTCAATTCCTACGTTATTTCCTGGAAAATAACACCTTTCACAAAATTCCTTGACCAATAGCAGCCGAAAAACGAAGGGTGGATCGTTTTTTTCCCCAGCTGTACTAGGAACTCGTGTACCAAATTTGAAGTTCATGACTCTTTTTAGTTCGAGCTGTAACGTGGTTTTGGACAACAACAACAAAAAAGCCAAATAGTCTGACAGACGAACCAATTTTCAAAAACCACTGCTTTCGAATCTACGAAATCCAAAACGTATACAAAACACACAATATTCTTCTCAGATATTTGACTTCATCATACTGCTTTCATTACCTTGTATTTAATATTTGGTAATTGAAAGTAATAAAAAAAATAAAATCTAGTTAATATCCGAAAAAAATTACTAATATTTGGTCTTTTGAACTTATTTTTTTATTTATATTTATATTTAACAACTAATTAAAATTAAATATTTATTAAAACTTACATATAGTATGGCCTGGGAAGTAGCGACACAAAAATGAACACATTAGTACTAATAAAGATAAAATGATTAACTCATCGATACGTTAAAAACCTTCATGGGAAACTTAAATTATCACCCTCCGCTAACCGATACATAAGCCTCTACGCCATAATTTACAATTATGAGTTTATTTTATGATAAGAAAGTTTCTCTAACGGCGAGTACTCAAAATAGATGCACATAAATTTTTAAAACAGTAGAAATTACAAATAAATATTCCAATTTCTTGCTGAAAATTTGTTGGACATTTTTAAGTGGAAGCATTCTAAAGTTAATGCGTTTTACAACAGATAATCGGCAGTTTGTAAGATAACTGCACAACATTTGCATCTAGTTACTTGTAATTTTGGATTGCAGACAAAATAAGACATTTTTCTCGATTATTGAATTTTTCTGTTGTTTATCAATTTATTGTCTAATTATAAACGTGGGCTTTTACTAGAACTATTGTATATTTTATTTTAATGATTCTTTTAAATACGCAATTATTACGTTTCTTATTTATTTTCTTGTTAATGATAGCCAGCTTTTAAAAATACTTTAATGTTTCGGTAATTATCAAGATAATTCTCAAGAGTTTCCTTAAAATTAGTAGTAATTTGATATTTTCTTTTAAGTGCTTAATTAATATTTTTAGAAGTTATATTATATTTCTCTTTAATGAAACTTAATGGAAATGGTACCTTTGAGTAAATTTATATATCAGAAAAAAATACTTTTGTTGGTTTTAACTAAGCCAATAAAAATAAATTAAAGAAATAGATATTTTTCCATTGTCATAATTTAATTGATACCGTTTATCTAATTAAAAACAATACTTTTATAAAAACTTAATTACAAAAGCTTATTTTTATTAACTTGCTATGTCACGGTATGTAAAATTTTAACATAATTTCTATAATAACATAAAAAATTCTTGAAAATCGTTGTACAGAGATGTTTGAGGTACTGAAAACCTTTATAAATCTATTGGAGGGAAAACAGAGCTGGCCAACTTCATAAATGGATATCAATATGTAGACGATTATTCTGGCATTTGCATGAGCCTAAAATTGTTTTTAAATGGTTGCACAGAAAATTTAGTTACGAAATATGAGTTATTCTTTATTTTACATGACACAAACATTAAACTAAAATATCCGGCCATCTCAAAATTAATATTAACCATAAATATTTTTAAGGTTGACTTGTAATAATAGCATCCTACCCTTAACTATTTTTGTTCAGTATTTTTAATGTAAAATTGATTTTAAAACACTATCATTAAGTCCTTTAAAACATGAATTTGTGAAAAAAAATGGATTTTCGGAAGAAAAAAAGTATTCATTTATACTAAAGGTTTTTCAAATTTCTATTTTCATTTAAACTCAACTTTAATTTCATACCTATTTTTACCAGCATACCTACGGTTACTAATGTATTTTTTTTATAGCCAGTGCAATGCAGTCCTACAAAATGCATGGGCTCCATCATGTCTGCTCCATTGAAAAGGGCCAACGGCACTGCAAGACCAAAGGATGAAATTTTGAAACATGCAAAACATTTCTTTGACCAGTATTTCAGCAGTATTAAAAGGTGACTATTTTCTTTAGGTTATTTGCCCCACAATAATGCCGTAAAATAATACATATTTCAACCTAGCAACCGTAGTAATTTTTTATTCTCTTGCGTTGTTTCTACCTAGGCAATTTTGTACTTCTGTAAAACGATTTTTTCCTTTGATATTTCCTTATTGCACGGAAACTACCACTCTCGTTTAACTCGTTTAGTTTGCTCAATATTTTCAAAAACATTTTGCTAAACTAATTTTCTGAATTTTTCTACATGAACACTCAGCAAATTATTAGATTTAAATTAGGAATAAATTTTACAACTTTCTCTGTAAAATATACCCTACTTTAAAGCAACGCTATAGATAGATGTTTTTTAAAATATTATTTTCAAACTTTTATGAAATTGTAGGTATTTGATTTAATGGTAATTGATTAGTACTCATTTAGTAATATGATTTATGAAAATTTAACGATAAATTTATAGTCAAAAAGTGAATAATTGAAAAAATCTGAACAGGCCAATGCTAAGTCAAGTATAAATACTCATAGTTAAGTATAAGTACGTAAAGTAAAATATATGTACTCAAAGTAAAATATAAATATTCAAAGTAAAGAATAAGTACTCCTAGTAAAGACAAAGTTTTAAAGCATAAGTACTCAAAGTAAAGCTTAAGTACTAAATTATCATTCAATCTATTCTTCTCGCATCCCTAGGATGAACTCCCCAAGCCACGTGCGCAGGTGGCGTGAGGTGTGCGGCGAAGTGGACTCCAGTGGCACTTACGAACTGCGGGAAACGGAACTGGTGTATGGTGCGAAGTTGGCTTGGCGAAACGCGCCAAGGTGCATAGGCAGGATACAGTGGTCCAAGCTGCAGGTAAAAGAGGGATTGATTTTGGTTGAATAAGCTTACGTGTTGTTTAGTTTTTTTGCCTATAATATTTATTGTAGATTATTTTAAAGGACAAAAAGTAGGCAGTTTAAATCAATTAGTTTTATAATTTTTACTTGGTTCAATTTTTATAATGATGTGTCTATACTACGACAACATTGGAGACGTCAATACTCTTGCTACCAGTTTTTGCCCAAAACGGAATGTTTTTACTCCATGTTTCAATCAAATCGTAATAAAAGGGTTTCTTATTCATAAAAAAAATATTAATAATAATAAAATAACACCTATCTCATCAATAAGTGCTTCAAAATGTCAAAATATGATTTTGTCCACCTAATTTTGGATATTTTAAAACTCTGCTGTTATCAAAATAACATTTAAATCAAGCATCAAGCAAAATTCCCCATAAAAACCATAATAGGACGGAAAAAAGCGAAGTGAGATGTTATTAACGACAAAGAGATACAGATTAATGTTTAGACATTTTAAAGCCTTAAAATATTTACATTTTATCGTCTAAACATCGCTATTTTATTTCGCTTAATGCAACACGATTTTTCACAACGATACAAAGATTATTCTTATTGACGTATTTAAAGTACAGATACGAAAAATAAATCCCTTATACATTGTAAAAGAAAATGTATAGTATTATACACAAATTATGATCAACGTTGCACACGATCTATTGTTGACATATCTCGTAGTTTCAAATCTAGGGAAATTTAGTGTTCCTCACTTGAGCGTGCATCCAACGCAGCCTTATACGAAGTTTAATAAGCATTTAAGTCCACTGTAATTTCAAATCTATGAAAAGATACAGTAGACCAAACTGTGCGAACGGGGGCAAGAGAGAAAACTTTTACACCTTAAGTTTAAAAATAATTTAATTTTTAAAATAAAAAATACGTTTAATTTTAAAAATAAAAGTCATTACATTTATAATATTTCTAATATTTCCTTAAAAATCTAGCGAAAATCCCTTTCAGAGGCAAAATGTAATACGCTAAATTTTAATAATTGCCATTAACATTGAGAAGTAAGTATTTTAATTTGAAAAGGCATTAAAACATTGAACTAATAAATTAAATTTTTAAATAAACATGGACATTTATTTATTAATAATTCTCAGACTATTTTTTTGTTTTAGTTTGTTTCTGATGTTTTTTTATTGTTTACCTTAGTTATTTTATAAATCTATTTAATATTAGAAAAATATTACTGATATAAGTTAAAAGATTTACTTTATTAATTAAAAATTCCAAAAAGTTACATTTTTATTATGTAAATAAAAAAAACATGCAGTTTAACATTTCATAATTACTCCTGCTATTTTTTTCTTTACATAAAACACTTTTCAACACAAATTACAACTTTTTAATCTCACCGTTCCCCAAAACATTAAAATCCATAAAATCGATAATAATAACTGAGATAATGAAATAATTTTCAAAGAATAATGAAAATTCTAACCGTGATTCACAAAACAGTTTTATCACATATGAATAGCTTAGTGGAAGAACGTGCTAAGTGACATTTTTGAAAAAATTTAGATCTTTGTGTCAATGAACATTTTATACCATAACTTAAAGATAACAAGTTTCCCCTTTTTTATACATTTAAAGATAAGTATATTTTTTACCGTTTGCAAGTACCATTTTTATTGTATTTTAAGTACAAACTAATAAACTTTAAAGCTCATTTTCTCGTTTTCGCCTTTTTGTCACTTAGCACTTTCGCACACTAAGCTCTTCATATATGAACTCGAATAAAAACAACATCGAAGATTAATACAAACCCGATTTTGGAATTCGGGTGAAAAAAATCATTAGCCTGTTCCTGACGCTTATTCCCCCCAATAGCCATTAGCAGAAACCTTTGTTTCTGCCTTAACTCATCCATTCGTCCATAACGGCCTTTATAACGAAAATAATGAAAATTGGTTTGATGCTGTGCGTTTCAAATCATCACAAAACTGGATCTTATGCTGCAAAAATGTGTTAATGACCGTGATGTTTGATTGAGAGAATGATGATTTCTTTTTTGCATGGCATGTTCGCTAAGTTAGACATTAAAACATTTTTCTTTAATCATTGAAATAAATCATTTAGTGATTCAAGGCACATTTTCAAAAATATTTTTGCTCCGTGTCTTATTTAAAAGGTAATTTTAAATAATTAGATGGATAGAGGGAAGAAATGACAGAGAAATTGTTTGTAATGGGATTGAAATATTTTAATACAATGGTGATTTTACACGAACGTCTTTCAATTATGAATAAGAAACTATTACAATTATGTTAATATAGTAATGTCTCAAAATATTTATGTTATCTGTAACTTGGACATCCATGCATTTTGGAATTTATCTTCACACACATATAAACCAATTTCTTTAGTTTTACTTGATAATATTTTAATAGTTGGGTCAAAAGATTAAAACAAGAAAAATAAACAAGTAGGTTTGTAACAGAATATGTCACTTAACCCGCTTCCACACAACAGTTGTGTTTAAAAAGATAAAAAGGTGCCAAACACAGCATTAATTCTATATTAAACATTTACATTCTAAATTTAGCTAGTTTCATTTATTTTATTTCGAAAATTCAGTAATTATTACTTATCGTTTGCAAAGATTAATTTATATATCAAAGAATAAATATGTAATATTCCTCGCTTTTAAATAGAAGGAAAACATTTCATATCAACAAACAAATAATCTCTTAGTGAGATATATATGACGTCATTTCAAACTTATTAATGTGGCAAAAATAAATTTCTTTTAATTTATTATTTAAAAAAACTAAAGTTTCGCGAGCGATTGTTGCGAATGGCAATAGTGATTAAATTCTAATAAAATGGCTTCCTATGCTTTTTAAATGAGCATCAAATTTTGCAGTTTTTAAATAATTGAAGTACTTCGAATTCGAATTCTTTTCCGAAATTTTCGAATGTATTCTAATTACGATGCGCTGAATATTTTGACGTATCACACTTGTCCTTAGCATTTGTAGTTTGGGTTATGAAAGTGGGTGACGGACAGACAGACAGACAGACAGACCGACTGAACGATTATAATACCTTCCACTTTTTACGTTATAAACGTAGTGTGAAAGCTAAAAAAGGAGTTTTTACTGTATAAAGCTTTAAACAATCTAATCCCAAATCTCCATTGGACATTTCTATCAAAATACATTCAATAAATTTTTTGTGGGTACAATTATTATTCAAGATAGCAAACAAGTTTCACAATGAAAATTAACAGCTATCTTGTTTTAAAAAACTTTTTTTTTTAATTGCCTGAGTCTTCAAGAAAAGCGGTTGAAAATTGTTGACTATCTTGATTAGCATTTACACACCTTTCTTGGAGAAGGTGAAATGCGGAATTTGGGTAAAAAATTTAGTTGGGTGAATGAATTGAAAAATAACTGGTAAATTATCACTGTATGTTGCAGCTGAATACAAAACTGTTTTAAAACTAAAGTAATAACTTCCAACTAAGGTTGCTGAACCTGAAACATTGATATAGAAATAAATTTGTGGTAATATTTTTGTATATTTTAGGTTTTTGATGCAAGATACGTTTCAACTGCTAGAGAAATGTTTGAAGCAGTATGTAATCACATAAAATATGCAACAAATAAAGGAAATATAAGGTAATACTGTGTTCTAATATTCGTATAAAAAATTTATCAAGTTAAAAAAGTAATTTTTTAATTAGTATTTAAACTATGGGAATTTAAATATTTATATACATAATTATTTTATTAAACGAATAGGATTTTACAATTTAGTAACTAAATAATGTATTAATAAATAGTCTATTTAATTCATTATGTCACAAGTATATCCTAACCACGGAAAAAAAATTTGAGAGGTACAAATTGTCTGTGATAAAAATAAATTGGATCACTTGATCAGTTAGTTTTTCTTTTATCAAAAAACATATTATTGCTTAGCTAAACAACAAACTGGAACGGGTAACTATAATCATAATTGTTTTGAAGAATTTTGCAGAAATTTTCCGGAATCTATGAAAACAATAGCTTGATGAATACGTGCCATCATGTCGCACTGGAAAGGTTAAAAACAGAAACAAAAAATATACGTATTGTGGCGTGTGCTTGTTTTGTGTCGGAGCTGCTTCAGGTTCCGTCCCGTGGCTTGGTACGATCGTTGCTTAGCGCTGGAGCTACGCGATGCCTGGAGCAGTCCACGGAAGCTGATTATTTATCGACAGTTGGCATCGGTATTGAGTTTCCGGCTGCGCATCGTAAAGCACCGAAGCCGATGCATCTTCCCTTTTCCACGTCGTGCACTCTCCCGCTGGTCGGGTTTATCTAAATATCTTCAAGATTGTTTAATGGTTTTTACAATATGGGATTAGCAATATTTGTATTAAGCAGTGAATAAATCATCGTTTTAGTTCTCCAAAATATGTTGTGTTTGTATTAGATTAAACTTACTGAGCCAAAGGTGACAACAAAGTATAAATAACTTACTGCCTTTTTTCATGACGAGACGCCACATTTTTTTTTCGCTTGAAAGATTCTCAAAACTTTACGGCCCAACAAAACCGTATTTTTATAAACCCAAAATATTCGAATGAGTAAAATAACCTCCATCAACACAAAATGCACACACATTCTTATTGTCTATTCAAATTTTTATCCGTACAATCACTATGTAGACCGTCTAGTTTGTGAAAACTTTCTCTGAAAGTTTGTCTGCGTCCTTTCGCGGGAGCCCGTTTTAAAAATGCAAAAATATGTGACCTGTTTTATGATTTTTGAATAACAAAACGCACTGTTCGACTAGGAGAAAAATCATGGAAAAGTGTCGTTCTTTGAATGCTTTATGCTCTTTTTCGTGCCTTTTAAGGGGTTGGAGAGGTATTCTTCGATTTATATTCCAGTGAACACTTGTTATTCTAAACATAATTTTTTATTTAAGTCGTAGAAGTTTAACTTGTGTCTTGAATGCATTTCGGGATATTAAATAGTGAAAATCTAAGGATATTTTTTGGTTTTATAGCAGTAAACAAAAGTAAATTTTAATATGGCTGGTATTGTATATTATATCGGCTTAATATATCTTTGGAATAGTATTGCAATAGCAAAGTATTAGTTTAATAAAAAAACACTTTAAAATAAAATATCCAAAACCATAATAAAAAAATATTGAAAATACAGTTCTAGGAGTTCTATGACGATTTAAAAATAAATTTCAAATATGCTTCAAAAAATTTCAAAATTATTAACTTGAACTTCATTTAAATAAGCTTGATTTTTAGAATGAATAGCTTCCAAACACACTCATTTATGTTTTACTTAACAAATTTAACTTAAAAAGTAAAACTTTGCTTCATATCATAGTTAATAGTGCATACATTTTAGGAAGAGAATCATTCAAAGTATTATAAATTGAAAAACTTGTCGTAAAATCAGATACGGAATCACATGTGATCGAAATAGTTCCACCACTCTCCCCGAAAATTAAAATAAATAGTTTAAATATATAGGTTTACTTGACTCATTTGTGACCGTCCCGACAATTTTTTGCTACACGCGGGCTAATTAAATTGATATTTGCTTTATTCTGAATAGCTATAGGAGGATTCGAAATCAAAAATTTTGGTACCCAATACAGATCTCAAACAAAGAGACAAATAAAATATTTATTTCTTAAATCTTAAATGTAACCACATATTCTTGAGTTTCGCTTGATAACGCTTCCCAACTAATTTCTAAATTCTTTAACAGCCTTAACACAACTAATTATCATTTTAAGATTGACAAATGTGCATGTGTCACTTCTTGAGTGGTAACAATCTAGCGGTATTGTTTTCATTCTGGTCTTTTTGGAATTATAATTGTTTTAGACAATACACAATTTTCTCACCTTACCATAACGAACGTTAAGTGCCAACTTTTCTTTTAGCAGAACTAAAAATCTTCTTTGTTCGTGAATCGCGTTAAATTGCTGTGGACCACAATTTCGATTAATTTCTCCGCATAAGACAAAATATCATCTAAACCGAAGTTTTCCAACTACATTGACATTTCAGTAATGCTTTGCATACTTGAAATGTAATCGAATTAAAACAGATAAAGTTTTATAAACACAGAATAAATACAAGTTCCACGTAAAGAACTCTAAAATAGAACACAGCAGACGACAAAATTGCACATTGAGAGGAAACTCGAATCAACTAATGAAATCGCGGAAAAGCTAAAATGAAAACATGAGAGTTTCCTCGTGTGAAACAACCCCAATTGTGCATTTCAGGTCGGCCATCACCATTTTCCCCCAGAGGACGGACGGCGTGCGGGACTTCCGCGTGTGGAATGCCCAGCTCATCATGTACGCTGGGTACAAGCAAGAAGATGGCTCTGTTATAGGAGATCCTGCCAGTGCAGACTTCACCGAAGTAGGGTTGTTTGTATATATATATAAATATAATAAAAATAATATTACGTAAAATATCCATTGATAATACCTTACATAGAATATATTGCAGATAATGATGGAAAAATTATATACGTTGCTTTCGCTGTTTTTCTGCTAGGCTTATTTTGGTAATTCCAGCACATGGCATTTCCGACATTTGGCGGCATTTGTAGTTCTACAATTCTATTTAAATTAATCGTCTCATAAATTATAACCATCATGATTTTGGACTGTAAAATTTAAAGCAATTTTATCTCATTTGCACAGTTGTGCCAAAAACTCGGATGGAAAGGACAAGGCAAAAAATGGGAGATCCTGCCCTTGGTAGTTTCTGCAAATGGCAACGATCCACAAGTCTTTGATATTCCTGAGGACCTTATATTGAGAGTTCCTATTACGCACCCTAAGTAAGTTTTAAAAACTTAAGATATATTACATTTAGGGTTGTATAATTTATTTTTAATTATCTATTTAATTCAGTCAGCAGTGTTGTGAAAAATTCATAAATTTTACATCTCATCTAAATTTAAGCAGGACTTAAATATTTTTTTACATGTTTAAAGTGTGAATATGCTGTGGGAAAAAGATCACGACTGACCTCCTCACGTTCAGATGATCATTTTCACAGTTTATTTACGTGACTTCAGCAGCTTTTATTGAAAGTCGTTAGCCAAACTATATTGTGCTGCGTGGTACAAAGTGAAGAATTTCTGTATCACAGTCACGTCGTAATTTACAGGCACAGTTTAGCAATATAATAAAAAAAACTCACTGTCTTACGCAGCTTTATAGACCACGAATGGCTACAATAGAAGGAGATTGTTCAGCATATAATAACTCCAGACAATTTATTTTTATATTTATTTATTTATTTATTTTTATCATTTAAAAAAAAGCTCCATATTCATTCTTTAAAATTGTTGCCTGTTGTTTATTCTTGTTGAAAAAATCACAAAACAATTCTAATGACAATATTACAACAGCAACTGAACAAAAATTATTGTGGGTGACATAAGACAGGTTGCTTCATAAACCTAGCAGCCAGTTGGAGCCACGTCTCATTTCTAATATAAGGCCTGGTGGAAAACTATTCCCGATCTCCCCTATATTTTATATTAGTTAATTGATCGTATTAACTAATACTGCTTAATATTTCTTCATTGCCATATCATCAGGTACCCTTGGTTCGCTGATCTTCGTCTGGAATGGTACGCCCTCCCCGCAGTATCCAGTATGCTGTTCGATGTTGGGGGCATAGAATTTCCAGCAGCGCCTTTCAATGGTTGGTACATGGTGACCGAGATTGGTACAAGGGATCTTTGTGACCCACAGAGATTTAATATTTTGGAGGTGAGTATGGGTTACACATTTTTATGAAAAGGGCCTATTTACAGATGTGATGAGGCGTGACTGATCTGACGATGACATTAAATTATAATATCAATCATCTATTAAAACTTCCAAACATAAAAACTAAACTAATAGCATGCAACTTTGTAAACAGTCTACGGAGACGATTCAATTACGTAGTTTTTGGAACTGATTTTATCAGCCCGGAACTCCTTTCGTTGATGTTACCGATCTGACATATAAACTTGTGACATGCATATTTTGCGTCTTATTACGTATTCGGGTAAATATTTATAAACATGAAGCATAATATTAAATAAAAGAAATTAAATAAAGCAAATTTGTATTTTAAAGTATATTTGTTGGGACAATATAAAATGAATAAGATATCTTTGTAAAACATGCATCATTAGTTGTGACACACGTAACCGATCTGACTTTTGAAAACTTCCAAACCTTTCCCAATAAGAACTAAACACAAAATGTGATGTTTTAGTAAAGATTTAAATATAAAAAAAGTCATTAAAGAAAATAAAAATAGTTTAAGATATTATTTATTAAAAAAATGCTAAAAAATCGGTCGGGTCGTAAATTACCACTTTTCTAATATTAAACCGTGTATATATAAGAACGCATTTGAAATATTTTGATTGGTAAACATTTTGTGACCTGGACTTGTTGCAATGATATTTTTCTTTTAACTTATTGACGACGGTTGACAAGAGAAATGAAGTGAAAATAAGCTTTCTATTTAAGTTTATCTAAATAAATAAAATGTAAGACAAATGAAAACCGTAGTACTGACTATTTGTACTCAATTCCAGGAAGTAGCCACTCGTCTAGGTGTAGATATGAGAGCACCATCCACGCTGTGGAAGGATAAAGCAGCAGTGGAAGTGAACTACGCAGTTATATACAGCTTTCAGGTTTGTATTGTTTATGAGGATTTTAATAAAAAGATGTTTTTGTTGATGGAAAACTTATTTCGAGCAGCTATAAATATATCTCTATCCTAATGTTTGGCGCAAATTCATATTTCCTTATCAAAGTTGTCTGTATATAGGCATACGCAAATCAACCATTAGAAAAAATAGCAGCATGAGAGCCTCCATCGTTTTAATTTCTTTTAATTTTTTCTTTTAATTCCTATTTTTAATTTTCTCTTCACTGTGACGAAAACAGTAACATAGCATATGATTGGTTCAAATACTAGGTTGGATCAACCAGATCGTGTAGGGTTGACGACGTTGAAGATACTTTCTTCAACCTCAACTTCCATAGCAGAGGGTAGATTACATTCAACTTTTGAGTTTTGAATTGAATATATCGTTGCGTTCAGGTTTGGATTGGCGAATTTCCACTCGTGTGATAAGGCCTTTATGAGGCTCATCTGACGGTGCCCTAGCCAATAGCCCTCGAAGCTCTAGTGCGAAGTTAATTTAATCGTCTGCATTTCTGTAACAATGGCCGAGGTGCTAAATATGAGTTATTAACCATGCCAAGTGGCTAGTATAGAAACGGACCCCAAATTGATATCCTACTCACTTATTGACCAAGCATGAAGGGATGAGTTGGCCTTACCCGGATCGTATACGAACCCGGACTAAGAGCATGGGAGTCAGTTTCACTAACTACCACACCACATCGACCATTTATTAATTATATAGACATTAAAACTTTTTTATCCTTACATTCAGTGGCCACTTTTTACACCAAAAACATTTAATTTAACGTCGAGTATCTTTTTCGTTTTTTAATTTAAATGCAGCTAGAGTTGTAAATTTACGTGAGTGGAAATTTTAAGACCCGGAAAGGCTTTTATTGAAGTGAGCTCATGTTCAAAGTGCGATGAAAGAGGAAACTGTTTTAGCTGCTTTTGTATATTTTTGTCAGGTTAAAAATATATGGGAGAGGGGACACATTGGTTCAGTTTTGTAATTTTATTTATTCTTTTTTTAAAGAACTTTTCAAAAGATTTCTATACGCGGTTAAAAATTTTGTACTTGGTTTCCATAATAATGCTTCCTAGTAGCTGCAACGGCTGTGTGATTAAATGTTTTACCATATTTTCGGTATTCGGTTGAACCATTTTTCGGGTTTTGGAACCATAAAACTGAAAAATGGTCCAACCAAATGCCAAAAATATGGTGAAACATTTCACCACAATGTCATTGCAGCTGCTAGGAACCATTATTTTTAGTGAAACTAAGCGCCAAATTTTTAACAGATAAGATCATTAGTTTGCCAACTCTATTAATTTGCTTACGCATATTTTCAGTGCTTTTGATATCAATATTTATAAAAATATAGTTGATTTTCTGATGGTAGGCAATTTGTACCAATGCGCCCTACCATGGGGTACATTGGAACCTATTATGAATTACTACAATTTTGTATAATACTAAAAACGAAGTTTATTTTGGTAACTACAAGAAATTATTGTAATAAAAAATGATTTGCATACACGGACAATAAATTTATTAATATTTAACGATTGCTTAACTAATACTAATATATTTTACAGCGATTTCTATAAAATTTATGAAAAGGCATCAATGACATGTCAATAATAACAAATTAAGATAAATTAGAATGAAACTCTAATTGTCTTGTTTCAAGCGAAGTAGTTCCTTCCTGCTTTGATTTCTTTTGGAAATAAAATCCCACATTTATTTTTGTCTCAACTTGAAATTATGTGAGAAATGAAACTTCAATATTGAAGAGCTTAGTGGAAGAACATGCTCTACGACATTTTTGAAAAAAAAATGAGATTCGTTTGTCAATTTGCATGTTATTTCCTCCGTTCAAGATAAAAAGTTTTCCCTTTTCATAAAGTGTAATTTAGGTATATTTGTGTCAGCAAGTACTGTTTTAAACGGATCTAAGGACGAACTAGAAACTGCAAATCACATTTTCTAGATTTAACTATTTCGTCCCATAGCACGCTATTCCTCCCAGTTCTAATTGTACAATACAATGTCTACGTTATTGAAGAACTTTCTGTTGTGTCCTTGAACTGCTTTCTTGTTGTGTGGTTGCAGAAGGCCAACGTGACGATCGTGGACCACCACACTGCGGCGGAGTCGTTCATGAAGCACTGGGAGAACGAGCTTCGGCTGAGGGGGGGCTGCCCTGCCGACTGGGTGTGGATCGTGCCGCCCCTCAGCGGCTCACTCACGCCCGTCTTCCACCAGGAGCTGCTCAACTACAACCTCAAGCCCAGTTATGAGTACCAGGTCAGACATTGTATGAAAAATAAATCTTTTAGGAATATGTTTGTGTTATTTTAATGCAGAAAGTGTTTGGTTTTCTAGGAAATTTACTCTCGATTTTTGAAAAGACTCATTTTACCTAGCTGTTAGCAGATTAAATCTGTAATCACTTATGCAGATTATAATTATTGAAAAGAGATTTTTTTGTGTTTAATTAAGAAATATTTAACTCAACTACAACCTCAAGGCGAATTACGGAAAAATAATATCTGTCAGAAAACAGATTATGTATATTATTTACCTTCAGGGGATTTTTTGTTTAGGAGATTTATAAAGTTAAAAAACATCTCGATTTTTCAAAAGACACATTTTACCTGTAAGCAGATTAAATCTGCAATCATTAATGCAGATTGCACTTTTTGAGAAGAGATTTTTCTGTTTGATTGAGAAAATTTAACCCAACTATAACCTCAAGCCGAACTACGAGTACCAGGTGAAAAGACGGCACTGTGGAAAGAAAAATGTACTAGAAAACAGAACCCTCGTGTTATTTTCCTACAGAACATTTTTGGGTTTTCTAAGAAATTTACTGTTAAAAAACATCTTGATTTTTCAAAAAGATACATATCAGCATAACAATGATTTATATATTTAAAATTTAATAAACAATTAGAAATACCGTCAATTTTATTAATTTTAAAACTTTTCCCACAAAACTAAAAATATTTTTTTTTAATTTCTTTCTAAAACTGTTTCGTTTAGGATCCTCCCTGGAAAACTCATATTTGGGAGAAGGACCGAGAAGGATCGGGACATGGACCAAGGACGCCCTCCAGAAAATTTCGGTTCAAAGAAGTTGCTAGGTGACAATGTCTTATGAATAAATGCCTTTCTGAAGCACTACCATTACTTATTTTAAAATTTTATACACCAAGTTATCATATGTTACTTTTCAAATTCAAATGTAAAACTTTCGTTTTGAGTATACATATACACGGTTCTATTAACAGCTGAGGTTGAAAATCTTATGAACCACATGACTGCTGTGAGGTAAACTGCAGTAACTACATCAATGAATTGAATCATTTTTGCACTGAAATAATAAGTCTTGCAGTATGCTTTGTAAAAGGTTAGAGTTAGTGATTGTTACTGAAAACGAGGGAAATGTATATACCTGTCAACTGACTATCAGGTTTTACAGCAACAAACATAATTTTTAAATATCTGAACATTTTATAATCTTAACATGCATTAAAAGTTTAAGTTTGGAGGAGTCTTTCCAAACTTTTCACTGCAGGAATAAAAATTTTAAAATATAAAAATGTTCATAAAATGAAAAATTAAATTTAAAACAAATGCAGTGAAAACAAGTTTACCCTTTAGCTAAAATAAGTATCCCTAAAATGGTTAAAGGAAACGATTTGAGCAAAAAAAAAGAAACATAGGAAAGTGGAAAAAATAGATTTTAAAACCAATTTATAATTATTTTAATTTTCTGGTATATTTCCGTTTTTTATTATAATTTTAGTAAACAAATGAGTTTACAATCTTAATTTAGGGATTATAATCTGATCCAAGTATATATACTCCGATAAAACAGCATTGCTTCTTTAAAAGCAGATACTATAAAGTTTTATGAGGTCTTTCTGAATACATTCTTTAAGAATTAGGCCTATAAAATGGCGTGTTCCAATTAAACAGACTAGAGTGTAGCTTCTTTATCTTATAAACTCGTTATTTATTATAGGGCTGTCAAGTTCACGTCAAACTTGTTTGGAATGGCGCTGTCCCGAAGAATCAAAGCAACTATTTTGTTTGCTACGGAAACCGGGAGGTCCGAACAGTACGCCAAAATGCTGGGGGATATATTTTCGCACGCTTTTAACGCAAATGTGAGTAAAGAAACGAATTTGTTAGTTATTTTTTCCGGATGAATCAATTTCATTCATGAATTATTTATAGAGGATAATTGAACCAAATTCTTAAAAAAGCTTTTCCTTGGTTTGGATTTTAATAATGATTGACTTTGTTTGGAATTTAATGTACGCCAAAATGCTGGGAGATAATTTAGTATTTTTCTGAACAGTATACTCCAAACTGCTGGGAGATATATTTTTGCATGCTTTTAACGCAAATGTGAGTAAAAAATCGAATTTTTAGTTATTTTGCAGAATGAAAAGATTTCATTTATAAAGGTAAAATATAATTTTAATGCTTTCAGAAATGTGTTATGAGCTATATTTTACTTACGAAAATAAGAGCTTTGTTGAAACTTCCAGCTTTTATTCCAGTTCTACCTATGATTAATATCTACTCCAAAAATGTACAGAAATGAATGTGACAATTTAATTTCCTTTCAAATGCTACGTGAAACTTTTATTGATCTATTAGACAGTTTGACTTCTCCCTTCTTTTTCACTAAAAGTTATACTTTATGTCGTCTATCGTAACTTTGTTAGCATTTGGCCACCTTTTACAACATCGTCCAATGTTTTTTCTTCATTAACAGATTTGTAAGAGGACGAAATCTGTCACTTTTTATTATAGTGTCTACTACTTACTGTTATATATGTATTAATAAAATATTTATTACAAAATTTTATTAAAATATTTTAATGGGTGTAGCTATAATTTCTTGTACAGTCGAAATTATGTTGAAATCAGAAGTGGTTCGCATTTAAGTTATTGATCTTCATTAAAAATGAATCGAAGAAACGAAACAAAAAAATCATGATATTGAAAACAAATGTTTAAAAAAAAGCGAAAATTGCGTCTAAATATGGTGTAACTAAAATCACCATTTCAACAATTTAAAAAATGCATTCTTAATTGTGTTCTTAAAAAAAATTCTAATTTTTTGTAGTATGTTACTTCTCTGAAAGAACATTATTAATTGAGTTCCTAATTGTATATACTATGTATTACTATTAATGTATTACATTATAAAATTAGAATAATTTTTAGAAGTAATTTTTTAAAGAAATATTCACTGGTTTAATGCAAGAAAAATTCTTGACGGTTAACATGAAATTCGGTTAACACGAAATTTTTGGGTGTTTCCTTCGAGTGCGCGTTAACGGGGTTCGACTGTATTAATTAAAAATACACAATTTTACATCATTAACAATCGATATTTCTTGTAGCAAAATACTATTTATCGAGTATCAGTATTCAGTATTCACACATTGATAGTATTTTATAGTGGTGAACATTTTGTTTATGTATTGCATGTAAAAACATTTTTAAGAATATAAAATCATAATTGAATTATCAAGTTCAAAGAATTAAACATTGTAAAACGCAAACAAGATATTGTTTTTGTTTTTAATGATTTCCCTAACAGAATCTTAACTAATTTATCTTACTCTGATTTTATGGTGCTGACTTTTTAAAGCAAGAATTCTGCAAAAACGAATTTAAAAAATGAGGGCTTCGCCTAGAGGTGATTTAAAACTAATACTTCATCTATGTACACGAAGAAAATGTGATCAAATGCGACATCTATGAATCATCCCACCTCAATTATTTACCATCGCTCATATACAATTGTCACAAATGTATTAGAAATTCCTTAGAGACTGTCTATGTTTGATTTATCACTCTAAGCCAAAGGCAACCATCACGTTTGACTTGAAGTTCTACTTCCATCACCCTTAAGATACAGTTTGATTATCACTAATTAGTTCAATAAAGAATTACATCATTTTTTTCTTACTTTAAATGGATTACAGTTAATACCGAAATGAATAAAAACTACTTTTTATATTTTTCTGTGACCTCTTTAATTTTTAATTTAAATTTTAAAAGAGCTAGTTTTGATATCACTCTCAAACAAGACCTCACGTGATATTCTCCTAGTGACCCAAATAGTATCTCGATTCACAAACAAATCGACTTTTTTTTTTAAAGTGTTGAAGTGTGGTGAAGTTGAGTTTCCTCAACAACAGTCACTGGGCACTAAATACATCATGATCAATTGGAAGTCGTATCACGATATAGGCTCTTTTTAGTGATTTAAAAACTAAAATAATTTTAAAGACAATTTTTAATCCGATAAGCATATTTCTCATAGCTCTTTCTAAAAAGACAATCTAATTTTATTAAATATAAAAATAGAATATAAATTTGTTCACAAAAACAATAACATATTTGGTTTTTTATAGGGACAGCCCAAACGTACGAAGATATCTATTAAAGTAGTTTAGGTTATAGTTAGATTACTTTGCCAAGTTTCAGTTATGGTAACGCGTCTGCGTACTGTGTTAATTAATTATTTGTCAAGAAATGCAGGCGTTTAAAAATGAACACTTTTTATGTACACTTGAAATTGTAAGAACTTTTCTTTTCAACCGGTTATTGATCATTTAAAATACTTAATAACTCAAATTATTAACACAAGCATTAAAATGCTTTGTTTAGTTTTTTTTACAAATATAATGTATAAGAAATTGTAACAAACTGGGCATTTACTCAATTTTCTTAACAGAATTGAAGCACCATTCTGTTTTAAAGAATTACCTAGACAGATTTTTTAGTTTCATTACAATAAGTGAATTTATCAGACACATCAATAAAAATATTTTTTAAAAACCTTCTTAATAAATATTCAAAATATAATATGTTAAAAAATGAACTTTTTTTAAAACAATTTTAAAATAACATAATTGTAACCTTTTTTAGAATGAATGTGATTATATATTAAATTGCCTTTTTATTTTTAATAAGTCAACAACAAAATGTATTTTATATTCATATATCTTTTTCTAGGTTATCTGCATGATTGATTACGATATCATCAACCTCGAACACGAAACTTTGTTACTAGTTGTGACTAGTACTTTTGGAAACGGCGACCCACCGGAAAATGGAGAAGTTAGTCAATATTTTTTAATAAATATTCATGCTTTTCAATGAAAATACGCACCGTACTCGTTTATTTTTTATTTATCGGAATAAAATATTAATTCGAGTACGTGATTTTGATGACAACACGCAAAAATATTACCGTATTCTTTTATAACACTATAAAAAATATAATTTAAGCATTTACTTTTTTTTTTTAATTTTTGGTATGGAATCTTTATGATAAGCTGAAATAAAAACGAAAGAAAACTTTTTATAATTGCATTCATATATTATAAACCTTTCTTGTAGGCATTTGCACGAAGTCTGCAGGCAATTAAAGTGACTGGTGAAACTACACCAGATGTGGAATATATTAGGTAATATTTTTATAAACAATAAATAAAACAATGCTCTGATAGCGCCAACATGTTTCTAGAAACAGCTATTAATTTCAATATGAACTAAAAAATCTTAATCAAATAAATTATTAAATTATACATGTTATTTGGAGCCTTAAGGGGACGCGGTACCAAAAAATTAAATCCAGTATTTTTATCGCTAGCATTCAAATTAAACTATTTTTACAAGAACTAACGTTCAATAAATATATACTAAAAATGATGAAAATTGAAACGTAAGTTTTTCAAAAATTTAAAAATTAAAAATTTAAACGTTTTTTCAAATGCTACTCCTCCTACAATTTAAAGAATTTTTAATGGAATTTTTTAAAAATGTTCCCACAACATCTGTTAATAAAAGTTGGTATGGATATTGAGCTATCAGTTAAACAAAATAGTTATGCAGCTTTATGTATAAAATGGCTAAAAATAAGATTTTTTCTAAATTTCACTTCATCATTTTTCAAAAAAAATCTAATCACACTAGACCTTATCCCATACCAACTTTTGTTGAACGCATAATTTTCAACACATGTAAAAAAATTGGAGCTCTACATTAATTTACTTAAAGCCTTAGGGTTTAACCTTTCAAAGCTGAAAAATTAAAATTTAAAAAATCAACATAAAATTTCAAAAACCATTTTACCAAACCACTATATCACTTTCAATAAACCTTCCCCATTATAAAGGATACCTTCTTTTTTTGCAATATCCTAGCTCACAGTATTCGAGCATGTTCATTATTTTCTGAGAAGCCCTAAATTTTGGGTAATGCGTCCCTTAAAACTAACAGTAACCGATAAGAACTGTATTAAAAATTTAATAAATTGCTTTTGAAAATCGCTTGACAAAGGTATCCGACTGGGTAAAATCGTTATTTTGAATGAGATTTTCAATTTGTTGTTTTTATGATCTACTTTTATAGCCTGTTTTATTAGCTTTCCAAAACAGCTTTATTTTTGCTTCTACGACTTGTATTACCTAAGTTACAAGCTTTTGAAGTAAGGTCACTCGCCCAAAAGTGCAATTTTTACTTCAAAGTCGTTTCCTGAAAAATGAATATTTCCTAATTATCTGTTCACGATAACAGTTCTAGACCAAAATGTTTTAGTCGTAACTTCTATAATTTTCTGTGATGATTTGATACATTAGTGTCTATGTTTTGAACTAAAAGCTAAGGTCTATGTTAAGTATATTTTAAAATATGAGTGATTCCTGTAAACATCTTCTCTATTTTACGGCGTCTTTTTCTTTAAAATATGGAATTAAAGTCTCGTTTAGCTGTATCTCAGTGATTATTTGAGATACATAAAAGCTTTTAGATCAAACACAGAAAAGTATATTACGTTTTTTTTTCCTTAGAGGATTTTTTAATATACATTAAAGTTTATTTTATAGAATTTTTACGCTGACATAAAAATAGCAGGAAATTATTGAGAAATTTTACCTAAAAAGTCCCTTAATTTATTGAAAAAAACATCTAGCCCATAATTTTAGTTTTTTCCATGGTTTTAAGTCAAACTCCTACTAAAACAAAAAATAATAACAACATTAGTGACCTTTTTTTTTTTTAAAAAAAGCCCTCAAACCCAGTCGGATACCTTAAAAAAATACATCATTATTCAGAAAAGAAGCAAAGAATACTTTATGTAATGGAGAAGAAAATTTTCCACGTGTATCCGTTTGCTAAAGTTTGAAATTTGGTCACTGAATCAATATTACAAGCAATTTTTTTTTTAATTTTACCTGTGATCAATTCTTGAATATGTAAAACCTATAATAAACATTTCATACAATTGTTTTATATTCATAACAAGAAATGCATTTCTCTAAAATTGTTTGCGACTAAAAATGCCTCTGTTGAAGGCTGAAGAGGTTCTTAAAATTTGAAAAATATTATACAGGTATGTTCACCTGACAAATACGCATACTTTAAGAGGTATTGCCAAACAAGATTTTAAATTTTATTTTTTTCGCTCCACTAAATAGACATGCTCAAAAATGAACACCAGGTGTTCATTCTTGAGTATATGCATGATTTCAGAAATTAGGAAGTATATGCAGGTTTCAAACATGATATTCACTCAAAGTCCTTTTGACTATTGCGACATTCTTAGATTTAAGAATTTTTCCATTCAGTTTTGAAAATGTCGCTTCTTGAGTGTATAATTGACCTTGTATATATTTCACATGGCAATATGTGTATATGTGCTTGCAGAACGTGCATCAATCTTGAGTGATATTTAAACAACGCCATTTTGACTATGAGACAATCTCAAATTTGAGTATTTTTTACTCAGTATTTTTTTAAACTTTTCTTTGAAAATGTCGTCTCTAGAGTATATAATTAACCTTGTATATTATGTAGTACAAAAACAATACATATATGTAATATGGCAATGTGTGTATGCTTGCAGCAGCACATGCATGCCGTTCGTGCGCATGAACAGCATGCCTCTGGAGTGCCTGGAGGACGAGGGCACCAACTGCACACCGACCACCGAACTCGATGACGACATAGGGCCCCTCAGCAACGTCAGGTACTTGTTCAACAGCGCACGCTCACTTTTTTGAATGAAGGATATCAAGTAGAGTACCGGCTATGATTTGCACACTCATGGATACCCATAGATATCATAGTTAAAGTATTAGATTGACAGATCACGTGACCTCCAATGCTAACGACGGGACGCGCATGGAGACCAAAATAAGGGGGCAAAATGACCAGTGTTGCCACCACTTTAAGGAGAAAAATGCTACTGCATCATCGGAAAAATACCATTTAATTCTAAAATTACCAAAAAAAAAAAAAAAGCATTTCAAGTCACTAAAAAGATTCCAAAATGCAGCTAGTATTTTTACGATATTTTTTTGTAATTTTAGAATTTATTTTAGAATTATCACGGGGTCACGTGATCTGCCAATCTAATACTTTAACTATGATCTTTAATCTGATACTTTAACTATGGATACCTATAGTTCTCCCCATGAACACGGCACTAACTAACCATTAATAAAGGCTATTTTGCAATAATTAACCTCTTCCTTCTCGCGCCCATGAACCTGATAGGGTGATGTTTTTTTGGTTTTTTTCCCTTGATTTCCTTGGTTTTTTTTGTTCCTTGATGGTTGTTGGCTTTTCCTAGAATATTTTTTTTTTTTAATTTTGAGCTAAAAACAACTAAAACATTCTAAATTAATTGAATTTAAATGAAAGAAAATTAGTTCCTAATACTTATCGGGCGTCATAACAAGATTTTCAAGAAAATTTAATGCGCAAAGCTAAGCTGTCATAGAACTTATTGGTTTCAAAGGTATTGCTGAAAACCGAAAAGAAATACAGACTTCAAAATTTGGTACACGAATTCTCAGTACATGTCGGAAGACATTATAAGATAATTTTTTTAAGTTTTCCTTAAGAATTATATATCTTGCCATTTATTTAATGTAACATTATTAAAATATTAAAGCACTTATAAAGTTACTTTTTATTATATCTATAAAATATGCGTAACCTTTCTTATTGATACTTAGATAGAGCGAGTCATTGACGGTGGTCAAAAATGAAGAGCAAATATCTAAGACTATAAGCGAGACAATATTTTTCATTTAAATTTAATATTGTAAAACTGAATATATATTTTGCGTCTAAAAGAATAAATTGAACATTGATTAAACCGATTTTTAAACTTTTTTAATCAAAAGAACAGTCACTGTTTATGTAAATGACGTTAGTTGTTAGATATTGCAACAATTTTGGAAACAGTTTCAATAACATTTCCCCTATGTGCGTTTACGTAGCGTGACTAAAATGTGTGCATCATTAGTAAAAGGGGATCAAACTGAATGCGAAGCATTGTATGTACTCATAAGATAGCACAAATAGTGATTAGTACAGCCTTAAACAATTTGCGAGGTTCGAATTTACTTTAATCACAGGGCAAATGATAGTATTAAGTTACTTAAGTAGTTTAACACTACAAATGTTTGACTTTCAATTGCCAGATAGTCAAATTTCATAGTCGTTGGACAGTCGATCGATAGTAGTACAACTGCTTGTTCCGCGTGTTTAAATGTATTGTAGCACAAACTAAAGAAAGAGCAATTATATTTTTGAATTATTTTTAAATAAAATTGTAAGAATCTTTTTATTGAAAAACGACAAAAAAAAATTATATCAATTTTATTTGTAGTTTTATTTAGTTGCTCAAACATTTATGCATGAAGCTTCCATTATTACTTCGATACTTCGACGCTTAATGCAAATTACTTCGATACTTAATGAACACGCTAACAATGGAACAATGGCTATAAAACTACAATCACAAGTGACGTGAAACAAAAATGATTATGTGTATGGAATATATATTCTAAGCAAGGATTGGAGTAACACGTTACTTCTAACGTCATTACTTGTAACAGTTACTTTTTTTAGGCAACGCCAAGTAACGCCGTTATATTTTTCAGAAAGTAACTGTAACTATAACTTAGTTACTTTTAGTGGTAACGAAGTAACAAAAAATTTCGTTACTTTTCCGTTACTTTCCGAAGGCTCTCAGATGCCAATTTTGAAATGCAACTCCTTTAAAATGACATTAAAAAAATTGTTAATTAATTCTATTTGCTGTGTTTTGTTCGTGCTTATATTTCCTTAAACTTGGAAAAACGTTAAGATGGTTAAATTAAAAATTTTCTTTTAACTTGAAATTTCTAAAAGTAACTGCAATTAGTTACTTTTAGTATTAAGCAATTGTACTTTGAAAGTAGTTACTTTTTATATTAAGTAACTAACATTTATAGTGTTTTGTTCGTGCTTATGTTTCCTTAAACTTGGTTCCCTTTGAAAAAATTAAGATGGTTAAATTAAAAAAATTCTTTTAACTTGAAATTTCTAAAAGTATCTGGAATTAGTTACTTTTGAAAAGTAACTTTCCAATCCCTGATTCTAAGCGTACTTTTCCTTGTCGTAGGTTCGCCGTGTTCGCCTTGGGCTCTTCTGCTTACCCGAACTTCTGCTCGTTCGGCCGCTACGTGGACACGATGCTGGGCGAGCTGGGAGGCGAGCGGATGGTCAAGGTGGGCACGGGGGACGAGCTATGCGGCCAGGAGCACTCCTTCAGCCAGTGGGCACAGGAAGCATTCCAGGTATACTATAAAAAAAACTATCCAGGTAATTTACGGGTGTTTGATCGTCAGATAATGAACTTGTGGCGGTTCACCACACGCGCAACCTCAATATATCATCGACACTAGACGGCCCTGATTTTCCACTGCGTTCCTAAAAGTAGTCTAGTTAACAACGAAAACAGCAGTATAAAAGCCGAAGTAACTCATCTCCACCTTGGGGACTTGTCCCTGCTAAATCCTAAATCTTGATGGACGACATGTAATTTTTTGCACACAGATCGCCCATCCTGCTATTATTTTTTCACCTCTCCCCCTGGGAAGGTGCTAACTTGCCATCTTACTGTTATCTCGTCTCTCATTTTGAGGTCCCTTTTTTACTTCATCTTTTTGCTTTTTCCTTGTCTCATTCCCCGTCATTGACTCCCTTATTAGCTTTTGCGGCCATTCATTCCCAGCACTCATGTTTTCATTTTTATCATAACGAAGGTGTAGGTGGCTTCGCCACCAGGTCCTTAAAAATTGTTAAACGTCGTCGTCGTCCACCTTGAGGATCCTTTTGGTGGACAATGGGTTGCTTAGGCCACTACAAGCTCAATACACCGCGGAGACAGGACTTCCTATAGGGGAGACCGGGGCTAGTTTTCCACGTTTTCTTCTTTTTGATTGTGTATTTTTTACTTTTATTTATTTTGAGGTAAACCAGATGTCATTGTGTTCCGCACATGCTTATCTACAAATAAGCATTACTACTTTTCCAAAAAGTAAATATACTTTTTGGCAGAAAGAGGTTAAATGCAAGCACGTTGAGTTGGAAAACGTGCCCCGTATGCGGGGTAAATTTTCCCAGACTGCCAAAAAGTGATGGGGTAAATTTTCCAACTATTTTGTGAAAAGATTTAACACATTTGAAAACATTTTGCAATTTTTTTACCAGATTTATTGTAAATTAAAATGGCTCAAAAAAGTATAACCAGAATATAGGGTTGTTTTTTTTTTAAAAGCCAGTTTATTATAACAAAGTATTTTAATCAATTTCATTAAAGGTCATTATCATCTGGATCCCTTTAAACTTACGTAAAACTTCCCCTTTTGTGTAAGTATACTTTGGTACTCTTTTCTATAGGTTGTCTAAGTATTGTTAAAGATTACAAAAAATTGATTGATTTGAGTTTGGTGTGATTGCTTCCCTCCCCCTTTTTTTGAACAAGCCAATTGACTCAAAACTTTGGGTGCAACATGATGCCACACGTAACTACTTTACAGTGAAATTATTATTAACGATCTATGGGGAATATTTAAGTTTCTTTATGCTTTTCGGCTACTGCATCCATTCGTTATAGTGTTTAGAGTGACATATATTGTTAAAGAAGAGAGATAGTTCATTCAGGTACCATTTTCATTACTATGCAGACAATTTTGAATCTAGAGCAAAACGTTTTTTCATTACGTGTTCATACGATAAAAATAATTTGGTTTGGAGAATATTAAACTTCATTTACAAAGGTCGGAGCACGCTTTTCTTCAAGGCATTATTGGAAATCTTACCCCATGAAATTTTGGAAAACATACCCCGTCGTCATATTTTGACTTCACTAGTACTTTAACGAGTAGAATTTTAAATTATTTTGAAAACGAAAGTATAGTTACGTAGAGAGAGAGGAGCCACCTTTTAGTATGCGCAATAAAAAAAAGCTGTAAGTTTAATAAAAGTACGTTTGATTTAGGTTTGAATGTAAGCATGAACATTCACTCAACGTTGAAAAAATCACAAAAACAGCTCTAACGACAATAATACAACACCAACTGAGCAAAAATTCTTGTCAGTGATATAAAACGGGTTGCTTCATAAACCAAGCAGCCATTTGGTGCTTCCTAACGACTTATTTCTTGCATAAGGTCTACTGGAAAACTTACCCCATGGGAAAACTAGCCCCGGTCTCCCCTACTATCCTGTAGTAAGTTTCGTTCCAGTTGTTGTCCAGTTAATACTTGCGAAAAACAGGTCAAAAACACAAAGAATATATAATGCGCGTATTAGGTACCCAACTCTCATAGGTTATTTTGACCTCTTTAGCAAAACGAGTGTAATGCGGTTTAGGAACGGATGGAAACTCGAAGAGTGCACTCCACTGTGTATTCATCTCAGTGCCTTCAGCAACAGGCCAAATCCCAAAATATAATGTTTGCTCGTCGCCTTTAAAATTATGCTCCAGCCCATTGTACCCCGTGAACAGGGTTTTTATCCAGCATAAATTCGTTTGTAGGATGGCTGGGGTTTAAAAACTGGAACCTTCATAACGATAAAATTACATTCTGCCAACTATTCCGAGTTCCGAGTACACACTTTTCCAATTGAACATTAAATTGTTGGTATACCTACAATTATTTTTAAATACTACTAACTGACATTATGACACCAATAAATGTATGCAATATACTCTACTACACAATGTAATATATTTTGCATTTGTTATAACGTTAACGCAGGTAGCTTGCGATGTTTTCTACGTGGGTGAAGATATCAACATCAGCGCTGTGAAAGCCACGCTACACTCGAACACAGCGTGGTGTCCAGAAAAAATCCGACTGGTAGACGTACAAGATCCGACAGACATATACACGGGTAAATATTCTAATGGGGAATAAATACTCAAATAATAATAATTAAACATAATTAATATGCTCACAAATTAGTTTTAGAATAAATTCTAAACTTAAAATTTTCAAAGTTAAAAAAAATATTTTCCAGGGGTTTCTAAAGGCACAAATAGGACAGTCGTATCCTGCATCTTGAAGCAGCGCACACTACTACAGTCGGAAGAAGACAGGTAATACTGTTAAAAGAGCTATTTAAAATATAGATTAAGCATATATTTGTGTCATCTCTTTTTACTCTCAATTTAAAATCTCTCTTATCTAACCCTAAGAAATTTTCGGTTTGTTTGTATTATTAGAAAACACTTCAACCTTTCCAGCATTACAAAGTCTGATTATTTCATCACCTTACAATCACCACCTACTATATAGAAGTTATTCTTGTTATAGACATACAGTTCAATTGATTTTGTATAATCCCTTTTCTAGCCGCCAAACGCTTCTTATCGTGATTTCGATGACGCCCGACAGTCCCTTGAAGTACTTTCCAGGTGACCACGTGGGCATATATCCGGCCAATCGAAAGGAGGTGGTAGACGGAATTCTGGGACGGATGTCTTCCACGTGTCCAGACCCGGACAAGCCTTTCCAGTTACAACTGAGGAAGACTGTACAGACAATAGAGGGTAAGAAACACTATATGAAACCAATCAGAAAGAATATATAGAAAAGGCTATGTCCTAGTAACCTCTTAATACTTTTAAAACGTGACGTATACAGGGCATATACAATTAAATTTTATTTAACTTTGTTGAATCATGATTATATTTTATATGCCATTTGTATTTGTGGCGGTCAGAACAAATACCCAATACTAGCCCTCGCGACCGAGTAATTACTTTGTCTCAGACGTTTCAGTATTGGGCTAGCACGCAAGAGGTTCTTAGATCAAAAACCCGGTTGTACTGTACCTCTAATGTATTATCTATAAAATCTGGGTCGACAATAAATTAATTTCAACAACAAAAAAGACCAGTATATAAGCCGAAGGAACATGGTATTCACCTTGAGATACCTTTTGGTGGACACTGTTTGGTGCAATATCTTCGTCAAAACTTGATTGGTGACCCGCACACGTCACAGTTGCTCACTCGCTGCTAATCATAGATATCATAGTTAAAGTATTAGATTGGCAGATCACGTGACCTCCAATACTAACGACGGGACGCGCATGGAGGCCAAATAAGGGGGCAAAATGGCCAGTATTGCTGCCACTTTAAAGACGAAAGTACTACGAAAAAATACCATCTAATTCTAAAATTACAAAATAATATAAAGGATTTGAAGTCAGTAAAAAAAATTCCCAAACAGCTAGTATTTTTACGATATTTTTTTGTAATTTTAGAATTAAATGGTATTTTTTCGTAGTATTTTTATCCTTAAAGTGGCAGCAACACTGGCCATTTGGCCCCATAATTTGGCCTCCATGCGCGTCCTGTCGTTAGCATTGGAGGTCACGTGACATGCAAATATAATACTTTAACTATGATATCTATGCTGCTAATGCCCAGCGAAATAGCCTGCGCATGATTTCCTTCTAAGAAGGGAGTGGTGTGGCGGTCTGCTCGCGTATACAGCCTCAAATAACATACAAGTTAGATGGCGCTGATTTACCACTTCATTAATATCAGCCATCTAGATTGCAACAAATATGGTAGTATATAAGCCGAAGAACTTAGTCTTCACCTTGAGGTACCGTTTGGTGGACACGGTTTGTTGTAATATCTTTGGAAAAACTTCAGTTTTTTTATATGATAAATTCCAAACGATCTAAGTGTCTCCCATTTATAGCTATATATATAACTGTCGTGATGGGGTCTAGTGGTAGTTTTACTGTTCTGAGGAAAATAATCAATTAAGGAAAGAATCATTTACTTATAACATGCGTTGTGTCTTTTTCACAATAAAACCAGATTCAACCAAATTATTTCTTAAGATAAGAATAGATAAACTTTAGACAAATTCCAAAAGTTAATTATTTTTTATTAAAGTCTGAGAGAGGCACACATGAAACATTATAGATATGGAAGGGTACCTTTAGTCCCGTGAAGAGTCGATAAATATCCATGCTTACACTAACTAAGATTGTTACTTTAACAATATACAGCGTATTTATGACAGAGCTTTTCACATTTTACTTGTCGTTAACTGGAGGACCTCTAAGTCCAACCAACGTCTACCACAGTCTAACAGAATCTAACTAAAATCTAACTAAAGTCTGGTCAAAAGTTCTCGATCCGATCGTAGGAAGGAGAAAAAAAGCCTGCCCCCACGTCGGTCATTGGTCTCGTAGAGTCAAGGAGGGCGTGTTAAACCCCTTTCGCGGGTTTTTCATCACATCTCACTGGTTGAGTCTGGTCTAGTACAAATCCTGTATGATTCCAGGAATTACCGAGAGGCCGTCTGCGGTCGTTAGTGAAAGTGTATTGTTTACACCCGACAGAAAGGCGTCTATTGTCGTGGTTTTTTGCTGGAAAACCCGCCAGTCGTTGCACAGTTGGCTGAGTCTTGCACAAATGGCGAAGTTGTTTTTGTGGTGAAAGAACACTTCAGCACAATAACATTAATAGCTGTTTATTGTGTTGTTTATTAACCACTCCTGTCTGTTATTTCCCTTGTATAGGTCCCAGTCATCGTTGGTCTCCGCACGAGAGAATTCCGTGTCTGACGATGAGGACAGCCTTGACGAGGTACCTTGACATCACAACCCCACCTGGACAACAGTTCCTCAGGATACTGGCCACTATGGCGGAGGATGAAGGAGACAAGCGAAAAATTAAACTGCTAGCTACGGTAGGGGGACTTTTTCCATGACTATTAGAAGAAGTGTTTGGGATACATGAGTGTATGTCTTAACAGCGAATGAGACCAAATGACCGGGGGTCTCCAAACCAAAGTGCCTCTGTATTAATCCAATGTAAAACAATTATTCTCTAAGCCATATTTCTCTGGCTGAATTAAATATTTATACACACGGTATTTTTTATGCGATAGATGTAATTGAATTACAGGTCACTATGTGATCCCACTTTTTACACAAATTTAGCACTTTTTTATTATCTCTATGGTCGGACTTCATAAGAAGGTTTTCGAAAAAGCCTCGCATGTGAAAAAGATAGTTGCCATAGAACTCTTTCATTTTTAAAAAGTTATTGAAATTACCTCTTAGGGTACATAACTACCTTGAAAGGTGTATTGATTATTGGATTTGGGGTTGGTATATAACGCTCATTTACACAGGACGCCGTGAGGTACGAGGACTGGAAATCTCAGCTGTACCCGAACCTGCTGGAGGTGCTGTCGTACTTCCCCTCCGTGGTGCCCACCCCGGCCTTCCTGCTAACCCACCTCAACCCCTTACAGCCGCGCTTCTACAGCATCAGCTCGGCGCCGGACTTCCACCCGGGACACATACACCTCACGGTGGCGGTCGTCGTGTACAAGACGCAGAGTAAGTGCGGGCATTTGCATGGAGAGAGGGTTTTAATTTTGTTGGAAAAGGGTATTTGGCAATTTTATCGTTTCCGGCTGTCTATTTCTAACATCCATTAGGAGCTTTAACACAGACAATTACGTTTCATAATTCGGAACCCTAGTCAAGTGACGAGGTCGACACCTGAGCGGGCACCCAACGGAACTTCGAGCGACATCGTACGCTAGCGCCGTCGGCACTTTCGACTCCAGATTTAACGAGCACGTATATCGGAACATACTCGGGCACCCCAGTGATTTTTAGAGGGATTTTTCATCCAGCACGAATACGTCTATAGTATGGCTAGAACAACAACAGAACCAAGAACCTTCTCGGTGAGGTTCTCGTCGATTACCACTCTCGGCCACTAGGAGGCCTTGGGAAAAGAGACGCACAAGATGCGACATAATGGTTGACGTCACAGAAATATTGTAATAAAAGCCAGATACGAGTTTTAAAGATGATTGATCGCTTTTTGCTTGTACCTACGTGATGTATGTTCGAGCATGCTTTTCTTTCTGTTAATATCTAACTAGAATGTTATATCGTGTTGTGTACATACCTTAATATTTAATCTTAGAAACAAGTTCTATTAGAAAAAAGTGTGTCTATTAATTCAAAATAAAAAACTCGATTAATATTTTTCGACTCTGTACCCATACCACGCCCACAACTTTCAATTGCTTTATATGAAATATAAGATAATGAAAGTATTGCGGTTGAACTCTAAAATAGAGATTTTGTGCTTTCTAGAAGTTATAGATGGTGTGGTTTAAAGAATAGTGGTTGGCGAACATTGGTTCGTCTATCTGAAAAAACTCAACAGCTCGAACTAACAGAGCGATGGACTTCAAATTTCCTACACGAGTTCCTAGTTTGGCCGAGGGGTTTGGACCATTACGCTAGCAGTCTGCGCGCTTTAACGGGTGCGGGTTCGATTCCCGCCTTCGCCCTGGGTGTATATTCCTTTCTCTGTGACAGTAAAAAATTCTTTCTGTGTCTGTCTTACTTGACGAAGGCTCTGATCAAGCACACAAGCCGTAGTATATATGTATATGTATGAGTGTATGAGTATGATGAGTTCCTAGTACTTGTTGGACGTCATAGTAAAGTTTTCGAGAAAGGTGCGCATGCGGAAAGGATAGCGGCCATAGAACTTGATAGGTTTTAAAGATAACTTATAGGGTATATATAATTGCTTTTAAATATATTGATTTATGAAGTGGAAATTAAAAGTCGTGTAGTGCTACACACCCCCTAGTTTTTTCTTTTTTTATGACAATTTCTGTTTGATTTCTTAATTTTCTTTGTAGTTGTGGTATTTTTGTGTGTGTAGTACTTAAATAGATGCTCAGTGGTTGAGTAGTACCGCTTCGCATTGCTATGCCAACTGGTCCTAGGTTTGCATAAGATTTTGCAACGTTCATTTCGTCTTTCATCCCTTGTATGGACAATAAAATGAGGACAAAACTAGCTTGAGAAATAAACAATGTATGTTTTGCCTCAGTCCAATATAAACCTGCCAACTGACGGGAACATCTGATGCAATGCACCTCCATTTCATTCGGTCCCGTAAGCAGAAATGGGCACAGCATGACTTGTTCCTCTATGGACTGTAACATTATTTTTTTGTTTTAAATGTTATAAATTATTGTTTTACTAGTTTTTCTTTTATAGTGTATAAAGATTTTTTAACGTCGAATATTAAGTAATAATTTGAATATTATTTTTTAGATAACATTGATCACTATGGAGTATGCTCAAATTATTTAGCTTCGTTATCAATAGGATCAGAAATTGCTTGTTTTGTTCGTAGGTCAGTATAGAAATAAAGATCTTTCCTTCTTCTCTTACTGGTCATTTTAATATTTTGAGGTTTTTAAGTACTAAATAATCAATTACATAAATTGTTTTCAACTAGCGCCCCAAACTTCAGATTGCCAGAAAGCCCTCACGTCCCTCTGATAATGATTGGACCAGGTACTGGAATTGCGCCATTTAGAAGTTTCTGGCATCAAAGACATATCGATATGAACGTCTCGACAGGTAATAAAAAAACATTGAAGTTTTTTTTAATTGCATTTTATCATATGCAAAAGAAAGTTATATTATTTGTTTTAAAATATACTTTAAAGTTTTCAAATTTCTTAATTTTTTTTTCAAATAAAATAGAAGCTGTTACAGTTGTGGTCTAAAAACGGACCAGGAATTTCGCCATTCGGTGTTTTGGGGGGGATCCGGAAATTGATATTCTTACATAACACGCAGTTAAAAGCATAGAAGTTAATTTTTGTTGGAATTAAATCACCATTGCCACTCACAATAATCACACGAGAAACTTTATTTATATTAAATAACGATGTAAAGGACATTTATTTTTATGATATTAATCTGTTTGGAATGGCGCCATAATATATGTCGCAATGAGATTATGTAATTGCTCGTATTATTTGTTTAGAAAGAGGCACAAGACGTTCTATTTTTTTTTTAAAGCAGACATAATTTTTCATTTATATTTTAGCATTTAATAATGAATGACGTTTTATTTCTAATTATTTCTTTTGGCAAGGTTTTTTCGTTGTCTTTTTTTTAATAGTACTAGCTTTATAAACCCGGCGTTGCACGGGTGTACCCTTAATAACGGTGAATTAATTTTTATCTAAATTTTTATTTTATGAAAATTGATCCCCTCTATACTGGTCAGCACACCATCAAAACATTATAATCTCCTCCCATTCTGATATCAGCATAATTTTTTTAAAAAAAAATAAGTGGATGCCCTATTGTCAGTTTCATAAGCAAAGAAAAATCTGACCAGGGATATATTTAAGGATCAAAAAACAGTTGAACAGTTCATTTGCTTCTGCTCACACAAACATGCTGTATGGAGAGAGTATTGCATTTCGAAGAAATATTCAGCAGATCTAGAATAGTTAACATATCTACTGTCATAAAATATAGTAGCAAATACCACCAAATTCTCCAAAACATGTTTCAATATTAATTCTTAGACATCGTCCTACGTCAAGTCTGTACAGTAATGACAAACGAAAGGAAACGAAACAGACATGCATCATCTTGTATGGCTGCAAAAGTTTTATAAAGTACAAACTCCTTATTAACTTTCAAAATATTTCGTCATATCTCCGTTTCTTACCAATTATAAACATCAATTTAATTAAATTCTGGGTATAGCTATGATATAATGGCCGTTATGTTTAATGGCGACTTTGACGAACTTTGAAAATTTAACGTAGGGTACCTATCGATTTGCATGAAATATGAAGTGAAATGTTTACCACATTTGGTTAATTTTGTTGCTTGGTAACGTAACGCAAATCGCCAAACCGTCGAGAACGTTAATTATGTAATAGCTGTTTCCTATTCGGATATATAATTAAAATCGAGTTGAGGAAATCTAACCCAGTATAACAAAATTAAATAAAGATTTGATGTCAATAAATAAAATAAAATAATGACATTCAAATAACAGTCTTACAAATAAAACTCGCGTTCTCTTACGAGTTTATACTTAATTTTCGTTCACGCTGAACGTACGGAAATTTCTTTTAAATTGAAATAAAATGTATACATTCTAATCTTACAATCCTATTCCTATGGATAAATTGGCTCACGTTTTGCACTCATACACCCGTTTGGTTTCGAATTTCGAAAAATCGCTTCTTAAATGACGCCTACGATATAAAAAGAATATTTCCCTAAAATTTGGTAGCGGAACCTCCAGTAGTTTCGACTGGGCGTTGATACGTCATTGAGTCAGTCAGTCAGTCAGTCAGGACTTTACCTTTTATATATATAGATTTAAAAATCATTCTTCGAAATACTTTTTCTTTTATATAAATTTATTATATTTATTATTAATTATTACTTTTTATATAAATTTAGCAAACGATAAGCTCTAACCATTAAATTTTCGATGAAAAATAGTTTGTTTTATTCTGATGTTTAAATGTTTAATATATAACTAAATGTTCTTTGACGCTTTTTTAGACGCGTGGATTTTGTGCGGAAGCAGTTTTAAGTGGCAGTTTCTATTACAACCCTACCTCTTTTTTTAACCTTAGATAATGAAGTCCGGAAACGCTTCGGGAAGGTGACCCTTCTGATTGGATGTCGGCATCCTAACGTGGAGCTCTATCGAGAAGAGACTCAGCACATGGTACAGACGGGAGTTCTTGATCACGTTTACTCGGCCTATTCTCGTATTCCAGGCAAGCAAAAAGTAAGAATATTTTTTTTTCATAGATTGAATGTTAAATTAAGGGAAAATAAAGGTTTGGTACTATCGTATATGGTTTTGGTACAATAATAAGTGCAAGAATAGTTTAAAGCTTTGGTACTGTGGTATGGTGAATGATAGCTATTGTGAATGATAGACTTTCGTTAAAGTCCTATAAGGTTTCGATACAATAATAAATGCGAGATTATAGTTATATTATAGGTTAGAGCTTTGGTACTGTCCTATAGTGAAGGACAGAGCTGTGTTACTGTGCTTTAGGGAGAGTTGAAGCTTTGGTACTGTCATATACGGTTTTAGTTAACTAAAGACTGCTGGAATATATCTCTATGTCTTCAGAACTTTTGATGAAGAGAATCAAAATACAACATCTATAAACTTTTTAAAACATTAAAACTTTTGTTGTGTCTTACTTCTTTTTTACGTCACGCCTTATGCCATGCTTTTAATACGTAACAAATTTTCCGATCTTCAGTAATTTGTTCCTCATAACAAAATTTCTAAGGCGTATTTTTAGTTTTGAATGTAGCATGTAGATGGCGACACCACATTTTGAATATTTATTGCAGTTACGAGTAGCAGTTAATCTTGTTGGTTACATATATTTACCTCAGCTGCGGAGTAAGCCCATGTATCCTGGGCTATTCATATCAATTATACAAGGTCCAGTCAAAATTGATCAGGCAATTTTTATTTTTAGATGTGCTGACACTAACTACATGAAGAATTTGTCTTTTTTTAAGCTGTTTCAGATCATAAAATTGAGTCCATAATAGTTTGATGTTCAAAGTTATTAATAATTCATCGTTAGTCATAAAATGCAAAGGAAATACATAGTGTCCTGCTAAGATTGCCTGACTTGAAATAATTATTATATGGGATATGGTTATAGATAAAAATAAATCTTGAGCTTCTTTGTGTCAATTACATCTCCCCATGTCATTTTCGGAAGACAATCTATATGCAAATATACAAATTTTGATGTTTTCTGATTAACGTATATGAATGCACAGCGTTTAACAATATATTTATATCCATGTATCTTTTCCTCAATACAAAATTTAGATGAAACAACTTTAAAAAAACTAAATATTGGTCGAAAAGCATAAAATTGATAAAAACCCTAGTGTATTGCAACGGAATTATAAGATTTGTTGGTCCCGCAAGGAGTTGCTAGGGCCTTCGGGGGGGGGGGGGGGGGATTCTGAAAAGTGGTACAGCTCTGTAATTTCCTTTATATGTCTTGATTTTTTTAGTTAAAACTGAAAGTCACTGAGCTCAATACACAGTGGAATGTAGACTTCGAATTTTCATCCGTTCCTAAACCGCATTACACTCGTTTTGCTGAAGAGGTCAAACTCACCTATGACAGTTGGGAACCTAATACGCGCATTATATATTCTGTGGGGTTTTGACCTCTTGCGGAACTTTTTGCATTCTTCCACGGAAACGAAAATTACTACAGGATAGTATAGGAAGTCCTCACTCCACGATGTATTGAGCTCAAGGGCCGACTGACAACTTTAGGGGCCCTGAACACAAGCAAATTTGGGGCCCCCCAAATATACCTCGATAAAATATTTGTGTGTATTTTTGTATATTTCAGTGTTTACCAAACAAATAGCTGAAGTAATTTGCTTGGAAAGCATGCTTAATCCCCCCAAAATAAATATTTTTTGTGAATTGATTAATTCTGAGTTTAAATACAATTTCATAGTCCACTTTTGTTCATGAGTTTAATTTTTTTGCATACACTCTTAAAACAAACGAGCGGTTTTAACTCAGTCTGAGTTAATTTCCACTCCTTTCCGTGCCGAAAATGCCCTATAGTGGATTTCACTCTTTTTGCGGAGTGTGTAAAAGAAATAAAAGAAAACAATCTACGTCTTACACTCTTAAAACGAGCGGTTTTAACTCAGTCTGAGTTAATTTCCACTCCTTTCCGGTGCCGAAAATGCACTTCCCCTATAGGAGTGGATTTCACTCTTTTGTTTTAAGAGTGTACTTCATGTTAAAAAGTTAAGTTTGGGGGGAGTTATATTGAGCATAAATGATCATGAAGGAAATTTGGTGACCCCCTTAAAGTGTTTCTTAATTTCTCCTAATTCCTTCTAATTTCTAAGCCTCTTAATTTCTCTTAAATTTGGGGGCCCTGGGCACGTGTCCCGTTTGCCCTGCCGGAAAGAAGGCCCTGATTGAGCTTATTGCTAATATAGTTGTGTAGTATTTTAGAACCCAAGTTTTTCTTTTATTTGACAGCGTTACGTGCAGCACATCTTGCGTGAGATCTCGGACAAAGTATACAAAGAGATCGTGGAGGACCGGGGCCACTTCTACGTATGCGGGGACGTCAGCATGGCCGAAGACGTCAACCAGACACTGCGCACAATCATCCAGGAGCACGGACACATGAACCCCGTAGCAGTGGACAATGTCATGAAGAGACTGCAGGTATGTAACTTGTAGCGTTGCTAATAGTCTATCAGTATAGTATCATACAAAGATAAAGTTTTAGAAGGCGTAATTTGGCCGTGTTAAAGCTCCATGGAGGCAAGAAATAGACAGTCAGTAAACGTACAAGAGAAAGTTGGCTCATTGGTTTAGTGGAGCCCGGATGGCCTAGTGGTTTGGATGGCAGACCATTATACGCTAGCAGTCTGCGCGCTGTAACGGGTGCGGATTCGATTCCCGCCTTCGCCCTGGGTGTACTTCTTTTCTCTGTGCAAGTAAAAGTTATTTGTCTTTCTTACTTGACGTAGGCTTATAAACGGGTCTCTGATGAAGCACACAAGCCGGAATATATATTTACCTACCGTACCTCATTGGTTTAGTTTGGTTAGATTTAAGACGAACTACAGTCACACGAGGATAAATGCCGACAGGCCCGTAATTCTAAACATCCATCTAGTGACTTAATAAAGCTGGGTAAAGTTTTATTTTGTTCGATGTTTTTGTGGAAACTATGAATATGCTAATCCTTAAAAAAATATTGAGCATGATTTAGTAATTAACCAATTTTCTTAAATGAATATAATGTGTTTTTGGCGTGAAGGAAAATTTATGACATCTCTTAACGGTGGTTCGAAATTACGATGCCTGTTGGCATTAGCCCTTGAGTAGCTGAGTTTTTAATCTAACCAAACAAAACCAATAAGCTGTACCGAGTGCGGGTTCGATTCCCGCCTTCGCCTTGGGTGTAATTTCTCTCTCTGTGTCAGTAAAAATTCTGTCTGTGTCTATCTTACTTGACGAAGGTTTATAAGCAGGTCTCTGATTAAGCACACCAAGCCGGAAAATACATGTATACCAACCAATGAGCTAAACTTCTCATTATCTGATTGTATACCGCTGTAACGGGTGCGGGTTCGATTCCCTCCTTCGCCCTAGGTGTACTTCCTCTCTTTGTGTCAGTAAAAATTCTTTCTGTGTCTATCTTACTTGACGAAGGCTTATAAGCGGGTCTCTGATCAAGCACACAAGGCGGATATATATATTATAATATAATTATATATATATATTAATATAATATATATATATATATATATATATATATATATATATATATATATATATATATTATATATATATATATATATATATATATATATATATATATATATATATATATATATATATATATATATATATATATTATATATATATATATATATATATATATATATATATATATATATATATATATATATATATATATATATATTATATATATTATATATATATATATATATATATATATATATATATATATATATATATATTATATATAATATATATATATATGTACCAACCCTACCCTATCTCTGATTGTATACCTATAGACTAATAGCAACATTAACGCCATCACGTAGACCGCGCTTACTTTTGATAACAATATTATAACAATATAGTATTTTAGTGTCTACACACACAAGCAATGTACGATTAGTATATTGCTTAGTAAAAGAAAAAACTGTTTATACTATAAACAGCACCTTTTTTTTGCAGAAGAAAATCTGTTTTTTAGGAAATACCAGTATTTTTTTTCTAAAGATGTCTTTTTTCTGTAAAATTAACATATTTTTTACATTGTATATATTATTTTCTTATAGGAAGAGAACCGATACCACGAAGACATTTTTGGCATCACACTGAAGACTGCAGAAGTCACTAGCAGGGGCAGAGCAGAAGCCAAAAACCGAAAGAGCACGTCTTCCACGTGAGATCGAACTACTGAAAAATATTTTATGTTGAAAAAACTTAATATTTCTAAACATCTATGTGTTTTTTCTTCTGAATGTCGACGATGTTTGCACCACTAACACTGTAAAAAGTTTGATGTGACGTTCGTCGCAAAGCTAGTGTAAACTTTACACAAAAAAATAACCTTCCCCCACAAAGGGGAGTGATGTTACACCACAATACTAAGTAAACTTACAACACAAAAAAATGAGTAAAAAATGAATAACCTTACACCACCATTCTTAGATAAGCTTACGCGATACAAAAAATGAGTAAAAATGCAATGGCAGCTCCATACATGCATTGCTGTCTCCAAATATGAGGATGAATTTACTTGCTTTTACTAGTGTATCACATAACACATAACAGTTTGAATTTCGGTAGCGATATTTTGTGTAGATATATACCCAAGTCCAACTTTGTCCTAAAGGAAGATACGATCTTGTAATCCTTCGATAACAAGATGTAGATTTACATACAACTCATTGCCGGATTGATAAAGACTGCAATTTTTTGTAATCCTTTTTGTTTCACAACATTTATGATTGCACATGTGCTTGCAGTCTGTCGAAGGGTAGTGAAAGGTTCTTCACATACTTTGAATTTAGTTAGCTTACTTCAAAATTCGTGTAACGTTACATCCAAAAGTCGTGATATAATTACCAAAAACTACAGTGAAGATATTTCTTTTTAGTGTACGCCGCTTTGTATTGGTTGTACAAGTTTGAATTAATATTTGAGTGATTTTGAGTGTTTTACTCAAAATCAGTTAAGTATCATCTGTCAAGTATCACCCTTGTAACACAAAATACTTTACGACGACATTATGAATGCATGTCATCTATTTGTTTATCCTTCTTTTAGGGTAATTCACATTGATGACTCATTTAATGTACAAATGACTGCAAATCGCAAGTTGAATTGTTCATACGCTATAAACGAATCATGGATTTTTTTTCTTGATATTTTTTTTATATAAACAAAGTGAGAGATGCAAGAAAATTCATATTTCAAATCCCAATGCCAGCATTGCAAAAGAAATTTCTAATTTAAAGTTCTCATCATAGAAGCCCGTTTCATACGCATAGGTGCTGGTAATGTTCATCGTACTTACGGCGCCGGATACTTGCAGTGGCTATGTTAAATCCATTGCATCTTTCACATGCGACGGAAGAGAAAACCGAACTTACCGTTTACATGATCTTTGAAATTAAGTAGTTGCAATGTTACGAGAATTTAAGTGCGGAAAAATTCGATGCCGCATATTAAAAATTTAAGCCCGAAATAGCTGCCTACGACAGCAGCGTGTAACATTGTCATAACTTGATTGAAAACTCAGGTAAAACTGTAAGAACGGTTTTCGCGTCCAAACTTACATCAATAATATACACTGTTCAAAACAATTAAGGGAGCACTTTGCGTACTTTTGTTAACCCTTTCACTTCCAACTTTTTATTTTTTATTCTAAAAATCTAAAATTTGTGAAATAGTTTCATTATGCATCCAGAATGAAATGGTTAAAAACAGGGAGGAAAATCTTAATTATTTATTTACGAGGGAAAAATTGAAATCATAAGTTTTGTATAAATTATAACAATTTCAAAATTTCAAAAAAAATTTCAAAATTTTAACTGCAAAAAAAGGTAAAGTCAATTTTTAAACATTTAAGAATGCAAGCTTGGAGAATTTAGGGTTAATTTATTTCATAAATTTTTTTAGAATGAATTTTATTTTACCATGTTTTCACATTTTCATTTAATTAAAACAAACATTATTTAATTCTTCAAAGACATGATTCTTCCATCTAACGATAAATAAGTGCGAGCTCAACTTAGTGAGAAAAAATCGCAAGCTGATGATTCCAAATGGAAGCATTGGGAGTGAAAGGGTTTAAACCAAGCCTCCCTAATTGTTTTGAGCAGTGTATTTATAAGAAAGGATTATTTTGTATTATATGATTTATACAATTTATTAAAAATAATAGTTGTTCAGTTTTCATTAAGAAAATCTATTATATATATTTATTGTTAGTATTCAAATAAATTTCAAGTCTTGAAACTTTTACCTCAAAGATACTTTACAAAACATATTTATAATAGGTTTTAGATCTTAAAATTAATAAGAAATTCAATTAATCGCGAAAAAATATTTTCATTATAATTTTAAAATTATCTATATTGTATAATATAGTCCCAGTATTGACGGTATTGTCCCAGGCTGACAAAACCTTTATTTTTAAATTAATATTTAGTTTATTTAATTCTTGCCACATAAAATTTTTGGTTGCGTTAAGGATGTATGCATAACTGTATATAGGGTGCTTATGTACTCGTTGAATGAATGAAATAGCTGCAGTAAGGTCCCCCATCCCTAGAAAAAACTATTTGCCAATAGCACATGTGTCGATCTAGTGCAACGAAACGAACCAATTTAAAATATGCAAACGTTAAAGTAGCATTTTATTAGTGTTCTTTATATTTTTTAGAACTTGTATATATTTTATTATTCTGATAGTTTGGGATAGTGTGTCTCATATATATAACACTTTTAAAACTATAAATAACACTTTTGAATTTATGTACTCTTGCTATTTATTTAAATCATCTATGCATTCTAATTCTAATTGTTGTAGCTTTTCAACTTTTAATTATGCAGTCCACACTTGCTCATTCGGTGGCAAAAGCCAATCAGATTGTCAAAAATAACGGATAGAAGAAAGTCATGGGTTAGCTTTAAAATACGTCGCACAACAACATACCTGTTCCATGTCCGCTGCTTTTCTGTTTTCTTCAAGGTTATTAGGAGGGCGCCTGAGATATTGATGAAGGCTCGGTGTTTTCCCTGGAAAAATGGTTAATTTTAGCGTTCTCCTTCAAAATTGATATTCTTTTATTATTTAAAATATATATTTCAAAACATTAATAATTTTTTTATTCATTTAAAAGTTGATGTCCCGCAGTTCCTAGCAGGAATTATACAAAGACGTGACTTACTTCTTCATTAATAGCCTCAAACATTGAACGTATTTACAACAGAAATTCTAATTCATGAAAAAAATATCAGCCAATGCCATTGGTGTATCGAAAGCGACGTCGGATTAGCGGTGGTTGTATAAGAGAGTGTGGACTGTATTTGGATTGTTTTTTAGTAGAAATAAACTATTATATCTAAGTGTATTAGTGTATTTAAAACACAATTTGTTGTTTACAATTTCTACACTGATGTCTTACATATTGTAACATATTTCCGCAACAAATGTATACTTTAAAAATCGTTAGTAGATTCCCAAATCCTCCTTTCTAAGTGTACTCCATAAAATCGTATCATACCACATACATATCATACATTGTTACTTGTGCACATTATGTGTATAACAATTGAGTGTACGTATTTGCAAATATACATATTTTGTGTGGTGATTATGTACATAAACAGTATATTAAAAAAGTAAAAACATGATTAATTAATACATTGGTATTTCTGCGTGTATGTCTCCAATTAAAAGCCATACAACTTGTGTCCAGTTCTATTATTTATCACATAAATCATTCCGTAATCAAAGAGCTTAGTGGTAGATCGTGCTACGTGACATTTTTGAAAAAATTGAGATTTTTGTGCCAACGAACATGTTAGTTCCTCCTATAATGATAACAAGATTTAACCTTTTCATAAACTTTAAGTGAAGTATAATTTTTACCTTTTGTAAGTGCCATTTTTGACGTATCTAAGGGCATACGCATATGTTTATAGCTAATTTTCTAGTTTTCACCATTTTGTCGCACTTAGCACGTTCTTCCACTAAGCTCTTCAATTCTCCTCAGCCATCCAACTGCCTAACCCTTGTCGAGCCATTGCAGTTACTAGCCGAAGACTTATCGATCAAAAGGCTAATTCATTTCCTAAATTTAACTACGACAGGGTAATATCGACAATTATAACTAGACAAAAGACAAATCGCCTAAAAGAGATGACGATTTCTGCGGATATTTGCACTATTTCCATAGACACGACATCACCATCATCAAAATAAATGGTAAAAATCTATCACCCCACATACGAAGTTTTTACATATGCCTTTTAACACATGGTTCAAATCAAACAATCATTGTTCAATGTTCTAATTCTCTTTGATAGAACTATACTATCTCCAATAATCCATTATTCATCGGCATCTTGTCCATCAACTTAAACGTGAAATCTTAATTTATATTTTAATATACTTTTTTATTGAACGGTCTTTGTTCCCTATATTATTATTCTCTTGATAGAACTATACTAATGCCAATGTTCCAATTATGCATCAACAACAGACTCAGCATCTTAAGCCCATCAGCTGAAAAGTAAAATCTTAACTAATATTTCGGTAACTTTTTATAGGTTGAAAAGCATGAAATATGAAAACTGGTGGCTAAAAATTTTTCCGATCATCTTAGTTTTCAAATAATAATATTAATTTTGTTATGCTTACTAAATGTTTGCAATTAATAAATATTTTCGAATGTTTTTAGTTAGTACAACTGTTCCTAATTATACTTTAGCTTATAAAAAGGCTATTAATCTGTGGAATCATCATAGCAAATCATCTCATACAATTTTGGAGAACATTTAACCGATTTCTTTAATAAAGGATGAATTTTTTTGCACTTTTGTTAGGTTGAAGATGATTTTAGTTGTTTTACATCTATAATCATTTTACATTTTTTGCCAAGTAAAATTGTGAAAAATTGGCTATTAAAATTGTTCTGGAGTTAAAGTTGAAGATAGTACGTTTTTCAAGAAAAAGCATACCAACTTAGATGTGAAAATATTTGATTTTAGTCCAAGTGTAACCAATAGTATAAATCGAGGTACTGAGGAAATTATACAGACTGACCGAAAGTATAAAATATAGATTTCTAATGTCATATCTTTCAAACAAAAAGAGAATTTTTAAAATCAGATTGTTATAACAGAAATTATTACGTAACGTCTTATAAAGGACAGACGGGCAAAAAGTAGAAAGGATATGTTTCTGATATCATCTAACAAAAAAAATGAATTTTTTAAATCACCCGGTTAGAATAGAATTTGAGGCCCAGTGGCCTAGTGGTAGTGCTTCGCATTGCCACGCCACAGGTCCGGGGATCGCATTCCGAATTGGGCGAGGTTGACCCATCCTTTCATCTCTTAAGTGGGTCGATAAAATGGGGACCTAACATGCTTGGGAACTAAACAATGGGAGTTCCACGTGAGGCTGACCACCTTACCGGGACCTATGCCTAGCACCCCAGAGCCCTAAGTCACGAAAGCTGAAATGGGCACGGCAGGCCTTGGCCCACTAAAGGGCTGGTTCGCCGAGGAGTTTAGTTTTTCAGAATAGAATTTGGAAGGGGGGTAGGGACAGACGGACGGAAAACGCTACTATGCAAATACCTACTTTCCACTTTCTAATTATTTCGAATAAAAAAAAAGGAAAGTAAGCCAATTGTTGTTTTCATTTTGAAGGCATGAATTACTCTTTTTTTTTACCATAGATGCCAAGAAAATTAAGGTATATAAAAATTACCTTCTAAAATAATAATAATAATAATGTCCTGGTACTTGACATACTGTAGTGATTTCAATTCATTCGCGATGTATTTAAACCTTTGAGACTTTCATTCAATTTAAATATTTTCTTGATCATTAATTTCATAAAAAATGAAATCAGTATTACATCATAGATTACATCAGGGCATCAATAGCGATAGTTCTCCGTCTACCACACAGAGGGCGTGAGCATAGCTACCGGTGAAGTGATGCCAACAAACTTTCTAAGTGAAACACACAAAAAAAAAGAAGGAAAAATGCACACACACGAGCTAGAACAAATCCCCCTTCACATCTTTTACCGCTAGAGTAGTTACGGGGGCAGTAGCATCTCGAGTCCTGTCTGAGAAAACTTGGAAAGAAGAGTGTGACAAAATGCCAGATTCATCATCCAGAAGAAGGAAGAAAAATAGAATTCCGTGAAGAAAAATTGGAATAACTCTTTACTCACATTTCGTCATCATGCGTAAAAAAGGCAATTAATTATGGATTGTGATAAACGAAGTTTTAAAGTCAAACCGTTTTCGTAACATCTTGTTAATGTGCTGTTTGAAAGGAATCATTAGCTGTTGATGAAGTGAAATTGCAAAAAAAAACCTATGTAAATATAGTTTGCTGTAACGCGGCTGTTGTTACGACTTATTGGATTACATTTAACAGCTGTATTTATCAGTATGGGAAATATTTCAAGTGTAGACAAACTTATAGAGCAAAATATTTATTAATGTTTACAAACTTAATTAAAAGAAAAAGTTGTTAAGTCATCAAAAACTTTTCCAAGAAACTGTTAGATATTGCTGTGATTTTGAGTTGATAGTAGGTAGTATTGCGTAGCAGTGGAATGGTAAAGTATTGCAAAAAAAATTTCAATGTGTGATAGGATTTTTTATAAATATTAGGTTACTAAATATATGTAAATATTACTTATATTTTGAACTTATCAAAGGAATACTCGATTTACTAGCTTTTAACTAAAGTTTATCTTGCATTCTATGTTTGCATACCTATCGAGTTGTAAAGTATTTTTTATCTTGATACCTTGATAAACATTTTTCTGTTTAGTTTAATATGATATACGTTAATAATATTTTAAATTTTAAAGTTTATCTTCCATCAAAGAATATATCAATATTAAAATAATTTGTTATGATGTTCGAAATATCCTCCACTTTCAATATAAGATTTCATCTATACAATGAACAAACTTCATAGACAACAGTTACAACAAAGTTAAATGCATAACTCTTCCATCCCAAAGACACTGTGACAGATACATACCACAAAAAAGTAAAGGGTGAAAAACGAGAAACTTTTCATTGAAATTTCAATTATCGTGTTTGAAACATTTCCCATTGTCAATAGAAGATAGCATTAACTTCAGCAACAAGTTACAACTAAGTTAAATGCCTAACTTTTCAAAGACACTGTGAAAGAAAACAAACCAATGGCGGACACAAGAAACTTGTCCAAAGTGGCCAAATGCCGGTACTATTGCCGAATCTTCCTCACCCACCTATTCAGCCACGTAGGTCTGTGTGGCCTGGTGGTAGGCTACGCCATCGTAGGGGCCCTCACGTTCGAATCTCTGGAGGCCCCGAACGAAATCAGCCAGCGTTCCACGATCCAGGGCTTTCGAGAGAAGTGTCTGAAGGACCTGTGGAACATAACTGTCACGCTGAACGTGTTGTACGAGAACAACTGGACGCAGCTGATTGCTTCAAGACTGAAGCAGTTCGAGAATGAGGTCGTGCATGCTGTGAAGAACGAGGGTTACGATGGCAAGGACAGCGTGGATCCCGAACTGCAGTGGTCGTTTTCGGGAGCGCTGCTCTACTGCATCACTGTCATCACGACCATAGGTAGGTCCATAATCTATACTAAACTACAAAAAACATTCGTTGCTTTTCCAGATATTCCCCATACTTTTGAATGTTTAAAAACGTTTTGTTTACTTTAGGTTAATTCCTTGTAACTGAATTGTAAGTTATAAGTTAAAAAAACTTTTTAAATTTGAAAAGAATCAAACTAAATAAAGCGCGTTACATTATTTCGTTGCAATAAGTCTAGATAAGCTACTTCGCAAATTTTTTTTCATTTAATGTTAAAAGTTGTAGTGATAATCACTTTTTATACATGTGACTTGCACTAAAGAAAATCTAATTTTGCATGGAATCAGCCTTTACGGCCTTGAACCGTTTCATTAAACTATAGTTTACAGTTTAAAACATTTTCTTCCAAAACTTGTTCTGAATGAGTTCTTTTCGGGTTCTTGTCAAACGTCAACAAAAATACTTCAGCTTCAGCTTGTCACTTAAAGATTGAGGGATCCAATAGTCCCTGACGCAAATCATTTTCTCCATTTTAAAAAGTACGAATACTTAACGGAACAAAACCGTATTTTAACTGGAATTTTTCGTATTTATTAAGAAAGTTTCCGTTTTTTTTAACGATGATGACATGTAAGCTACCAGTTTAGAAAATGTAAATAAGACGGTATATTTTTGAAGTGTATGCTTCATAATCCATAAACAATATTGCCCAATTCAAAGAGTTTTTATTATTATTATTTACCTATATCAAAATTGCATATTTCCAGTTATTGCTTCTTTGTCCTCATATTTAAATTTCCTAATGTGCGGATTTTATTCAAATGATTTTTTGTAACTGTTTTTGTACGCTTTTAATGAGTTCCATTATATATATCAAAAATGTCTTTTGTCAAAATTTCTCATTTTTCTTTTATTTAATTTCAAAAAATGTCTGGTTTTTGTGTCTTAAGTTTCCATAAGTGTTTTATGCCTGTTTTTTTCTACGGTAGAGTGTTGTAGGAATGCATACTATTTTCTTAATTTTGATCCGTGGATCACCCTAAGGTTTGGACTTGGAATGTGGTTTACATACAAACGGACATAGTTGTCATCCCCAAAAGTTATTTCACTGGATAAATGATTCAATAGCTGTAGGTTTTTTTATAGAGCGAAATATAAAATTTTATATAATTACGGTAACTAGTTTTATCAAGATAACTGAAATTCTGAATGAATTGCATAAAGAGTGTCTAGAGTAAAAAAATTAAGGAATTTTCAAAATTTAAATTCTGATAAATATTATCAAGTTAAATAAAATGATTTTGTTGACTTAAAACCAGTCTTAATTTTTAAAATTGCTTTTTCTTAATGGGATTGCTTCAGATAACATCCAGTTTTTCATTCTCGTGCTTCTGCGATTTCCTTAGGTGTTTCGGCTTCACTCTCAATACATGGTAAAAAATGCGAATATTTAGTACACTTAAAATACTTTATATTTGGCGGACGTTTTATATTTAATATGTTTTAGATTTTAGGTAAGACTCTTCTACGTATTAATGTACAATGAATTACACAACGTAAAAAGAACAATAAGAGAACCAAGACGACGAAATTTACAATAAGAGGAAGTAAAATTAAAAGAAGTTTCTATGAAAACCTACAAATATACACTGTACAAAATTATTTAACAATTCTAATATTTTTGATATTGAATTGTAATAATTATGAAATTATCACTTAAACAAATGTAATTCCAAATGGACCAAAGATGAAAACAATACCACTGGAACTGTTGCCACTTACGAAGTGAAATATGCCTATTCCTTAAGTAAGGGAGCCTGGGGAGCCATGGCCATAAGGGAGACTTGGTCCACCTTTAAATTTTAGTATTTAAAAATATTTTTGCGTTTTCTCAATAGATGGTACTCAAAGCTACTGTTGTCAGCAGATAGCCACCTTAGTTTCATTGGGCTACTTTTTTGCATTGAGGAGAAAATAAAAAAGAAAGTTTCTCACCCCAAAAAGTAAACTTTTTAGACATAATTTGTAAGATTTTTTCAGAAAAACCAATTCAATTAAGTTTAAGTATATGGTATTTTTAAAATACTGTTATATATTAAGGTTTTATTTTAGCTATAAAGTTTGTGCAATGAAGTAGGCTTCAAAGCACCATGTGCCATTCTTTACGAAATGTCTAGGTGGGGAGGGTTGGCCACTCTATGAAAGGGAGGGTTGGCCACTGGACCAAGGCTCCCTAAGTGAACTAGTTATGAAAATCTATACATAATGTTTATCAAATACACGGTAAATAATAACGTGTGATTATAACTTTATGAAGGTAATAGATTGATTATTAGTATTTGTACTTGTTTAGAATAAAACGAAACCCTCAACTAAATCAAACTTATCATTTATGACCAAATATCAAACTTTTTCTGCAAAAACTATATAAGTTATTAATTCAAGTATAATAATACTCCAGATTAATATTAAGATATCAGATTTTTTTTCTTTATAGGGGGAGGGGGGGGCGAACGAGTAGCTTTGAAAGTGCGCTTTGACTTTGACTTTTACAGTTTGTGCCGTTAAAATAAATAAATTTTTTAACTGAGGCTTATATCTTATGCATTTTAATGTGTGTACAAACTGAATAAAATATATTTAACATAAATATAAAAAAATATTTTTTATGGACAATATTATAATTTTTAGTTCATACAATACTAGAAAAATGTATTACTCTAAATATTACGGTAAACATGATTATTTTTAAATGAGTTCCAGAGTGTTGAATTATAATATAATTTTTTTTACATTTAATGCTTACAAAATTAATTTGAAATATTTATTATTTTGCCATTTAAAATTAGGCATTTTTGCATGGGCCAAGTCTCCCTTACCATGGGCCAAGTCTCCCTTAATAAGGGAGACTTGGCCAAGTTTCCAAGTTTTAAGAAACAATAAATTTAGAATAGACAAAGGAATTATTTATAGTATCACTACTATATCCTTGTTGCCAATAAAATTTCCTTTAATATGTGCTATCATATGAAATTTTTAGTGCTAAAATAAAATTTATAAAAATAAAATTCTCAAACTATGGCCAATGCTCCCCAGTCTCCAATACTTTGCTTTTCTTAATTTGTCCAACGAATGTTTTTAGCTTGGGCGAAAAATAAAGATCGATTTAATTTCGTGATATAAAATTTCCTGTTCCTGAACATTTAATATTCTTGGTGCGTTTTTGTGACAGATAACGTCACACGTTTAGAAGATAATTACGCTATAAAATAGTTTTAAAGAATTGAGATTAACTTCTTGTAATAAGTATTTACAACTAGTATTTTTTAAAGTAGTCATTAATAAATGAAGAGCTCAGTTGAAGAACGTGCTAAGCGACATTTTTGAAAAACTTGAGATTTTTGTGTCAATAAACATATTACTAACTTCTTTAACGATAACAAGTTTCCCTTTTTTCCTAAACTTTAAGTTTAGTATTTTTTTTACGGTTTGCAAGTACTGTTTTCAACAGACTTGAGTGCAAACGAAAAACTTTAAAGCTCATTTTCCCGGTTTCACCTTTTTGTCACTTAGCACGTTCTTCCACTAAGCTCTTCATAATATTTTTAGAGTGATTATTTGTTAAAGAATAGTTGTATCTATGTGGACAACAGGCTCATTGACTAACAATGTTGGTTCATTTTGTTGTCAATTTAACTGCTTTTTTTAACCTCTAAATAGTTTTTGAAATCCTTAAAGCGTCGGGAACTAAGGAATCGATAATGTTATTCCTATGAAATATTGCACGGCAACAATAATCGACGCTTTTGTTTGGGGAAAAATTATAAAGTTTTTGTAGTCTAATCCTTTTTTTAATTCAAAAATATTAAAAAATGGAAAAGAGGTAATGATATATTAGTGATTTCTGTCTGCCCGTACTCTCCTTCTATATTCTATTATAACCGTCCGAAAATAAATTATTATAAGACGGTCTGTTATAATTTAAGTTCTACATGTCTAATTTTAAAAAGTATTTTGTTTATATAAGTGTGACATCCGAGACGGATCTTTTACTCTTACTTTATATCCGTTTCCTTCCGCTCGTCTTGTTTTAACTTAGTTCTAACTGTCTAATTAAAAAATAAAATATATATATGGGCAATTCCATGCGTGACGGAATGACATTTTGAACTGTAGAAATGAAGTAAAAAAAATTCCACAAAGCTATTTTCAAAGGAATTTTTTTTCAGTTTATATATTACTGTTAAAGATTAAAAGATTATAAAAAAGTTGAAATTTTTTAAAAAGTATTTTATTATTATATTTTTGACTAACTTCTTTTTGTGTTACGGAATGACATATTTGCAACCATGACTACATCCTGGTACTTAAAAATGGGAATTTCTGTGAATTAACAATACATTGAGTTTTTAAACTAATGCATATCTTAAATATGATATATAAGCTATGTAAATTATAATTTAGAGCAATCTACCTGTAACATGGTTTAAGTTATTAACTGTCATTTACCGTTACGGAATGACCATTACGGAATGACTAACAGTTTCATAAATTTTATATTAAATTAAAAGTGTGTAAGGTAATAAATTTAATTTTTTATTATCTAGAATATTCATAGGATATTAAATATTACATTATATACATTTATTCACATGTGAAAGGTTTTTCAAACACTTATCGAGGTCGATTTCCAACTAGTTGAAATGCGGCTGAATATGCTGAGAGAACATATCTTTTTTTGTCCACAAGACATCGATCTCCTTTTTCGGGAAATGTGAATTCATGTCCTTTATCGCCCCTGCTTTCTTAAACCATAATTTGAAAGCTTGGAATATATTTTTAAACCTAATTAGTAAATATTTTTTTTTAAAGTGACAGTTCAAAAAGTTGACATTTTTATGGAATTGCCCATATTAGGAAGGTAAGATATCAGATGCTATCTTTTATACTCTTTTCGTCTATCTGTCAATTCGTAATATAAGAATTTCAATGAATACTAAAATACATAATAGGAAAGTAGGATATTCTAGTTCTTTCGGAACTTCTTGTTTATTATTCTGACTTTTTGTGAAAATGGAGGAAAGTTTGTATGTTTTGATGTTCCATTTAGAAAAAAATATGGAAATTTTTAACTCATCAATTCGTAACTTAATAATGCTGAATATAAATGGATGAAATAACTATGCATTTCAAACAATCTCGGTAGACGAGGAAAACGTTTATATTGTAAACGCCTCCAATGCAATCTAGATAGCAAGAAACTTTCCATAATTGGTTTTAAATTTGACTTTTTCTAAAATCTTTTACTCCTCTTAATACATTAAAACTTTTTGCCTATTCTATGTGATGACAATGAAGTATTTTACACATTCTAAATTTTACTTTTTTTGTTTCACAACGTATATGATTGCGCATGCTCTCGCAGTCGGTGAAAAGTTCCACAGTTTTCTGGTTAAGTTTCCTCTCAAAATTTGAGCTTAATCTTACCTCAGAACTTTTGTAACTTAACACGAAATAATCATTGTAACACATTTATTACAGGCATAGACCTATGTGTATCAAAATGTAATAGAATAAGAATCTTCTTATAAATTAAACTTAATAGTTTATTGATTAGTTTACACTTAAATTAAACCAATGTAAGTTAAACACACATTTGTAAATTTAACATAAATTGTGACATCTGTAGGTTTTTCAGCCATCTACTTGCAACTTAGTCAGCCATTTACTTCTTTGCAATCTGTATTGTAATTTTTATCTTTGTGTAGTGATTATGAGTCCATATTATGAAAAGTGAAAAATTAGAGATGTGATGAAGCGCTACAGATATGACGACGAAATTAAATTATTGGGGGAACTGGGGACATTTGACCCATAAAGATACATGACCCAATGCCTTTTTCTCAGCATTGGAAAAGTTTTATGAGTTGGAAGTGGCATCACTTTTTTCCTTTCATTCAGCTGATCGCATGGTGAAAACAACCAGCTGAATCATTGCGTACTTGTTTAGGTATACGAAGAAATACGTTTTCATGCACTGAAAGTAAATTTTTGGTGCCGTAAGATTTTTGGTACTTTTTTTTGGTTTAAAGGAAAGATTTTTTCTATTAGTTACTTGTTTTGTTCATGCTATTAGCTACAATTACGTGCATAATAGTGCTAGTGCAATTATTCGCAAATGTCTTTGTTTTGGGGTTAATAAAAAAGTGCAACTAGGGATACTTGACCCAAACCTATTAGGGATACGTGACCCAAGTAAGCAACTCAAAAGTAGATAGAAGTAGACCAAGTTATTTTTTTTTAAAATCACGGGAGTCCCAAAAGTAAATGACTGGGTTCTTAACGGAATACAAGGTTTGTTGGAAAGTACAAGGGATTTTTTTTTAACTAGCTTACAATTCAGTATGCAGAAAGAATCGATGAAAAATGTTTTAAATAGCCTGAAATGCATTATACATCCCAAGTTGACATTGATCAATTAGAAGCGATTCTTCAGCCACCTGTGTTTTCTCCGCAAAATAAAAGAATCCCCAGTTTTGTATTTAGACAAGATTTTACGTTTAAATTTGATAAGTTCGTTAATATAAGCTTAATTAATGTTATAAAAATAAGAAGTAATAATTTTGTCTTAAAAAACTATAAAATCTATTTAAACTTTATAATATGGTGTTAGTTTCGTCATTAGGTAAAAGTATTTTGATAATTTTAAGTCTTACTACCAAATTTTGGGATTGGGCCACGTATCCCTAATGTGTGGGTCATGTATCCCTATGCATTGGGAAACAAGACCCCAAACTAAAGTTTTAAATAATTTATATTTTACTAATACCGTACTTAATACTTCAGAAAAATACTAATATATATTGTGTAATACTTATTAAAGTATAAATTGACTGCATTTGCGCATCCATAAATAGTGTTTTTTAAAAGTTACAAGCCAAAAACTACAAGTTGGGTCATGTGTCCCTGGTCATGTGTCCCCCCCCCCTTAATATCAATCATTCATTAAAACTTCAAAATGTTGTAAAATATGGCCATAACATTGATAAAAGAAATCAAATAAAGTATTTTCCATTCTAAAATATATTTGTTGTGACACTATAAAACGAATAAGATATCTTTGCAAAACAAGTATATCGCTAGTTTTCACTCGTCACCGATCTGTGTTTTGAAAACTCCAAAACCTTTCCCAGTAAGAAATAGACACAAAATGTGATGATTTTACTAGTATTTAAGGAAAAAGTCGTTACTAAGTATGAAAAATTGTTTAAGAGTTAAATGAGGGAATAATTCTTTTTTAAAAATTATATTTCTTAGAAAATCGGTTGGGCGCAAATTTATCATTTTTCCAATATTGATAATCATACGATTAACATGTATTTGTAAAACAGTGTGTTTCTTCGTGCAATATTCTGTTTGTATACATTAAGCAGAAACTACTGCATCATTTTGGTTTGTTTAACACAAAATATTGCATCATTTGCGTGTGCGGTTATGCTAGTGCAGGTAACGTTACTTGAGGTAGTTGTCCCAAACACTTTCGAAGTAAAAAGATAAAGGGGAGTGATTGAAAATTAGAAATAGAATGTAAAAAGGCCGGGTTCGAAGCGGCAACGTCTATCAGTGTCGCCCACTGCAGACGGCCCAATCTTAAAAAACGGAGATCAAAATTAAGGAAAACACTAAAATAGAAATAAAATAAAATATATATAATATGAAATATTTAAAAACTTCATGAATATTTAAAATAAAATTCATAACAATTTTTTTTACGCAATGCTGTTTCATAAGCAAACACTTGTCAATAGGCATATCGGTGTAAAAGTAACGAAAAGATTATATTTTTGTTTAAAAAATTGTTTTAAAAATATGAATATTTTTTCAATAGTTAACATTTTTTTTTTAAAATTATTGCAAAAAATTCATAAACTCCGAATTGATAAGTGGGTTTAAAAATAAAAAAATTTTATTTTTTTCTTTTATTTAAAGTTCTTGAATTATTTAAAATTATAAAATTTTCCAGTAACCCAACTACGAATAAATTAATATAATTTAAAAGTTGCTCTTGTTAAAAAAAGTCTTTCCATTAAATATATTTTCAATAAATATTAATCCATATTTTCAAATTTAAAAAGAATAATCGCTTTATTTAAATAATTGAAAATTTAAAAACGGATTCAACGACAATTATATAATAAATTAAAACTTTTTTTTAAATTTTAGATTTATACCATATATGAGGCCAGTATTTTTATCCATAACCACTTAAAATGCTATTTATAGATAAAATTCAATTTAATATGATTAAGTCTTTCAAAGATTATTTTATTCAATAATTTTTGAAAAAACATATTCATATGACATTACACCGATACGTTGCGCACGAATTATAAACTTTTTCAGATAAAAAATCTATTGTACAAAACCTAGAGGTAGAGTAAACTGTATTCGATTCGCATCTTAAAATAGCAAAAACTCATTCACTTTTAAAAAAAACTTTGAAAATATTGTATCAAAATGCATTGAATTTCAGTAGCACCCTCATAAAACATAAAAAATTTACTCAATTCCTAATTCGGAGATAAATTTTTTAAGAATTTGATCTACCTTTAAAAACACACTATTTTTTCAGTCTAAAAACCTTCGAACGAAATGCAGATTATAAATTAGTTTGAAATATTTATTGCATATTAGATTTGTATTTGATTAAGTTTGCATAATGACAAATCCTGGCAAATTTGGGATAAATTAAATCCATATATAACAGATACTTAAAGCAATTAGTAGCGTGGATTATTAACTGTCATTTTGTAATTGCATTCAGATATACCTTTTAGGTTGTTAATAATACATGCGTTTCCAATAAAATCAGGAGAACAAATGTTTCATGTCTAAAATAACCAGCAAAAAAAATTATTCCCATGCATGAGATGGTAATTACACTAACTTTAAGCTTCATTATTTTAATGTATTTATATGTTTACTTTGCTGTAATGCTAATAATAAAACACAAATAATTTTAAATGTTTTTCTTAATCAGTTTATTCTAAATTTATTATTTTAAGGCGCCTTAATGTTAATTCGTGAAATGTTTAAAAACGATTTTGATCATATTTCTCATTTTAAGTGTTACTCTTTTTGGTGGTTCGGATCAGGAGATTCGAAATAAAAGCTTTTTAAGGCACTTATAGTCGACAGGTTGATTCGAAATTTTACTATGTTTGTTCCGGAGATGAGATGAATTTTTGTGCCAAATTTCGTAACGATCTGTTGCGTGGTTCTTTAGATCTCGTGTCTTATACAAACAAACAAACAAACAAACAAACGGAAGTTGCCTTTTATGTATATAGATGCTATTTTATAGTTTACATTAAAAAATTTATTTCTGGAAAAAAATTCATAAAATTCACGAAAATTATGATAAATGACTCTTTTTTTAACAAATAAAAATAACTCTTTTTTTTTTACTTTGTTATAAAAAGTTTCTTGAAGTTTAATTAAAATTTATAAAATATTGTCCCGACACAAAACGAATAACTCAACATAGAATTAGAAAAGTTGCTGTATCGTTAAAAAAAAGTCTTTTCCATTAAATTTTGTTCAATAATATTTATCCATAATTTTCAAATTTTGAAATGAGAGTATAATTGTCTTTATTTACAATATTATGAAAAGTTTAAAAAAACGGAGCTTCTTAACCTACAATTAAATATTAACAAACTTAAAACATAAAATAAATTATACTTCCCTGATGAAGGCCAGTATTTGTTATCCAATAACCGGTTTACCGTATATTTAGGGATAAAAATTTCAAAAAATTCAAAATGATTTAAGTCTTTCTAAAGACTTATTTTATTTCAATAAAGTTTTTTCGAAAAACATTATTCATATTGACATCCACAGAAAAAGTGGGAAAATTTAACTTTTTTTTTCAGATAAAAAAATCATATTGTGACAAAATCGTAGAGGTAGAGTAAAACCAGATTCGCATTCAGCATCAAAAACTACGCAAGAAACATCGATTCCACTTTTAAAAAAACTTTCAAAAATATTTTTTCGAAATGACATTGATTTCGAGCACCACTTAGACATAAAAAATTTGAATAATATCTCAAAATCCAGAGATAAAATTTTTTAATTTGATATTTGCATCTATCACTTTTTAATAAAACTTACACTATTTTTTGTCGTCATTTAAAAATCATTGAAATGCATGTTATAGAAAGATTAGATTTGAATATTTTTTTAATTAAATTAGATTTGTACATTTGCAATTGTTGCAATAACTGAACAAATTCTCTGGCGAAAAACTTGTGTTTCTGTAATCCAATTTCATCAGTTTACTTAATGAAATAGTAGCATTAGGAAATATAATTGTTTTTTTAATGGTGCATTCAGATATATCCTTTTGACGGTTGTTAATAAAAATACATTTTTCCTAATTAAATTGCAGGAGAGTGGATAGCCGGATGTGTACATGTTCTAAAAAGTACGAAGCAAAAACAAAAATTATTCCCATGCATTTATAATATTAGTAATTAGCAACTAATACTTTGTGCTCATTTATGTTTACATAGCTACTTTTATTTTGTTTGAAGCTTTCCCTTTTTACTAATTCATAAACACGAAATAATTTTACACGCTAGTTTATTCACAAAAATTTATCTCGTGTTAATTCTACTAATTATATTAGATTTTAAAGGCTGACCTTAATAAGTTAATTCGTGACAGTAACTGTTTTTAAAACCGCTTTTATGCAGTATTTCTTTCTTTTTTTTAAGTTTACTCTTTTTTGGTGGGTTCGGCATCAGGGAGACTCAGAAAATTCCCCGGAACAAAGCCATTTTTAGGGCACTTTTTCTAGCTATCGACTAGCTAGTTTGACACTGATATTAAAATTATTCTAAGCTAGTAGATGTTCAAATGTGTCAATATTCAATTTTACTTAAAGTACCCGTGCCAATTAGATACTTTAAGAATCTTTTGCGTGCCATCGAATCACGAGACACGCGTGCCTACTAGTTCTTCTGAAAATCTGACACTCCGCCTGATCTCAAGCACGCAATTGGGTTGTTACAGATGACGTGGGTTTCCAGTTTTCATTCTTGCCTTTCCCCGATGTCATTGGTTCTTTCGGTTTCACTCTTAATGCATGGTAAAAACCGTGGATTTTTAGTATTTAGGGTATTTTTTAGTTAGCGAATATTTTATATTTTGAAAATTTTTAGTTATTAGATAAAACTATTCTACAGGTTAAAGTACAATAAAATACACAACGTAAAAAGTACAATTAGAGAACGAAAACGAACAAAACTGAAATTAATCAAAAGAAATAGTTATGAAAACATACACTGAATTATTTAGCAATTCCAATATTTTTTAAGTTTAAATTAAAGTGATTAAATCAAATTATTATACCAAAAACAAGCGTAATTGCAGAAGAACCAAAAATGAAAAAATAGCACTGGAACTGTAGTTATTCAAGACGTAAAACATGCCCACTCTGAAACTTTGGAAGATTTAAATATCATAAAATCTAAATTTATCAAAAACCGCGTTTAAGGGCGAATGAGCCCGATCGACCGCGGGTCTCCTACTCCTACTAAACTAAAGTACCTCAGTGTTAATCCAAAGGGAAAAAATATTTTCTAAGCCACACTTCTCCTACTATATTGAATATTTTACGAACGGTTTTATTTAAATGATAAATGTAGATAATTTACAGGTCTTTATGTACCCACTTTTTGAAATTGCTTCGAATATTTTGTGTAAAGTTATTTATTGAAAATTTAAAAAAATATTAGAACCTTTTTCAAAAAGTGGGATTGTCGGGATATGAAAGTCAGCTACATTTATCACATAAAAAAACCGTTTGCAAAAAATATTCAATACAGCCAGAGAAATGTGGTCCACCGGGCTCATTACCCTTAATACTCTTTGGAGGCTCTGTTACAACCATCTTCGATGAAAACTGACAAGGCGACAACAACAACGGCGTTTAATTATTGTTAAGACTTTTTAATGCCAGTTTGGTGAACTTCTTATACACATCTTCATTCATATAAAAAATCTCTTTAGAAATCTCTTTATAAGAGAAATAACTTTAAAAATAACTTATTTTGAATAAAAGTTTTATTTTCACATGGTTTTACCTGCTTACTTTTTTATAAGAAAAAAAAGTTAAATTAGAAATTAAAGTTACTAAGATACGTGTTTAATGTCCGTTTTCATTTATTCTTGTATATAAATATTTCTCGTTTCAATCACAGATCATTGAAACTATTTTTATGGAGAATATTATAAGCAAGTTATCTAACTATCTATTTTGGTAAATCGATAACTTACTAACTTCTTATGTATTTTTTACAATATTTATGCATTTTTGACTCAAAGACCAGACAAACTGGGGCTATTATCTTTTGAAGTCACGCTTCAAGCATTGAAAGGATTGACGGCCGTTGACTTTCGTCGACAAACGTCTTGACAGAATCCTTTGTTCTGCCTCTCGCTTTTCCAGAAACAATTACCGCGCACTTTCTATCCATCTTGTTCTGGTGTGGCGCCAGGTGGAAGGGCTTGCTTTGTTTTAGAACCAAGCACGTGGGTTGCTGAATCGTTTTTTAGACAAAGGAAGCAATTGTTTTAAGTTTAAAGACAACTCGATGGGTGAAAACTTAAATTGAAAGCTTAAGTTAATTGTATGTGTGTGAAATCTTTGTAATTTTTTATTTCATTAAACGATAGATGAACTGGAACGTTTTTGGTATAGAAGCTATAAATAACCGTCTAAATGCTCCAAAAATTAAATATTAGTGCCAAACTAATTAGTCTTTCTCAATCTCTTAAAAAAACTAATAATTGGTATTATTCATTTCATAAATCATTCGTTAAAAAATGTCTGTTAACAAATTGGAAATATTTGCATGTTTTCTTATTCATTTAAAATACATGTAACCCAGTCTTAGTGTAAGCTTACCAAAACACTTTTTGCAAAAAAAATTTATTGTTTATAACCCCTTGTTTAAATAACAATGCACCTTTGTGACCATATATGTAATTTTCAAATAAGTTTAAGAATTGTTTGCATAAACAGTTGGTATTGGCGTTATATGTCTTAAATGAGAAGAAAGGTGATGGAGGAGCATTTTAGTGTTCCTGAAAACTCAACCTAAATTAAGTTTAAAGGACAAATATTTTACTTCGAACTATACTTAAAATCACGAACCACAAGGTTGAGAACAACAACATCCTTTCATAAAGCCAAGCACTAAAAACGAGCATTTTTCGCCAAAATACTGCTCCTGAGAACGAGTAAAACACCGCAATTTCTGTTACCAAAACATATCCCGCCACCCACCAAAAATAAATCTCTTTCTCTCTTGCTCTCCTCTCTTTACAAACTTCCCACTGATCATAAAACTACCCGGAAGGGCACGAGAGAGGGGGCTGGAAGTCAAAACTAGACCACAAAAATAGAAATTATAGCGTGGCAATGACATTTGCTGACTTAGTCAGTCTATGGCATAGAGTTTTGAAGAAGACGGAGATGCTGTGGCGAGAAACAAAGTGAAGCCGCCAGAAAGTCGCCAAACAACCCTAGTTAGCCCAAACAAACCGCTCACTCAATGTTAGTTAATGCTGAAACACATCATTTCACTTTATATTCCTTAAAAATCATTAATTATAAATCAAAAATGTCTATTTGCGCAGTTGTAGGCAGTATTATGGGATCTGAATTTACACAAGATTGCAGTAACTCCCTTCACATATAAAAAACATGTGTTGTGTAACTATAGTTACAACACATATTGGAGAGTCAGAAATCGCCAAGTCAATATCGTAAGCCTGTACAAATTCCACTGAATAATAGCGCCAAATACTTCGCCGAGAGCGTTTGTTTGGGCGGCTTACTACAAACCGATCGGTGGCTTCACTTGGATAACGGGTTTTTGCATTGGTTTTTGGCCGGCACCATCTCCATCTTCTTCTTACCTCGATGGTTATGGAGGGTGGAAAAAGATGGAGAGAATTTTGGCGTCAAAAAAATTCAGACCTCTGAACTGAATTGAGTTGAATTAACGTCGCACTAGAGATAAAAGAGAGCTATTGCCGAGGGACATCGTACTTAGAACCACAGTCAAGTGACGAGTTGACACCTGAGTGGGCCACTTTATATTCTTAATCTAAACATACTTTTCATACAAATATATGCCAAAAAGTATTTTTGCAAAGTAATTTTTTAAAAATTATGTTTAATGGTTACTGAGAGACACGCCTTAAGCTCTAAAAATACACATTTTTTGTGCTATAAATGCAAAAAGAAAGGCCGTATCACTTATTTGTAGTTAAAAACAATGTTCAAATAAACTGTTAATGCAAAATGCCTTTAAAATTAATTACTAAAAGAACTTTTTCAAAAGTTTGAAAAAAAGTTTTTGAGAAAAGTTTTTGAGTTTTGAGAATTTTTTTGAGAACTCTAATACCGTATTGACCGTCGTTCAACTTCGTTTTCTACAGAAATAAATGACTGACAACTGTTATCAAATGCTGAAAACTGATATTTGGATCTTTTTCTATCGGACCAGGTCGATTTCGGAACTAATTAACACGTTAATTGTCTGTGAGGAGGTTTTAAAAAATGTCCCCAAATGGGGACGCCAGGTCGCAAGAGGTTAAGCAGCGACATCATACGCAGCGTCGGCGTCGGGACATTGCCTATATTTTACGTGCACTCTCTCTACACGGAGTTTTAACTGCTAAGACCGTTTATAGGTCAGCTTTTATTTTGGCAAAGCCCGGGCCCAAACCTGGGACATTCGGTATGCAAGGCAAGCGCCTTACCAAATGGGCTCCTCAGTCGAATGAAGACGTCCGAAATTCGAGAAATCAATATGATAAACCCATATATAAACTACTTAAACTACTACTTTTTAAACTCACGAGACCGGAGACAATTAAGTGCAAAATATAGATGTTCTGCTCACTCGGTTAGACTGAAGCAAAAAAACATTGTTTAGCTCCTAAGCTAGCTTATTTCCCGTTTTATTAACCCATTGAAGAGGTGAAACACTAAGTAAAAATTGGCCGATTCAAACCCCAATGCGTGTGACAATATGGGGCATGGTAGCGCGAAGCTTTACCACTTAGCCATTGGCCTTCTATATGAAGGGTCTTATTTAATGCTGTTGATAAAAGTTTTAAAAAATGACCATTTTCGCCAATATAGATTATAGTATAAGGTCTAAAGTAATCCAAGTTTCTGATATTTTTTTTTATAGAAATGTTAAAATTGTTATTGCTTAATTTCTTTCTGCAACTAAGTGCCAAATAATGTGCCAAGAGTTCATTTTGAAAGTGATAATGGCTTCAATTGGCAAACTTACTTTTGCATTGGTTTTTTACCAAGCTGAATCCCGATCTTATTGCAACCTCCAAGAAGTCAGTCACACCCCCAGTTTGGGATCCGCTTCTTTAAGATACTATCAGTATATTTCTTTGGGGATTTTTTTCGTGGACGTTTCTGGGAAGTGGAAACTTAAAAGTAGGGAAGTTACGCTCGTTAAGGATCAGAGACCTCACGAGTGGAACAAATAGCTCAGTCGTTTATCTTAACATATACTGGGATATGTGGTGGGGTGAGTTTGTGTGGGTGGGCTGGTAGCAGGGCCTGGTTTAGGAAAATTCAGACTATAGGCACAAAAAGTTTTGGTGGCATCTTTACTGAAAATTTTGTATAAGATTGCCTGTAATGATGGAGCTAGTTGGCCGATGTATCAGGTTTTTGCTATCATTTCTATGGGCTTCCTTATAACATCGATCAAACCAATCACGTTATGTCAATGTCTGAGCCAAAGTCAAGCTAAAAACAAAGTGGAGTCTCAGAAAATTTAAAAATGTACTCAAATTGTGCAGTTCTACAGCAAAGAGTATAATAGAAACTAAAATTTAGGGGCCTTAGGATCGGGCCTAACGGGCCTTATAGTAGATCGAGATGGGTGGTTTGTCGAGATGAGTGGTTGTGGACTGTATAACCCCCTGTGCATACTGTTGCCATTTGGCAATACGCACTTTAATCCCCTTTATAACTTTAAAATGTTGGTTTTTAGAAACTTTAGCACTTTGTCATCTATTGGAAACTATATTGATATTTTAGATTTAAAAAAAAACAATTATTTAAGAAAAATTATAATTTTATGTTAATATACAATTAAAAATATACATATTTCCACAACTTTAATGCATCAACCGCAATGTTAAGTCTATGGGGTTGCCAATATTTTAAAATTGAAATAATAAAATTCCAGTGCAAATAGATTTTTAAAATACTTTTCCCGTAATTCATGACTATTAAAGATCGAAACATTTTTTTGGAGTAAAAAAAAAATCAGACATTAGAGGGTTAGTGTCTAAATTATTGTTTTTTTACGTTATAATAGTGTGAAATGATTCTGTCTTAGAATTTGTCGAAGCTTTCTGAAAATTATATAATTTAAAGAATTAATTTTTAATTACGGAAGAGTTTAACACAGTCCATAATTTTCGAAAGACAAGCGATTATTTTAAAACTTGTTATTTTTCATAAGTACCTAACTGTAACTCAGCTAGTTTATTTTTGTATGTTTAGGCAGTTCATTTGATTCACAAGGGCTTTGTACTCTTTGAACAGACTCCTCTTTATGTTTTAGAAGAATCGACAAATTTACGCCTGTCCTCACTTTAGCCAAATGATAAAAGAGGTACCAGTTGAAAGAAAGACACAAGCTAAAAATGCTAGATATGTTTAGCATTTATAGGCCTCGATGGCCCCTATATTTTTTATAGAAGCCATAGTGAAAACTTTAATAAAAAGTTATCATTTATATAGCAGTTTGAAAGTAGGTTTACGTTCTCCAAAAACGACAGGTTATGGGATAACACCATAGATCCCTCACTGTCTTAATTACCTCTGCATATAATAAGAATTGGTAGAAGCGCAATTTTTTTTTATACGTTTTACTTAATTGAACCGATGAGTGCAGAATAATTCAGTCATAAATTTCTTACCTCAGTCCAAAATTTCTATTTTTTTATAATAGGGAAATAACGTCATAATTCTTCCAAATTTTCCAATATTTTATTTTTTCCCTCGATCTTTACATGCATTTATAATGTTTTCATAAAAAAATACTTAATTTCGACATAAATAAGGCTCACAACAATTTAAAATTTGATTCAGACTTTTGCTGTTTTTGCACTCAACTGGTTTTTACAGACAAATAAAACTTAAGAAAAGGTTCATTCGTTAAAAGTCCCAAATTCACTGCGCTATTGAATCGGTGACTGAAGAAACCACTTCGACACGGTATAAGTATCTGAAGACGTCATGTAACTATTTAACAGACTAGCGTAGTTCTTGCACTCAACACGCATCTTACCTTTCTAAACTTATTTTCATCGAAAACGTTTTTCGAATTTTTGTGTCTGAAGTGATTTCTGCACTCACCGATTCATTTGGGCTAGAATGACCGCATTTACAAGTCAACTTAACAGACATAATCCAAACAAATGTTTGGTCAAATTGAGGAAATTCATAAATATGGTAAAATAATAATTTCGTCAAACGTAAAACAAACACTATTTCAGCAAACTGTATTTGCTTCGTACTTCAAATTGTTAAATATTTTTTGTTCCATTAAATTCACTATATGTTGACATATGCAGTAGAAGTTTACTAAATTCTTTATTTCTTTTTCTGTCACCTCATCACGACAAAAGTTCATATAAACACGTAAAGTATTCAAGAGTGTTTCAGCAATAACCTCTTAATTTGAGTTCTGAGAGTAAATCCATATATATATGCGACCGAACAATTAGAAGAGTTCTGCAGATGTAAATAGTTCCCAAACTAGTCCGCATTCGACACTCCTTTATAATAAGATACCGATCTCATTTCTACGCTCTGCTTAATTGCCCCCTTTCCAGCCAGCATCTTCCTTGGAAATTACTTAACTCTTTCTCTCACCGTTTGGCGCCATTCGAACGGAGCAGTTTGGCAAAAGGTCTCGCCTCATAAACAATGTTTTTGTAAAAAAAAATATCCTGGTTTTCTTTTTTATATGCTCTTTTAAAATTAACATGAACAAGTTTTTTCTTTGGTTCGGATTTAATTTGGCTATAAAATAAAATATACTGGAAAAATTGACAAGAATACTCATAAAATACGAGTACATTGCCGAAATCAAATTGCCTAATGGAAAAATCGAGAAATTAAGTAAGACTGTAAGTTTGCAGAGGATTGATGTTTTTCCACTCAAGTCAAGGGTTTTTATCATCCGAAACCATATTGCATTTCCCACTACAAAAATTTAGACAAACATAATTACAATTAAAGAAATTTTTACATAATAAAATGACCGATCTGCTTTTGACCGAGATTTTGCGAATTTGATAAAGGCTAAATTTTCATCGGAAATTCTACGATCGTAGAATGCAAGAAAGTGATTGAATTGTATATGGAAGATTAAAAAGCAGGAACGAATGGGAACTGTGTTCTAGAAGGATTACATACAATGAATCCGCACTTAAAGGACATCTTCAATAATTAAGACGGATTAGGTACTAGGTCTATTTGGATGACAGCTGCCCTTCAAAGCAGAGGTGTTCGTATCCAGCTGGAAGTCTGCTAAGGACAACACCACCAGTGTTTGACAGATAGGAATTGGAGATTTTGACTGACAAGCTCTTCTTATATTTTGACAGGACGGACTATATTTAAAAGAAGATAACAATTTATGGGCCTTGTTTTGTTATTCGAAACAGAAAACTTTATTTTTAAACTGCAAGTCGAAGAAAGCATGGCGTTTAAAGACTTGTGGATGGTATTTTTGTTAATGGCTCTGTTTGTGGCGGATGTATAATAATTTTGTAAGTCACGCTGGAAAGAAGGAGATTTATAAAATCCACAAACCCTAAATGAGACCACATTGTTATGCTTACGTTTTAAATTTTTTCATGGCTTTAAAAGTACACCCAAAACATTGGCTTTTCAAAAACAGCTCATAACATAAAATGTAAACATAAAATACTTTTATACGGATACAGTGAGATATATTCGAAGGCCATTTTTATACGAAAACCACATTTATAACTAATCGGAGTATTTTTAATAGTTCATTGCTTATGTTTATTTTTTTAGTGTTTTCGTTTTATAATTTGGTTTTGTTTATTATGTGGTCAGGTCTCGATGGAATTGTTTTCTTATAATATAGGTAATGTAGTAATTTAATGTTGTTTTTCGCGTTGAGCTCAAATATTCAAAAGTACATAACAACTTTTAACAACAAACAGTTAATGTATTATTTAAAAAGAACATCCATTCACAATAAGAATTTACATTTTATCTCCTCTTATTTATTGGAAATCCTTACTTTTGGCATCTTATATTCTTTTCTTGTTGTAGAAGAGAAAATTATTACTGTGCGCCCGTTCACAGTAAACATTTTAATTTCCTTTTATTTATCACTAGCAAATAAATACCCGTGCTTCGCACGGACTAAAAAAAAGTTTTAATTCATCCAAGTATATGTACAATTTAATCCATTATCGGATAATAAATTTATGTTATTATTCCCGCTCGTTATAAAGTATAAAATACTGTTACTTATATTACCTTAAAAATCCAAAATAAAAAAATACGCTATAAATGCCCTCATAAAAGTCATCGTAATTTTCCTCATAAACGTATAAAACCTTTTAGCTTGGCGCGTTTTTGGAAAGAATGTGGCGAGAAAAGAGATATAGCTACAAACACTCTTATTATACAGCTCTACCACAATGGCCTTCGAAAAACAAACCAGCTTATAAATTTTAAATATATATATTATTTGGCGCGTTTAGGTAAGAATTTGGCGAGTTTGGCAAAATATTTGGCGAAAAAGTGAAAACAAAACCCTAATATGTAGCTCTAGTACGATGGCCTTGAACGCGTTTTTGGAAAGAATTTGGCGAGAAAAGAGATATAGCTACAAACACTCTTATTATACAGCTCTACCACAATGGCCTTCGAACAACAAACCAGCTTATAAATTTTAAAAAAAAAATATTTGGCGCGTTTGGGTAAGAATTTGGCGAGTTTTGTAACGTATTTGGCGAAAAAATTAAAACAAACCCCTAAAATGTAGCTCTAGTACGATGGCCTTGAACAACCATCATAGTTATAATTCACGGAAGTAGCTTAAATATGCACATTTTTGCAATCAACAGAACCATCAATGAAGAAATCCATCACCTAAACCCACAATGTTGTTGTTGTCGTGTCCATGATATGTGCAAAAACTAGATGGATTCGTAGCTGTAGTAGGCAGCTTTCGCTATTTCTTCTGCATCTTCGGAGAGAATTAAAACTTCTGGGTCTTCAAAGCCAATCCCGAAGAGCCTGGCTTGAATTGCTGGGCAGCCAAAGATATGCTGCGGGGACAGTTGGACACCAGGACAGTTTGGGCAGTGTGTGGAGTAGCTTCTTTGTCCTTCCGTACACACCCACAATAAAATCCTAGAATGGAGACTGGACGGAATTACGTCACTTTAAACATGTCAATTATTTTTCAAATAATGAATTTAGTTTATGAAAGTAATGGCAACATAATAAAATAAACATTTTCAATTTAAAATATTTACGTTAAAAGTTTTATTTAATTTTTTCAGCAGATGGCATCAGGAAAGTAAAAAAAGATCAGATTTGAGCGAAAGTGGTGTATTTTTTTCAAAATATTCGAATTTTTTCTAAAAATAGAACATTTTGAGCTCTGAAAGTTCAAAATCTGTAACTTAAGTATGAACTACACATTTGTGCCAAGTTACGAGTCAAACAAATGTGTAGTTTATGAATCTATGAGAGACATACCCACAAACAAACACATGTTAGAGAAGATGCCGTATATTAGGTGGGTGAAATGATAGAAGGTAATTGTCTTTAATGAAAGCCTTTAATATTTACAACTTGTTACCAATATAGATATTATTATAGAGACGTTTAGGATAAATAATAAACTTAAAGAATAAACTTAAATTACAAGCTCAGTAGCTTTTAGACATTCATGGAACACCGCAAGAGAGTTTTTGTTTTTAGAAGCAAAGTTACGTTGCCCTAGCAACGAGGTGCGCTGTTGCCATCCAGGATCAAGGGAAATAAAACTTCGCTGCTCGGGAAGTATTTCAGCTCGTGCACCACAGTACTCCCTCCCTAGTGAGTTTCTCGAACGATGGAGACTTTATGCGTATGCGTAACGATCTGGAATGCGGGTTGTGCGTCCTGATCTTGTCACTTGAGTTGGAATACTAAACGTAACTCTTTTGTTTCCTTGGACCTTCTCTGATGAAGAAACAGTTCTGGGATTCTTGTCACCAAGCGTAGGCGTTCCGGAATTCTTTTCAAGTTCTGTATAATTTTCCGAAAAATAAGGTTTAACTCTATCTATAGATACGGTAACATCTTTTTGTTTCATCCTAAGAGTGAAAATCTTGTATGTTCTCTTTATTACTTCATATGGTCCGTGGTATGGTTGTTGTAAACTGTGTCGAACACTGTCAGTACGAACAAATACGTGCGAGCAAGTTTTTAAATCCTTGAAAACAAAAGGCTTTTTCTTTGAATGGTGATGAAAGGGAACGGGTTTCAATTCTTCCATGGTGTTTTTTAAATTCTTGACAAAATCTGATTGTACTTCAGTATTTGAATTTTCGAGAAAATCACATGGTAACCTAATATTTTCACCATACAAAAGCTCCGCTGGGGTGGCTTGACAATCATCACGCAAGGTTGTGCGCAAACCAAGTAGAATAATCGGAAGTGACTTGGTCCAACTCGGGTTTTCGTGGCACATTATACTGGCTTTCAAAGTACGATGCCAGCGTTCAATACAGCCGTTTGCTTGCGGATGATATGCGGTCGTTCTATTTCTTCTAAAACCAAGAAATCTTGAAAGCTCTTGAAACAATTGAGACTCAAACTGAGCACCTTGATCAGTTGTAATTACGAGTGGGATACCGTAGCGAGAGATCCAGTTCTTCAGTAAGGCGTCAGCAACCGTCTCAGCTCGAATATCCGGTAAAGGAATAGCTTCAGCCCACCGCGAGTAGCGATCAATTATGGTGAGGCAATATCGAAATCCTTCTGATGATGGCAAGGGACCAATCAGATCTAGGTTAATGTCTTGAAAACGTTGACTAACGGTAGGAAATTCTTGTAATGGAGAATGAACATGTTTAGAAATCTTAGATTCTGACATTTCACACAACTTTTGGTCCAATTACGAATGTCTTTGCTGATTGAAGGCCAAATGAACTTTGATTTAGCTAGCCGAACAGTTGCTTTAATTCCAGGATGTGAAAGATTGTGAATACTTTGGAAAACTGCTTTTCGAAAATTAACTGGAACAAATGTTCGTTTAATTTTAGAGGTGGTATCACAATACAAAGAGCGGTTAGAACCAAAAATTGGAATCAATTCAATCTTCAATGAAGAGTTTCGTGAAGCTATCAGCTCCTTCAACTCCTCATCGCTTCCCTGTGCCTCGGCCAAAGTCTCAAAATCAATTTGGGGTGAGATTCCTATCTCCTCCAATCTTGACTGGGCATCAGGAACGATGTTGTTCTTTCCTGAAATGTGTTGAATTTCTAGGGTGAATTGACTAATGTACTCCAAATGCCTTTGTTGGCGAGGGGATGCTTTCTCTAATTTCTGTTGAAATGCATACACCAGTGGTTTGTGATCGGTCAATAACGTAAATTCCCGACCCTCCAACAGATACCGGAAATGCTTAATAGACGAATATGCTGCTAGCAGTTCGCGGTCATAGGTGCTATAATTCTTTTGTGCCGGTGTTAATTTAACAAAGAAGAAACCAAGTGGTTGCCAATCATTAACCACTAGTTGTTGCACCACTCCTCCTATTGCTATATCCGAAGCATCTACCATAAGAGCAAGTTTAGCTGAAGAAATTGGGTGAGCCAAAGTTACCGCCGATTTCAACAACTCTGTGCAGGCTGCAAAGGAGTTTGACGCTTCTTCTGTCCACTCAATTACACGATTGTCATTCTTCTTGCTGTTTTTCAAATAATCGTTTAAGCTTGCTTGGTGATGAGCTGCTTGAGGTATAAACCTTCGATAGAAGTTTAAAATACCCAAATATCTTCTAAGTTGTTTGACAGTTTTTGGTTTTTCGAAATCTTCGATGACTTTGACTTTTTCTTCCGTTGGACGAATTCCTTTTTGAGATACAATATGGCCAACAAAATTTACCTCAGGCTGAGCGAAGTGGCATTTACTGAGATTTAACGTTAACCCAAATTGTTGTAATTTCTCAAAAACTATTTTTAGGTGACTTAAATGTTCCTCTTTAGAGCGAGATGCAATGAGTATATCATCCAGATAGACGAAACAGAATTCCAGACCCCTTAGCACGGAATGCATAAATCTCTGGAATGTCTGCGCTGCGTTTCGAAGACCAAAAGTCATCAAGGGAAATTCGAACAGCCCGAACGGTGTACAAATTGCTGTTTTTTCTATATCAGACGGTTCCATCGGAATTTGATGATAGGCACGATGAAGGTCTAATGTGGAATATACAGTTGTGCCTTCTAATTGGTGCGTAAAATCATGTAGGTGTGGTATAGGATACCTATCAGGTAATGTAGCTGCGTTCAAAGCACGATAATCTCCACATGGCCTCCAACCTCCGTCCTTTTTCTTGACCAGATGCAACGGACTAGACCACGGACTGCTTGATGGCCGGCATATGCCATGCTCAAGCATGTAGTCAAATTCTGCCTTGGCGATTTTTAACTTATCTTGCGCCAATCTACGCACTTTAGATGTAACAGGTGGACCTTTCGTTACAATGACATGGGTGACATTGTGGCTAGCGTTAACGTTGTTTGGTTCCATCTTTTCCGAAGATAAACTTTTGTATTCTTGCAGAAGAGAATTTATAGCTGGCTCGAAACAACTACTATCAATAGGTGTCAAAAATGATGATGGTCCTTTAACAGTTTTAGTTGGAACTGATAATGATGTTAAAGGATCAATCAAACGCTTTTGTTTAATATCGACCAAAAGTCCGTGTGCCTTAAGAAAATCCGCGCCAATTATGGGTTTGGAGACATCTGCTATGATGAAATTCCATTTGAAATTTCTTCTTAAGCCCAAATCTAAGCTGATAAGTTGCTTGCCATAAGTTTTGATTGAACTTGAATTCGCGGCATATAGCTTAAAATCGGATGATGACAGCTTATTTGGTCTTGGCGGTTGAATTACAGACACATCTGCGCCAGTGTCTATAAGATAGTTTCTCATGCTTGATTTATCAAAGAGAAAGAGGCGACAGTTTATCTGGCCGTAGTCGTTGGCCTCTTCAAGCGACTGGCCCATCAGTTTCCCGGAGTACTTGCTGACTCTTCAAATTCGCATGGCTTTACACATTGATGCGCCTTTTTACCAAATTTGTAATGGTACAGTCGTGGACAAAAAAAAGGGAACAGACCTCGCTGTTGAGGCACTGTTTGTCGGAGGCATAAAAGTGATACGTCATTTTAACGGAAATAACGTTCTGAGTTGATTGGTCAACTTAAAAATTTCCTAAGGGGTCGTCTTCATATTGAATTTAATACCAACTTCAAAATTTCCAATGGCAACACCCAATTTTTTTAGTATAGAAATGTTCAGAATCGTCAAAATACCCCAAATATCAATTTTCATTGCCAGATTCTTTATAGTTTAGGATCTACACAACTAAACGTATTTGGCGAAAAACGGGGTCATCTCCATATATACATATATTATTTATAGGTCTGCATTTTTCCGATATGGTTTTTTTTGCCGAATTCTTTCTGTAACATTTCTTTTTTGCTTGGGGTGAGGGTTTGGCGGCAGGATGAGTGCATTAACATCCCTATAGAGCTACAGAAAGTATATTGGTTATGAGCTAAGGTATTTTATACGACTGCCAAGGAATGAAACCGTTTTATTACTTTTGTGAATATATTGATTTATATGTAGTTTTATGGAGGAGCTGTAGGTGATTTAACGTCCTATACGAAGGATATTGGCAAAAGCCTTTGTAGTTTAAACAGTGATAAAGTGACGCCATCATCTGAGCTGGCACTCAAAGCAACTAATGACTTCGTACGGGGGATCACGGCAGGAGTTTGGTCCACGACGCATTAACCTGCGCCAATTCTATATATATATGGTGCTATTTATTGGTGGAACATTTTTTGTCCAGCATGATTCGTTTATTGAACGACTAAGGCGAGAACATAACCCTAAAATGTATCCTCCGTGGCATTTCGCCTTAACGCATTTTGCCAAGACTGTGCTATTGGTGGAGAAATATGGATTTATATTAAAGATTTTTGAAAGAGTATTGGTGAAGATTTGTGTGTGTGTGAAGATCGCGTTGAACTGTAAAAGAAGTTGAACTGTTTAGGTTTGCAAGCGTTCAAGTAGTTTTTAACAATATATATTTTTCTTTTGGTATTTAGATTGTATGCTATTAAAATGAGAATATTTAATTAGGTAATTAGGAATAGGTAATTAGGTAAGGTAATTTAATCGTTTCCGGTTGTCTATTTCTAGCCTCCTTTATAAAGCATTATACCGCCAATAATGCATTGCAATTTAGAACTCTGGTCAACCGACGAGGTCGATCCCTGAGCGGGCACCCAACGGAACTTCGAGCGACATCGTATGCTAACCCCGACGGAATACGTCTATGGTATGGCTAGAACAGGGACAAAACCAAGAACCTTCTCAGGGGGAGGGGCTCGTCGATTAAGAATCTCAGCCACTGGAGAGGAGGGGGGGGGGGTGATATGCTTGATTTTTAGTTTGGTTTGAAAAGATTGAAAGAACTTCGCAGGTAGAGTTACACATTGCTCTTGGAGGCGGGACTCGTAATTTTTATCTTTGGTAAAGTGACGAGGCTGATATATGAGCGGGCACCCCAAAAACAAAAGTTTTTTGTGGGGGAAGTCATTCTATGCAGATAAATGAAGGCTGTTTGCAGCGATATTTGTGTTTTTTAGAGTTTACAGATTTGTCGGTCAAATTATGAAAACTACCGCTCCTTGTAACTAGATTTTCTCGCCAAATATAAAGATAAGATCCCCATAGTCACTCATTCTTTGATAGAAAGATTATCGCCGAAAATCGCGCCAAATGAGTGAAGTAAGTTTTAAAGCTCTTAAAATTTTTTGTTAGTTATGTGCCAACTGGATAGACTAAGATTATGTGGATAATTTTAGTGACGTTTCAAATAGTTTATGACCACGATTTTCGTCTGTCGGGAGTTGGGTTGCATAACGGATTTTTGATTAAATTTTTTCAAATAGTTCAGATGCTATCCACAACCTTATCTTATGGAGCTGTAATGAGCTGTTTGTGAGCGATCTTCGTTCTTAGATCTTTTATAAATTCCATTCTTCAAGCATGTTCCATGTATCTTATCACAAGTTCGAACTTTTTATATAGATTTGGTTATGTTAGGTTTGAATCATCGTCACACTAGAGCTACACGAGGGCTATTGGCGACGGGCGTCGTATTTTAGAACCACAGTCAAGTGACGAGCCGACACCTGAATAGGCACCCAACGCAACCGTTAAGGGCGGCATCATATAGATTTGGTGATTTAGGCAATCACATTTTAAACCATTCTGTATTTAACCATTTTGTGAAATTATAAATTAAACTTCTTGAAACTTCAAAGTTCGAAAACTTCATTTTCTTGCCAAATATATCGCCAAAGCTTAACAAAGTAGCAACATTTTCGCCATATAACGTGACAAAGGGGCTAAATGTGGTTTGTGGCTCAAAATCGAAGGTTTTTTTTAATGCAAAGGGTCTCTACCCCTTATTTCTATCGATCGCCAACCCCGGTGAAAGACGGACTTTTTTGGTGATTTTAAATGTTTAATGTTGTTACAAAATTAAAAAATCTCGACTTTTATTGAAATATTATAATTGGTAAATTAATTTGAATGTTGACTATTTTTTTTTCCAGTAGGAAAAATGCGAATTTACTTCGCAGAAAAGTAAACTATGTTCTTAACAATCATTTTTAATCACCAAACGATCGGTCCAATCTTGATTGTTGACGTTTTTCCATTTTTATACGGTCCCCTATTTCAAAATACAAGCTTATTATCATCATAACTCAAAAAGTTTTGCTAGTAGAATTACGAAATTTTGCACTTTTCATTAACTTTTGATCCTGAATCCATTTCTGCAGAAAAATTAATGGGTTTATATTCATATTTTTTCGAAAAAAATATTAATATTTTTTGAAAAAATAATAAATATTTATTAAATTATATAAAAGTATTTTAACTTTGTTTGGAAATTTGTAAAGTAACTCAGAAAAAAATATCGTCTGGCTACGTATATTATTAATGGAGATATGATCAAAAGTTTGGAAATCTCATTTAACATTATGATCCATAAACTTTCTGTAACCATAACTCAAAAACTAATAGAAATCTGGCAACGAAAATTGATATTTGGGGTATTTTGACGATTCTAAACATTTCTATACCAAAAAAATTGGGTGTTGCCTTTGGAAATTTTGAAGTTGGTATTAATTTCAATATGAAGACGACCCTTACGAAATTTTTGTGTTGACCAATCAACTCAGAACGACATTTCCGTTAAAATGACGTATCACAATTATGCCTCCAACAAACGGTGCCTCAACAGCGAGGTCTGTTCCCTTTTTTTGTCCACGACTGTACCAACATAGCTTATAACTTGCAGACTTGGATCTCGAACGACTGCGATTACGATTATTTGCAGATTTATTTGTCGGCCTACCCCTTGTCATCAATGTGTCAAACTTCCTAGTTAATTCTGCGATGCTAATCTCCAAAGAACTAATTTTCTCATCTTTAGTGTTATTCGGTTCGGGAATTTTATCGATCGGTTTAGCCACTGTACATAATTCTGTTGCACTATATATACCGATTATTTTATCTGCCATCGCTGCAATGTTATCCACAGAATCAGAGCTTATTGAAAGTATAGCCTTAACTTGTTGTGGTAACCTCTGAAGCCAAAGTGACTTTAACAATTCTTCAGAAAGGGCTGTTTCAGCCAAACCCTTCATCTGTCGTAACAGGTCAGATGGGCGTTTATCGCCAAGATTAAGTTCGGTCAAAACTTTTCTTAATCTTGATTCTTCCGTATCTGTCAATCTACCGAGTAATGCGTTCTTTAATGCGTCGTATTTCCCTTGCGCGGGAGGATTCGATAAAATATCCACGACAAAATCTAAGACATTTTCATCTAATGAAGCAACGACAATGTTATACTTTGTTACATCTTGAGTAATATTGGAATTTGCGAACTGTGCTTCAAGTTGCAAAAGCCATAGCTTAGGCTTATGTCGCCAAAAAGTTGGCGGCTTTATCGACACTCTATTTACTTCCAAATTAGTATCTAGAATAGGCGGATTTAAATTTTCGCCACTATTCTCAGTCATTTTTAAAAGTCAATTCAAATAATAATAGTTATATTTGAAATCACAGACCTTCTTTCAGCCACAAGAGATCACGTCCGGGTCACCAGTTGTTAGAGAAGATGCCGTATATTAGATGGGTGAAATGATAGAAGGTAATTGTCTTTAATGAAAGCCTTTAATATTTACAACTTGTTACCAATATAGATATTATTATAGAGACGTTTAGGATAAATAATAAACTTAAAGAATAAACTTAAATTACAAGCTCAGTAGCTTTTAGACATTCATGGAACACCGCAAGAGAGTTTTTGTTTTTAGAAGCAAAGTTACGTTGCCCTAGCAACGAGGTGCGCTGTTGCCATCCAGGATCAAGGGAAAATAAAACTTCGCTGCTCGGGAAGTATTTCAGCTCGTGCACCACAGTACTCCCTCCCTAGTGAGTTTCTCGAACGATGGAGACTTTATGCGTATGCGTAACGATCTGGAATGCGGGTTGTGCGTCCTGATCTTGTCACTTGAGTTGGAATACTAAACGTAACTCTTTTGTTTCCTTGGACCTTCTCTGATGAAGAAACAGTTCTGGGATTCTTGTCACCAAGCGTAGGCGTTCCAGAATTCTTTTCAAGTTCTGTATAATTTTCCGAAAAATAAGGTTTAACTCTATCTATAGATACGGTAACATCTTTTTGTTTCATCCTAAGAGTGAAAATCTTGTCTGTTCTCTTTATTACTTCATATGGTCCGTGGTATGGTTGTTGTAAACTGTGTCGAACACTGTCAGTACGAACAAATACGTGCGAGCAAGTTTTTAAATCCTTGAAAACAAAAGGCTTTTTCTTTGAATGGTGATGAAAGGGAACGGGTTTCAATTCTTCCATGGTGTTTTTAAATTCTTGACAAATCTGATTGTACTTCAGTATTTGAATTTTCGAGAAAATCACATGGTAACCTAATATTTTCACCATACAAAAGCTCCGCTGGGGTGGCTTGACAATCATCACGCAAGGTTGTGCGCAAACCAAGTAGAATAATTATATATTATATATTATTATTATTATTATTATTATTATTATTATTATTATTATTATTATTATTATTATTATTATATTATTATTATTATATTATTATTATTATTATTATTATTATTATTATTATTATTATTATTATTATTATTATTATTATTATTATTATTATTATTATTATTATTATTATTATTATTATTATTATTATTATTATTATTATTATTATTATTATTATTATTATTATTATTATTATTATTATTATTATTATTATATTATTATTAGTTATTAATTATTATTATTATTATTTATTATTATTATTATTATATATTATTATTATTATTATTATTATTATTATTATTATTATTATTATTATTATTATTATTATTATTATTATTATTATTATTATTATTATTATTATTATTATTATTATTATTATTATTATTATTATTATTATTATTATTATATATTATATTATTACAGTGAAACCTCAAGAGCGACCATCCTCCGGTTCCCTAATAAATCGGTCGTAAATGGAGGTTGGTCGCTCCTAGAGTACAAAAAGTGAATTAGCTAGAAGGTGAAATATCATTTTACAACGTAGCTATTAACCCTTAAAAAATTACAAAATCGATGTATCATTACATATATTTATTAATTCGCAAATACATATAAACAAAATTATACTAACTTACTTTTGAACTAACTGTAGTAAATATGTAAAAAAAAATACTACAAACTTTTTTTTTCACAAACTAGTATGTACTAATTAAACCATTTTTTAAGTAAGAAGAAATTTCTGAGTGTTTCATTTTTTCGATTTTTCGCAAACCACCTCTTTTTCTAATTTATAAATAATTCATAAAAAAATTGACATGTGTTGGAAAAAAAAAATTCATGAAATGTGGTTTGAAACCGGTCGTTTGGGGAATGAGATCTGGTCTCTCCCAGAGTGGCTTTTAACATTGAACACATAGGAGGAAAAATCGGTGCCTTGAAAAATTGGTCGCAAGTCGAGGTGGTCGTTTAATGGAGGTGGTCGGTCGTAGAGTTTTTACTGTATTATTATTATTATTATTAAGTGAATAAAATTATTGTGTATTAAATGCAATTGAAGACAATTCCGAATTTTTTTACTAAAATTCGTTCTTCATAAAAGGGCTAACAGCATAACTTTTTTTTAAACATAAATGGGCCTATATTGCAAAGTTGGTCAAAAATTAGCTATAAACCAAAAAATGACAAATATGACTAACCTTCCCAACGGACTGTAAATGGATGATTGTTTTCTCTGCGCCAGTTTCAAAATTCTTTTTTTTTTAAATCCCATATTGATTCAGAAAATCCGAATTAGAATAATTTTTAAAGAGATTATCTCAAAATAATTTTAAAACGAAAAGAGTAGAATATATCAATCAAAAATCACTATGGAATTTAAAAATTTATACGTAGTGCTAGGAAGATAGGCGCATACGGAAAAAGCCGGATCTAACGCTCAGATAGTTAAAATCAAACTACATTTTATCATATGATTTGAGATTTTTTAACAAATACTATTAAATTTACAACACCATTGCAGAGTGTAATTAAAAGTTATGATATGCACCTTTTCCACTATAGGTCAGTCGATAATCCACATTAAATATAGTAAGCACATTATAGTTCTTCTATTGAACAAGTTTCTTATTCCGTCAATAATATAGTACATTACTTAATAAATTTAATTAAGTTATTAAATTAACAATTAATAAAATATAATGCTAATTCAAGTTTTTAATTAAAAAATGAACTTTTATTCGAAAAAAATCGCATATAAGCGAGTATTGAAGGTATTTATAGAATAAAAAATTTAAAATGGATTAAAATGAAAGAATTGTTGATAAAGGTATTGTTATTGAGTGTTAATACTTTTCTTTACTCTAATTGTTTAAATTTTCATCTATGAATTTTCTTATTACTATGGAACAATTTACTAAACAATAAGACAGTGTAGACATTGTTTTATTGTTTAAGCATTGAAAATAATAATCTATTTATCTTTTCTTTAAGAATGTTTGCTAAATAATAATATTTCGAGAAATAATTTCTTAGTACAAGTTTGTATGAATGAAATCTAATTTTGAAAGCTTTTTCTGCCTCTAAAATTTTTGTCGTAACCTTAAGATGTTTTGGATGATGTATAAACAACGGCAGAAAAGGGACTCTGGGAGGTCGTAGCATAGATGTTATTGAAGGGAAAGGTAGTGTAGCGATAGAGTAGTTTATATACAATATGGGAGATAATGGGTATTTCTTCTTGTTACGTTTCTATCAACCACATTTTTGAATTTGAGCGTAAAAGCTTGATCACATAAAAGCGCAATTCTCTTCATTTTATGCTGCTTGAGGAAATTAATAAAATAAAATGTGTTTTGAGTAACATATATTAATATAAAGACAAATAATTCCATCGAAAGAACGTAAACACCGATTGCTAACTTTATATACGCCCTACATGCTTCTCAGTCATATATGGACATTAAAGGAAAAGGTCGTTTTACGGCAACTTGATAGAAATGGGAATTTTGTTTTATGCACTGGTGATCTGCTTCTCAGACATATAGGGTGACACGGGATAATTATCGGACAAAAATCAAACTTTTACCATGGCTCCCACATTTATGTAATTTTCTAACCAGTATTTTTTTTTCTTTTCATAATGACTATTAGATATATCTGTTGGGTACCAATGTTAAAATTTACTTTTTCCTCTGCAGAAGTTGAGAAAAAAAGAAACATTTGTCCAAAAATTTCCCCGCCAATTGGGATAATTATTGGACAGTAGTTTTCAATGTATTCTGCGTAGTATTTAGACTAGCTACAAGGGGTAAATTATGTGATATTGTGTGTACTACAGTACTGTGTATTTGATAATTATTTAACCCAACATGGCTTCTGTAAAAAATGCATAAAAGTAAAATCTAGTAAAAATTACCAAACATTTAAATTTCTTCTCTTTCCAAATTCAAACATTGCGTAGATGGTGTTTCATAATCACACAAACTATAGGAGCAACTAGGGACATTTGACCCATAAGGATACATGACCCAATGTCTTTTTCTCAGCAATAGAAAAGTTTTGTGAGTTGAAAGTGGCATCACTTTTTCCTTTCAGCCAGCTGATCACATGGTGAAAAAAACGAGCTGAATCATTGCGTATGTGTTTAGTTATGTGAAGAAATACGTTTTCATGCACTGAAAGTAAATTTTTGAGGCCGTAAGGTTTTTCGGTCTACATTTTTTGGTTTAAAGGAAAGATTTTTTCAATTAGTTACTTGTTTAGTTCACGATATTAGCTACAGTTACGTGCTTAATAGTGCTAATGTAATTATTCGCAAATGACTTTGTTTTGGGGTTAAACAAAAAAAAGTGCAACTAGGGATAATTGACCCAAGCCAATTGGGGATATGTGACCCAAGTAAACAACACAAAAGTAGACAGAAGTAGACCAAGTACATTTTTTAAAAAAATCACGGGAGTCTCAAAAGTAAATGTCTGGGCTCTTAACGGAGTATAAGGTTTGTTGGGAAGGTACAAGGGAAATTTTTTTTAACGAGCTTACAATTCAATACGCAGAAAGACTCGATGGAAAATGTTTTAAATGGCCTGAAATGGATAATACATTCCAAGTTTATATTAATCAAATAGTAGAGATTCTTGAACCACCTGTGTTTCTCTGCAAAATAAAAGGAGCCTCAGTTTTTTTTTATTTCGACCAGAATTTACTTTTAAATTTGATTATTTCGTTAGTATAAGCATAATTAATGTGATAAAAATAAAAAGTTATAATTTGACTGAAAATACTATAAAATCTATATAAACTTCATAATATGATATTAGTTTTGTTATTAGGTAAAAGTTTTTTGATAATTTTAAGTCTTACTACCAAATTTTTGGGTTGAGTCACTAATTCCTAATGGGTGGGTCATGTATCCCAATGCATAGGGATACATGACCCAAATCCATAGTTTTAAATAATTTATATTTTACTACTATTCCAGTTAATACTACAGAAAAATACTAATTTATATTGTGTACTACTTTATGAAGTATAAATTATCTGCATTTGCACATTCATAAATAGTGCTTTTTAAAAGTTACAAGCAAAAAACTTCGAGTTGGGTCATATGTCCTTGGTTCCCCATTCCAATTAAATTTAAGCAGATTGCTATGCTGTCTTTCTGTCTTAACCCATCGCATGTCCAACAATTTCATTGCTTTGCTAAATAATTACCCCGTAACTAAGCATGTATGTCATAATGTTACTATTCATCCTACAATGGTGTTTTTCAGCACAACCATCTTCATAAACATGTGAAAGGCTGAACATTAAAAAATTGAAGATCATATAAAAGAAAACAAAATTATACACAATTTGGCCCGATTGAACAAAAGTTTAAACTATTGTTTTTCAAGCGCTTTGAATTATTATTGCATTTTTTGAGAAAAAATACTTATCTAATCCCAATAACCAAAGCATTGCTGGATATGCAATTAACATATTGGGGTTTATTCGACGCAATATATTATGATGCATTGTTGTTGTTGAGCCCTGTCCAATAATTACCCCGATATTCTGTGTCCAATAATTACCCCGGATCACCCTATGGATATTAAAGGAAAAGATCGTTTTACAGCAACTTGATTGAAGGGGAATTTTGTTTTATGCACGGATGATCTGCTTCTCAGTCATAAAAGAACATTAAAGGAAAAGATCGTTTTACAGCAACTTGATTGAAGGGGAATTTTGTTTTATGCACGGATGATCTGCTTCTCAGTCATAAAAGAGCATTAAAGGAAAAGAGTTACGCATGATGAGATTGTTTTATGCACGATGATCCTTTCGTCATAAGGATTAAGAAAGATCGTTACACAACTGTTGAAAGGAATTTTGTTTTTTATTTTAGTAAAAAGAAAAAAAGTAAACATAATTTCTTATAATTTAATAATTATATGCTAATAAATTATTTTTCTTTTAAATGTTATTATATTGATGTAGAGGATGTAGTACTTGGTAACGGGGTTTATAGTGGGAATGTAAAAAGTACAAAGTATTGGTATTTTTAACATAAGAACTTTATATGCATGATATCAATTGCGCTTTAAATTATCGTTAGTTAATTAAAAATCATTTAAAAACAATCATCAGACGAACTGCATTTAAACACTGAAAATATTTTTTGCCTAATATTTACACTCCACAAACTTAGTTAATTTACACTACTATTTTTATATTTATTCTTTGGCCTGTGAGCAAACTACATCATACTTTTAAAATAAACTCTGCACAACTATTCTAGTTTCTTATATTTTTAGATTCTTTGATGACATCATGCCTTTATACAAGACATTTTAAACTATTTTCACTACATAGGGTTTTGTTACTCCTGTGAAAAACAAGAAAATTAATTTAAGTGACTCAAACGCTCATGAAACAATTGTGATTTTCTGCAGCTAGAAATCGAAAACATAAAAATTCCCCCTAGAAGTTTATATTAACGACATCCAATATTTACATGCTACTCCTGGAACACTACTTTGACCTCAGTTGTGCACTCACTCCATTAGCTAAATGATTCTCGTCAGAACAAAAATGGCAGCCGCATCGGAAGCTGTCTGTCAAACATGGCATGTTCTGCGAACGCAAATAACACACGGAGATAAGAATAAGATAGAAATGTTTGGTTCAAAACAAATATGAAGGTGTCTGGAAGTCGCCAAAATAAAGGGATAGGTTCAACAAAACAGCAATGATATTTCATCCAAAAGTCCAGTTTATTCTTTTAAGAAACAGTTTCGGAAAATATTCTAAATTTTAAAAAATACAATTTGTACATGTATAGATTGTGGCGCGAGATTTGAATCAATACAAATTTTTAATATTTTCCTTTAATGTAAAATTTGAGCTGTTATTTATTGATGTCGTATTATATATCTGTCGATAATCTGACAGAAATATCTTCAAATAATTTACCAAGTGTTGGGCTTATGCATATTCAATCAAGGACTTCACTTTGCAACACATTTTTTCATTATGTTTTGACTAAACAGCATATTCCTCTTATTCCAAACTTCATAAAATAACCGGTCAAGAAAATATCTAAGGGCGTTGTCATATGCTTCGTAAAAATTCTTATAGGAATAAGCTTGTTGTAGACGTGAGGGTAAAGCTGACATTGGGTAAAACTTAAATTCGTCGAAATTAAATATTATGTTTGCACTTCATATAAAAAAATTTCAATCATTAGTATAATTTTTTTAATCAACTAACAATTTACAATTTTGTATAATGTTTAGAATTTACACAAAAAAGTGGAAGGAGAGCTATTTGGAAATGAGTGACATTTTGAGCATTTAATATTATCTTTGAAGTAATATTTACAGCAATTTTTTAAATATCTTGTAACATTTTTTCAATGCATTGGAGAATAAATATTTTCCAAAAAAACGAGTACCAAATATAGCATATTTAACCCCAAAGGATGAAGTTAAACATTTTTTAAAAGATTTACTATCTGTCTCGTCATATTAATTTCCTACTAATACAATTAGCTGTATTCAGTATATTAACTATTAAAGAAAATGTATTGTACTATTGCATTCACATTTCTAAAATTTCAATTTCAGCTGATTAAGACAGCAAAAAATAAAATATATATGCTGACAGATCTTTAGTCGAAAAAGCGAGTCAACAATATCTCGAACAAGAATAAAAAACTGACATATTTATCCTCAACACCGTAACAACGGTTGAAAGTATTTTTAGATGCACCGCTGGTAAATGACAAGAAAAAACATCCTCTTTGTCGCTAGTTTATCTCTATTAAAGCACTTTCCTCCTATCTACAACATCAAATACAAAACAAAAATTATTTTTAATTTTGAAAAAAACTCACATATTTAAGAGTGTTTGGTAACGCTACCTATTTCTGGCATCAGATTACAGCGCTTTAACACAACTAGTATGAGTTTCGTAGTTTATCACATGTGAAACAGTGTTATGTAAGCATTTCAATCGTTCTCAATTAGCTGTGATGTTTTCTTAATGGATCTCACCTCAAGAAAGGAGTTGGTGTTGTTGCGTTCATGTTTTTCCGAAAAGCATCAGTGACAAAGGGGCTTTCGCACCGGGACTTTGGAAGATTTTCGCACTGAGAAAAATTACTCAAAGAAGCTTTTTGATTTAATTTATTAGATTAAAAAATTGTACAAATAAGCTCTTTTATTCGTAAATCGATTAGCATCAACTTGTTTTAATATTTTCCCAATCAAAATCAAATTTTGACCCAGAACTCTAACCTCTAAATATTTTTATACGTTTTCCGTATCAATTTTCCCTGTAGAAGTTTGATGTAGACTTGTTTGATGTAGCCAGTTCACAGTTACTCTCTCCTTTCTACCTTTCAATAAACGGTTCATGCGTGTCAAAAAACCAGACAAAAAAAGACTGATTAGTTTTCGTATGTGTTAGTGGCAAGTTTACTTTAAATATATTCCAATGACTACTTCAAAATTTCGTTGAGTTCCCTCAGAAAACCAACTAGTAGCTTGCAGTAGAAAGAAGAAATTTTAAAAAAATTGTTGTTTACTTGGTAAACAGACAGCCATCTAATCTATAATGAATATTCCACTACTTGCTATATGGCTTTATCGTTTGTATATATCTTGTATTTCTTCAGTTTTCGAAGCGGTTTTTGAATGCAAGTTGAAGGGCGTAGACTTCGTCATTCATACAGCAGTTTAAAATTCCATGTCATTGATCCGTGGAATCTTTTCGAAAATTCATTGTTCTGCTGACAGTAAAATGTTTATTATTCCAGCATCAGTATATCTTTCAATTTATTATTTTTACATCTACACGTCTTCTGCACCTAAATATCATTTAGTTCTTTTTGTTTAAACATAATCCTTCATTGTGTCGTTTTTTAAAGTATTTGGCGATGGGACAAGCCCATCGTTGCGATAGTGGCGGCAACATTGGCGATAAGAATGCTTTGTTCAAACTGCTTTATGAGGAAGTTTAAGGAGGACGTTTTTAAGTAGAAGGGGAAGGCTTACATTGTTTATGGACCGTTCTACGAAAGTGTTCCTGAAAATAATATGAAGGACGCTGAAAAATGTCGCGCAGATAGAAAATTTAAATGTCACAGGGACTTTTAAAAAAAGACGCTGTAAATTACGAAGATTGATGTGTTGACGAGAATTTATTATTCAAATGGTTGTTGTTTTAACAATGTTTATACTAATAAATTATTTAAATTTTGATTAAATAATACCAGTTTCAAATAAGAATAAATACTAATTGGATGAAAATCATTATGCTTGAAATTTCAGCCATTTCACGCTTTAGAATTTTTTTACACTATTTCAATAAAATTAAGTACTATGTTTTCACCGGTAAATATCTGTCTGCATTCTTTGACAAAAAAAAGTACTTCAATACGTACTAAATTTACCGAAAAACCTAGAATGTATTTCATTATCTTGTGCACTCAAAAATAGCCGCTTCAAATTATATACTTGCTTAGTATAGATAATCATAAGTATAAAAGTAGATACGTATTTAAACAGTCTAAATAAATTTAAGAAATTCTTGCATTATTGAAAGGCTGTTTTGTACAAGTTATTATAAAGAAGCAACAGTTCTTATCTGTATATTATTAGACTATTTATTATCCAAGGAAACTAACAAACCAATAAAATCAAACCAAAATAGCATCAACCTCCTCGATGTTGCACAACAATCTAAAAATTCGTGCGTCAACGAACGGCACTTAGGTGAGGACAAACGCCCCTTTATTAAGAAATATTTAACGACTGCTCTTTTTAAAGAACAGCAGTAAAAAATTTGAATTACGTTTAAATTTATTTAAAGTTTTGGAAGACTGGCGGACGTTGACTTTCATGAAAAAACGTCTTGAATAAATTCCAGAATTTGTTGGTCAGAAAATATTAGCAGCCTTTGCGCATGAGCGAGTTTCTTGAAAACCTCATTATGACGTCCGACAGGTACTATAGAAACTAGTGGGCCAAATTTGAAGTCCGTAGCTCTTTTAGTTCGAGCTGTAGAGTGGTTTTGGACATACAGAATCGGACCAATATTCAAAACCAATTTTTTAAAATCAGCACCCTCCAAAACGAGTAGAAAACACAAAATCTCCATTTCGGATTTATTACTTTTGTAGCGGCCTCAGTAACCCACAGTCTACTACTGCTACTACTGCTATCGTTGTTATTTAGAATAGTGGTAGGAACGAGATGGTAAATCAGTGCCACCTAGTTGTTGATGGCATATTGAGGTTGCGTGTGCGGTGATCCACCACACTTTCAATACTTTCATCACCTTATATTTCATATTAGATATTTAAAAGTAAAAAATATTTTTTAAGATCCAATGGATGGGACCGAATTTGGGAGGAGGGTACGAACGGACTGACATCTCCGCATGTCAACACAAACTTTTCCATTTTTTAATTCCCTCAAATTAAAAAAAAAGGGGGAACGTGGGCTAAAAAGCAGATTAGACCGGAAAAGTTGCCTATCCCTTTAACATCTCTTCCGCAAAACGCCTATTACATAGTTTCCCAGCAAGACCCACCGCATTGTCTTCTCTGAAGATCCTCCGAGCATATCTGTCCCATCTTTACCCATGAAATGAAGCAAGCAGAATGCATCTGTTGTGTGTATGAATGCATCGTCAGCTCAAGGTCGTGGTTTCACAAATAGTTGGTGCCAATCCAGAATTAAAGATTCTTCTGGAAAGTTAGCGGGAAAAAACGAATGATTTAGAAAACACATTGGAACATATGGCATATTTAAAGTTGTTCGTCTGGGCCATACATTTACAAAGCTTATTTTTTAAGTGAGTCATAGTACGTAAGAGTAGTAGTTTTACACTTACGTACGTAAAAAGTTTCAGTTCGGGTTTTTTTTTTATTTTGAGACCGAGAAGATAAAAATGCCGTCATTAGCAAAAAGATTTACACTTTCTTAAATGAGTGAATTATTTCAATTTGTAATGAGAGTTGTTTATCAAACAATTTTTCCCTTCGGAGAAAAACGTGTTAAAAATAAAATAAATTCAACTTGCTGTTGATTAAAATGTTAAAAAACCATAAAAAAGTTCTGTTAACTAATAATTTCTTTGAAAATTCGAAAACAAAATAAAGTTTTCATTCTAAAAATATCAGTTATTGGAGAAATAAGGGCAATTTTGCTAAATTAATTTTACCAAAAGTTAAAGATTTTAATCTCCGTTCTACCTATCCTTTTTAGTTTAATTCTTGCTGAAGAAAAAAATAAGTATGATTATGAATCTGTGTGTAAAACATTATAAAGTTAAACTTTTTAACTCTAAAAGAAAATTAATTATTAACCGATTTGAGCAAAATTAGTGTGGGTTTTTTTTCAGATAACTCCAATTTTCTCCAAAATTTAAAGATTTTAATATCTGAAAGTTCAAAAATCATAACTTCAATATGAACTACACATGCATGCTAAGTTAGTATTCAAACAAATGTCTAGTTTAAGAGTATATTATATACAAACACACCCAACGTTTCAGTTTTATTCTAAAAGATTCTTCATATTTGCAGGTTACGGAAACATAGCCCCAAAGACGGATATTGGGAAGGTAGTGACCATCTTCTATGCTTTGTTGGGCATCCCTCTGATGCTGCTGTGCCTCACGAACATAGGAGATCTCTTGGCGAGATCTTTCAAGTTCACGTACTCTCATCTGTGTTTCATGTTCAGAAAACCAAGGAGAAACCATAACGTATCGCAGAAGCAAGTGGTGGATCAAATTAATAAAAGTAAGTTAGCTAAATATGATGGTACTATAAATTCGTGTTTCAGTATAAAACCTGGATCTTTCTTTCCTATACTCGCTGTCAAATAATTATTTTTTTAAGTTCACATTTTCGATGTTAAAATTAATAATAAAAACTAGAGTGTGAATAATCACACGAATTTCAATTACCACTCAATAATAAATATTTGATACTAAAGAATTCTGTTAAATATTTGAAACATATAGTTTTCAATTTCCGTACCGCAATACATTTAAAACCTTAAAAAAATACTATAGTAGGTACCCTTTGCGCATCTGCGATTCGCTTGAAAAGTTTAATTATGTCCTACAAGTACTAAACTTGTGTACTAAATTTGAAGTCTCTAGATCTTTTAGTTCGAGCTGTAGAGTGGTTTCGGACAGACTGACCAATGCTCAACAACCACTTTTTCAGAATCAGCACCACCCAAAAAAAGTGAAGAAAACACCAAATCTCTCTTTCGGATTTTCAATTCCATCGCAATACTTTCATTACCTTATATTTATTGTTAGGTAATTTAGAGTAAGTAGGGGGTAGGGGTAAGTACATATATATTCCGGCTTGTGTGCTTGATCAGAGACCCGCTTATGGAGCCTTCAAGCCAGTAAGACAGACGCAGAAAGAATTTTTTACTGTCACAGAGAAAGGAATATACACCGAGGACGAAAGCGGGAATCGAACCCGCACCCGTTACAGCGAGCAGACAGCTAGCATAATGGTCCAAAACCACTCGGACATCCGAGCCCCATTAAAGTAAGGGGAGGTATGATAATTCATAAGTATGCACAAGAAACATCAGAAACACAAAAATATACATTGTCTTATATATAATAAGTTGGAGGTAGCTATTTTGAAAAACGAACAAATCCATTTCTAACTATTGTGATATGCAATTTTTATTTGATAGGTAGTTAAGAGATAGAGTTTTTTTAACATCTCTTATTGAAAACAACCTCAAAAATAAATGTTGCTAGCTTTTTGTTTTCGATCTGCAATTCCCCCAATCGCCTAATAATACAGAAATGGGTTGTTTAGATCCAAATTTAAAGTAATCATCAACGTAGTCCGTAGAGAGTGATTTACAACACTATTCTCTTTCTAAGCAGCCTCACTTATTATATTTAAACTTAGAAAACAATATTTCCTCTATAGGTCCCGTCAGCAAAGCCCTCGAAGTGGCCACACTAGAATTCTGCAACGGTGGCGACGAGAAACCTCCACTAGGGGACAACTCTTCCATTTCCTCGTCCCCAGCCAAGTCCAACAACACCAGCGTGGTCGTGGTCCCAGAACCGACCGCAGTGGTCGTCGAAAGGGTCTACAGGGACATCGACGACGACCAACAAAGGGTCCCCATGTATATGGTTCTGTCCCTTGTGACAGGGTACATCTGCGGAGGAGCTGTCCTCTTCTCCCTTTGGGAAAAATGGTCGTTCTTGGATGGTGCCTACTTCTGTTTCATCACCCTCAGCACGGTAGGCTTCGGAGATCTGGTGCCGGGATCGGACATATTCGATGCTCAGAGCGGACAGGCGAAGCTGATTATTTGCTGTCTGTACCTGATTATGGGGCTCTCTATTATTGCGATGTCGTTCAACTTGGTGCAGGAGGAGGTCGTCATCAAGTGCAAGAATGTTGCCAGGAACATGGGTTTGCTGAAGTCGGATCGCGATTTTGATGACGATGATTGAGTGGTAATTGAGGCGGAATCATTTGTAAATACCAAACATACTTCGCGTATGGACACTATTAAAAAAGCAGTGGGTTTTTTTTATTGACATTGCCGCTTTCTGCTTACTTGGAATCTACGTATTAAAGTATTCATTTCCAGACGCAGGCAAATTCAAAAGCTTAGAACTCTTCATCAGTGAGGCTATAAGATGATTATCTGTAATGTATGCGTTTTATTTATACCAGCAAATATTTACATTAATTTAAATCAAGAGGAAGTCGTCACTTGATGCAGGAGTGTGGTCTAAAACATTGATTTAGTGAGTTTAGTCAGTTTGATGACTTAAAGGATGTTAAGGTTATCATTTGTAAATATATCATTCATGAAGTACGTATAAATTTCTTACACAGTAATCTGTAAGTGAGCTAGAATAAGAGTTATGATTTTTGTTAAAATTATTAAGTTATGCCCACTAAAAATGAAATCATACATAAAGCTCTCTTTAAATGTGATCAAATGTTTCTGCTATAACGATGAAATGTTTTTGCTACAACGTCATCAATCAATAATATGTACTTATAAAGCCATACTATAAGAATTAAAATATGTATTAAAGCATCAATTTTTAGATTAGTACTATTCTATGAGTTTGGACCCAGAGCTGCGCATTTTAGCAATATTAGAAACGATCAAGATGGATATTGTTGCGATTCAATTTTTATCGATTCTTTGTCAACTAGCTTTTACTAATAGATAAAAAGTTTTTAAAAAAATTAAATAAACGCATGTTATTCTGTCTTTATTAACTCACCGAAACTCACTCTCAATAGTGTGGATCGTGAGGTTAAGAAGCTTTCTTTGTTAGCGAACCCGGAGGTCTGGCTGTTGATACCCTGTAGGGTGTTCAGACGAAATAGTTACCAGAGATGTGATACAAGAGGATCGTCTCTGAGCTTCATGGTTGTGATACGTATGAGTATCCTGTAGGGTGTATGACCTTTTGGCTGGGGCTTAACTATAGTGAGAAAAATGTCTCTGCGTTGCTCGATTCCTTGGATGAAAAACAGCCGAGGAACGAAGTTGATTGGTACCTAGAATATTCGGAGTTGTCGGTAATTCTTTTTCTTGAAACATCATATTTCTCTGCTTGTAAACTGAATGGACTTTTTTTGCACAAATTTAAAACCATCTTTGAAATTTATAATGATTATTTAGACTAAAATTAAGTTGTTACTTCCTAGATGACTTAAATAAGGGACAGTCAACGTCAATGAGCAGCAATGAAGATGGTTAACGGGTAATTTCATCCGAAAGAAGTGATAGATATGTGTGATAAAGTTTTTGAAAATATGTATGTGAACAAGTATTACACTTACTATTGTCATTCAGATTTAAAATCTTTCATTTTGCATTATAACAGCTGTAATAATAATAAATGGCAAATATTAATACAAATATGTAACTTCTATCCTGAATAAAAATAATTGATTAGCAGAAATATTTATAGCCTCACTCTGTTTTTCCATTTTATTACATTAATGTTTGTTTAGACGGGTATTGCAGGTTTTGAAATATTTTATTCGAAGATTTAATATTTCGATGCAATTGATTAAGCAAATAAACCAATTTATTAATTATTTCCATTTTCATCAAAGACGTTTGTCGAATATCTTTATTACATAGCTCAAAAGTATATCTAGAATAAGCAAACATGTCTGTAAAATTACTCGTAGTCTTCAAGCGTTAAAATTTTAAAAGATTAAACTGTCAAATTAAAAGAAACACACCTAAACTGCTAAGTAAATACTAATATTGAACCTCTATTTTAAAACAACTAAATGGATACCAGCATTTATCTTCGTAAACAGATCTAAAGCAGAACTCTGACATTTGATGCTAGTGACCCAGTTTGCGAAAGATGATGGAAGAAGTTTAAAAGGCAGCAGTTCAAATGCGAACCACTCAGCTTATTATCCATTGCAAAGGTTCTCTCTAAAGATACGCTAAATAAATTATTTAAAAACCATTAACAGTAGAAAGCTTGGATATATTGAGAGTTTAGATTTGTTGAATTAATGTCGCACTAGAGATACACGAGGGGTATTGGCGACTGGCCCCGTATTTAGGAACCGCAGTACAGTGACTAGGCCGACACCTAAACTGGCACCCAACACAACCTTTTTACTACCTCCAACCAGGGGAGCCTAAAAGGAGGGGGGGGATCAACGAAGCAGCCTGCGTCGTTGAAATTTTAGGGGAGGGGATTTTTTTAAAAAGCCAAAACTAAACACGGTTATATTTTGTCTACAAAATAATCCCAAGAAACTCTTATTCTTTTTTAGTATCTTCGCCCCCCCTCCCCCCCCCCCCTAGCGCGCAACTATGGGGAGGGTGGTTAGGAACCTATACCCCCCCTCCCCCCCCCAGGACCTGTATTCGGTAAGTTTTTGTTTTGTTTAAAACCCAAACATTGGAGAAGGAAAAACCAAAAGTACCTCCAATTTTTATATATTTTTTTCTACAAAGAATGGATATCACAAGTATGGATAATCACAATCCTTAACATCTCTATTGATAAAAGAGGATATAAGTAATGTTCGATGGCGTCTACCACGGCGAATATTTCTGACGATTATTTCCCATAGACAACTCTATCACTCTTATAAGTTTTAACAATTACAGCTGGCAGGCTCATAAATATCAAGCAGTGTATAAAACATTTCGATGAATTAATGACATTCGCATAGTTGTTTGCAAATGATATCCATGAGGTATTCCCGCCATATTTGTCCGGAACAGAAAATAGGAAGAGAAGTAATTAAGATTTTTGTTTTAGTTTTATAGAAACAGAGGGAAAGGAAGATGAGAATACTCTATAAAATTACATATCGAAGATTTCCATTTTTCTAAAAAAAAAATTCCAGCTAGCCTTAGGCATCGTCTCTTAGCCCCAGTGGCGGATCCACGGGGGGGATGGGGGGAATTCCCCCCCCCCAAAAAAAAAAAATCTTCAAATTCATACTAGATAGAATCAACTTGTAAAGAAATGTTTTTATTTTTTACAAATATTTATATTTATACTACAACTCGTTGCATTCTCAACTTAGAACTAGAACATGGAAAAAAATATTACGGCTCGGGCGCTTTGGGGGAACAGGTTATTACGAAATGTTAAAAAAAATAAATAAAAACTATCCCCCCCCCCCCCCCCCCCCTTCGGATTTATTTTTAAGCCAATCGCAATTTTGGCGGGAATAAGATTTTAGATACATTTTTTATGACAGCTATCCTCTCGAATAGGAAGGAAGTATAAAAAAAAATAATAGAAATAAAATATTGACAGATATATTTGAATTCGTTTTCAAGTATAATAGTGCAATTTGTTCGTTGATAAATCAAAGAAATTCCACTATGACTATTTTTTTTTTAATTTAATTTTTAGGGTTTTTATTTTACTTAATACAAGTGAAATAAGTGTACTATAAGTTAGGAGTTTTTCGCGCTTTTTTTCTATCGTAATTTCTACTGTAAAGTATCTGTAGTGAGTATGAATATGATGTTTATTGTTACGCGTCAGACACAAATTAATGCAGTCAATTTAAAATTTTGTCAACAATAGAAATTTTCCAAAGAGCCCTAATAATATATGTTTTGACCATAAAGGTATAAAGACGGTTAACCGAAACCTTAAAGTTATTGCATACTTAAGGGGCTGGGGAGCCCAGTCGGTTAAGGCGTTCGCCTTGTATGCAGAAGGTCCCAGGTTCGGGTCCGGACATCGCCAAAATAACCCGGCCACCTATAAACGGACCGCGCAGCCAAAAATGTCCGACGAATAATACCCCGTGTAGAGGGAGTACACGTTAAATATGCTCCAAAGTCCCGACGCTGCGTACGATGTCGCCCTTAACGGTTGCGCTGGGTGCCTACTCAGATGTCAGCTCCGTCACCTGACTGTGGTTCTAAATTATGACGCCGGTCGCCAATAGCGCTCGTGTAGCTCTAGTCAGACGATATTTCAAACTAAACTATAGTATACTTAAAAAGCAAACTACCGATGACGAACAGTGGAGCCAACGTGACCAATATTATGAATTTCATTTAAAAATGGTTCTAAAAAATGTCTAAACATTTGCAGCTGGCGTAATAAATCTTACGGCTTTTGTATAACACTTTAATTTTGTGTTGTGTTTTTTTAAAGCTTGTGTTTGGAAGAAAACGGAAAAACGCGTCGTTTGAGATCATTGAGATGTATTTGTATTTAATATTTATAATAAGCTTTCTGTTTTCATTACATTTTAATTGCTGTTTAAAATTTAAGTACATGTTTTATAAAAACTAGCTACTATTTTTATATATTTTAACGACATAAATGATTAGGGTTATGTTGAATTATCGTCGCACTAGAGCTATAGGAGGGCTATTGGCGACTGGTTGCCATAGTTGTGTTATTTAAAATGGATATATAAACTTCTCATGCAAATCAAGGTTTGTTTGTTTTTAAATTTAGATAGAATATTGATTAATATTTTAATAATTACTATTTAATTAAATGTGTTCATTAACTACCAGTATAGTTAAATAATTAAGTTTTGAAATATGTTAAATATACTACTGTTTTTATAGACTAAGTAAATGCAAAATTATTTATAAACAAATCATTTTATAATTAAATTTAATAATAGAAGCTTGTCGTTTAATTTCTGTACAACAAATCAGGTGATTTAAATTATCTAAGTAGTTAAATTTTAAATAAAAGCATTCTATAATTAAATTTTCTTAATTGTTACTATTAAGGGGGTTGTTTCACGGAGGATCTGGCAATACCTCTGCGGTTTTGTTTTCATGTCTCTCAAATTACTTTTGTTGCTATTCGAAATTGAGTTTTCTAAGTTTTGTTATTTTTTTAAATTACAACTTCTTGCTGTACTGTTGGTTGTTTTAATCATTTATCAAGGAAAACTTGCATTGTAAGAAGTTGGAATTTTAAAAAAATAACAACTAAAATATTCTCTTCGGAAACTCACTCCCGAATACCAAAACAACAGTAATTCGGGAGACATGAAAACAAAACCGCAGAGCTATTGCCAGATATTCTCAGTGAAACACACACAACCCCATTTTTATTCAAAAAATAAGACATTAATTATCTAATAAATAATACAAATATGAGTTATGTAAAATACAAACTAATTAATGTTCATAAAAAGTAATTAGTAATACATACTAAATTAATAGTAAAAAACTGTATTTACAATGGAAAAATAAATTAAAAATTAATTTTAATTAAAACAATGTTAATTGAAAATAATTGTAATTAAACATAATTGTAATTAAAAATAATTGTAATTAAACATAATAGTAATTTTTAAAAAATTGTAATTAAACATAATTGTAATTAAAAATAAATTTAACTAAAAAATATTTTTATTTATTTATTATAAGTTCCCCCCCCCCCAAATTGTCACCCTGGATCCGCCCTTGCTTAGCCCGCATGGGGATGGGGCCAATATTGATCTTAGTGTTGATTTTATAAGAAAATTTTTGAAAAAAAAGTATGCAGAATTGCATCTTTTTTGCATAATGAAAGGTACGTTATTTTTTTTATTTAATCCATAAAACCATGAATTTAATACAGTAAGGTATCAATAATTCAATATTCAAACTACACTAATAAACTGAAATGTATACAATAATTATTTAAATTGTCTTAATTGGACGGCGTTTCATGAAAATGTGTTAATCCCCACCCAAGCAGTTTTGAGAAAAGTTCAATTCAACAAACGCTTAACTTAAAAAGTCATCAAAATAATAAATAAAAAATCATACTAGAAAGCAGAAGATTCGATTGAAAAAATTCAATTTTTTTTTTGGTTTAAAGGATATGACATCAAGAGCCGATTAGAGCCGTTATTTTTTACATTCTATTGTATTCCGTTTTTTTGTCCGCCTGTCCTGTCCATACCCCTTTCAATTTCAGCTCTATAACTGTTAGAATTTTAAAATTCTCTTTAAAGTGGGATACTTTAGTTCTTACAGAACTTCTAGTTTATTATTAACAACAAATAAAAATTAAAATACTAAGAATTCTAACAAAAGGTTATTCGAAATTTTTTAAAAATCACATAATAAAATAGGTATCACAACGAAAATCTTTAATAATCTTTAAAATGATAATTCTATTTTAAGAGGTTCGGCGTCGAACGAGCCAATATTCTGACAATTATTTCCCATAAACATTCCTTAATCGCTGTTATTGCATTTGCAGCTGGCATTATAAATCTTTTGAATGTTCTATGAATTAATGTCCTTTGAATAATATTTCTGGCTTAGAATACATACTCACTCAGGGCCTTTTCCCGACAAATTTAACTCGAAGCGAAAATAAGATTGCTTTATATTAGAAAGAGTAGGAAGATACTTGTATTGTTTTGAATGTGTGGGTGATTGAATGTAGTTACGTAAGCTCAATTTCGAGTTTGACGGTAAGCATTTTGCTTAATATTTTAACTTATCATCATCATCATCATAGTTGGCCCGACAGCCCGTTGTGGGCCTTCGCCTTCTTAAGAAGTTTTTCCCATCCTGCTCTGTTTTGTGCTTGGGACCTCCAGTTTCTAATCTTCATGAGATCGAAGTCCGTCTCCAGGCAGTCGATCCACCGTCGTTTTGGTCTGCCCCTTGGCCGTTGTCCGAATGGGACTGCATTAAAAACTTTTAAAGCAGCCCGATCTGCGTCCATTCGCAATAGATGGCCAGCCCATCTCATTCTATTCAGCCTGATAAATTTGACGACGCCATCCTCTTTGTATAGCTTGTACAGTTCGAAGTTAAATCTTCTCCGCCAGGCTCCCCTGTCAAATACACCACCAAAGATGGTCCGCAGCACTCTCCTTTCAAAGAGTGCAAGCATTTTTTCTTATGGTGACGTAAGTGACCAGGTCTCAAAGGCATATATATGTCAGCACTGGTCTTATAAGAGTTTTGTATAACAGGATTTTCGTTCTCCTTTTAATTAAATGGCTCCTCAATTGACTTCCGAGTCCACATAGACATCGGTTGGCCGCAGCAATTCTCTTCCTGATCTCGGGGCTGATGCTATTTTGGCACTCAACCACAGAGCCTAAATAAGTAAATTTCTCAACTCGTTCAAATTTATGTCCCTCGATTTCAAAAGTAGAACCAATATTGTTCTTTCCACAATACATGTATTTTGTCTTTCCCTCATTTATCTTTAGCTTTATCTTTTCTGCAGCTTTTTCTATTGCAGTGAAGGATTCCCTTAGTGTGCTTGCAGACCTAGCAATGATATCTATGTCGTCCGCATCAGCCAGGATCTGTACAGATTTGTTGAAAATTGTTCCTCTTGTGTTTATGCCAGAATCCCTGATAACCTTTTCCAAAGTTATTGTAAATAGGAGGCATGCAAGAGCATCTCCTTGTCGAACACCATTGCAGATCTCAAAGGGCTTAGATAGTTCTCCTTGTATACGAACCATAGAAGAGGTATCCATGAAGGTGAGCTTCAATATTTTAACTTATAAGTAACTGTTTTATTGAAATTATGTAAACATTACAAAATAATTCTGATTTGTTTGAAAAAGGTCAAATGTGTTTGATTAGATAAAAGGCTATGTGATAAAGCATTTTTATGCATTCTAATTCTTTTTTACTTTCCTCTTTTTATGAAGTGTCCAACAAAAGGCCTTGGCCCTAGGCTGTTGTGCCAACTATGCCAATGTTGCTGTTATTTATTAAATAGGCGTTTCCTACATTACTGTATATGATAACTGTTAAATATTATTTATATTCCAGTATTTGCAATTAGTATTTAGCAATACAAAGGACAAAGAATTATTAAATTTCATAAAACCAGTTGAAAACTAATATTTGCAGTCTCAACAAACTTGGTACTACTATATTCTATCTACTAGAATAGTACCACCGTAGTCGAGTATTTAACAGTAAACAGCAACATTCACAAACCTAAAATTTACAGTTTTAAAACACTTTTTAAGTACTTTTAAATAACTAAACAATATATTGCACAAAAATTTTATTTTTCAGTAGAAAGTATATTTGACACAAGATAAATTTGATATAAAACCGCAGCAAAATAAATAAAGAGAATGTACAGTATAGGTCTATGAAACATAATAAATGCTATTTCAAATATAACCAAAGATAGATCTATTCATAGATAAATTTTTTTCTGAAAATTCCAGGTTATTTGTTTCATACACATGTATTATATATGATATATACACAAAAAATTAAGCACTTAACTTAAACCGAACTGATACACCACTTATAAAGTTATTTTTTCAATAGGATGAATGGAATTTTAATTATTAATTACAATAAAGTGACATAATTTTTTTAGTTCCTTTTATATTAATAAATAAGCAAAAAGGAATGTTAATAAATGATTTAAAAATAAGTTGTTAAAATGCAAACACAAAAATATTAGTTAGATTATTGAAATAATCCTATGCTTAAATAAATATGTGGTACATATAAAAACTCAATTCATGTTTAGTAATATTAGTTTTTTTTATTCGTTAGTTTAAATATGAGAAATAAAAAATGCCTGCTTCGTACTTAAAATTCGAATCCATTTTTTTAAAAAGAAAAACAAGTTTGTTAAAAATTTTATTATAAACTAAAATTTCTATGGTAAAAATAAAGAATAATAATGCACTAACCTATGTCTTTGAAGTTCATGAATGGATACAATCACTCATCACAGCAAAAATAAATTCGCAATAAGAATACAGTTAGTAAAAACCACAACAACAAAAAAGTTAAATACGAAAATGAATACAAAAAATACCTTACATTCACTCTGTATGAAACACAGTGTTAATACAAATTTGAAACAAAAGTAAATAATTCCTAGTGGAAAAAATATTTTGAATAATTAATAAAGAAAAAATATTTTTTTGGTCAACATATGGATAACAAACACCATTAAACGACATAAGAGGCATTTTCATAACACTGTGAAAATTAAAATAGCTTAAATGGTATAGCAGGTTTTTAGATAATGAATTTGAGTAACAATTTCATATAATTAATCTAACCTACTATATTTTTTTATATACATATAGCCCAAATTTATAATTAGGCTAGTGATGTAACAAATAGAAAGCCAGAAATCTATTGACTCACTGAATAACTTCCATAGAAAAGAAAGTTAAGGAGTTTTAATTCAAATAAATATGTGTTAATGCATTTTTGACCATTATAAATTTAAAAGAAGTTATAAATATTTTTTATTGAACATTAATTGCTGTAAATAATTTATGAAATGGGAATGGCAATCATATAATGAACATTAGAAATAAAGAAATATTTTAAAAGATCAATACCTAACAATAATATCAAAATTCTCTCAGTGCTGAAGTGAACATTTTACATCAACTTAAAACAATACAATAATTTTTAATAATGAACAATAAGTTTCAATATTCTCAGTAAACATGAATATATACCTTAAAAAAAAGAAATCAGTTTCTTGTTTTCTCAGATAGAGCAAACAATGTTATAAATATTTAAGTATTTTGTTACAAAAAGGACTGTTAAAAAATACTGTATCATATGACCAGATACTCCTAATGGAAATTTATAAATGACACAAAACTTCGGAAAAGCAGTTGAGATTCTGGATGATTTGATCACTTCGATGACTAGCACAAATCACTAAAGTTCCTTATACAGCAGGTAATCGACAAGACTTTGGGGGATATGCAATTTCTTCACGTCCTCGGCAGACACTGATCGCCTGATTTTGATCCTTGTGAGATACAACAGTGATTTGAGGCATGCAGGGGCCTTCAAAAATTTCACAGATCCTTGCTTGCTTCTGAAAGGGGGAGAAAAGAAAAAAAAGAAAGGTTGTGAAATATAGGTTGGAATATATGATATGCTATATACATAAAAATTGCTACATAAAAAAATTACAGAATTTTATAATTTCAGTTATTATTACAATAAAGGCACCACATAGATCATTTCATGAAACTTCACAATTAAGAATACATAACAAAAATTAAATATTTTTTTTAATAAAAGTTCTACATAACATATCAAGATAGTCTAAAACAATCACATAATGAAACAATGTTTATTTTCCTAATGCAACAATTAAGCATAAACTTAATTTTCTATAAATAACAAATGAATATTATGTAATGATATTACATTGTATCTTATAAATTATAACAAATCAGGATATTTACAAGAAATCACTTTGTTTAAAATTGTTTGAATAACTTGAGACTTGAGACTATTATTTCTCCTAAGCAAAAATAAATAACTTTTATTGACAAAGCATTTATTGTACTTGTTGGAATGGAATTGCAAATGGAATTTTGTTCTTTATCCATACATTAAAAAAATTACCTTATCATATCAAAAATTAACCTTACCATATTCAAAAATTCAGATTAATATCAAGTATGTTATATAGTGTGTGTGAGTACTAAAGTTTATAATTAAATATATCAGATTTTTTTTTAAATATACCCCACCCCAAGTGTTGCTGCTAAGTAGGATTGTGCAAGGAAATAAATTTATTGTTCACAATTTTAGCTTCCACACTACGTTTATATCGTAAAAAGTGGAATGTTTTATAATCGTTCAGTCCGTCTGTCCTTCCGTCACCCACTTTCACAGAAAGAACCACAAGTCCCACAGACAAGTGGGATACGTCATTTTGAAGCAAAAAATCAGATTAGGCTACATTCCAAATTTCATTAAAAAATTTTAATTAGAAGTTTATTTAAAATTTAAATAACTAAAAATTTAATCTAAATTAAAATAACATGCAAATTCCATTTTTATTCATATTTTCACTGTTGCCATTTCGTTAAACGTACGAGAAAGTTTATTTAAAAAAATACAAACTTTTGAAAGAATATTTATTTATGTGATATAATTCAGTTTGGATTGTTGTGATATCACAATAGAGTTCTTTTGATGGTTCATTATATATGTATGAAGAAAGATGCAAAGATAATTCTAACTTGGCATAAAAAATGTGCAAAGTTCCGCTTTTATTTTTAAATTATCATTTGTACTAATTATATATTTTTCGAACTGTAATTTAATTTAATCTAATTATTAAATCTGAGAAAGATTAATGAAAATAGTTAATTTTGGCATTTAAAAGTTTGAATTTCAAATAGCTAAAGGCCCTGTTTGTTATTTGAATTAAATCACCATTGCCATTCGCAACAATCGCCCAAGAAACTTAATTCTTTTAGACAATAAATTAAAATAAATTTATTTTGCGACATCGATCAGTTTGAAATGATGTCAAATATATTTCACTACGATATTCTTTGTATGTTGATATGAAATATTTTCATTCTTTTTAAAAGCGAGGAATAGTACATATTTATTCTTTGAAATGAAAATTAATTTTTGCAAACGATAAGTAATAATGATTGAATTTTCGAAATAAAATAAATAAAACTAGCCAAATTTAGCATGTAAATGTTTAATATAGAATTAATGCTGTGTTTGGCGCCTTTTTACCTGTTTAACACAACTTTTGTGTGGAAGCGGGTTAAGTGACAGATTCTGTTACAAACCTACTTGTTATAATTTTAAAAATACCTAAAAAATTGGTCAAGATAATGCTTTAAAGGATTATTAAATTTATCGATGTTTCATAACTCCAATACTTAATGTTTGGATTTTTAATTTGAATTTTAAATTGAAAAACAATTTAGTTATTTGTTGATTTTATAACAATTTCTTTAAATATCTCTTTAAAAAGTCAGATATTTTTCAAAAAGTATCTAATAGATATAATTGCATGGTTTTTATTAGTAGTAAAACACTATATTTTACATTAAAACTAAAATTTATTCTTTTAGCATTCTAATACAATCTCTTGCAACTTATGATCAACTTCAGTTTTAATGCTTTATATAATAATATTTTGTTTAAAAAAATTAATTTTAATCGATAAAAAATGCTTGACATTTTTTTAACTTGGAATTGTTTTATGAAATGAAAACAAAAATCATGCTCAACATCCCTCCCTGTCTTCACTTCTCATGTATTAGAAATTTTTAGACTATCTACATAATATAATTTAATTTTTAAAAAAAGTATACCTGAATTGAAAGATTTGTATCAACAAACTTAAATTTGATTTATTTAACTTAAGGAAATTTCGCGACCCAACTTTTAAATTTGAAAAGTTTTCAGTGGTTAAAACGGGGGAAAAATCAAACTAATAGTTTATATAGTAATGAAATAAACGTCATGATTGTATTGACGTCAGTATTTGATTATTAAGATTGTATAAAACGTCAATTGTGTATTAATATCAAAATGGTTGCAGCAATAATTACAATTAGTATTTTCCAATATAAACATAAAAATAATTCAAATGGTGCACTAAACATGAAAATATTTTAATATTTTTTGAAGAATGAAACAGAAATTGATCCAGTTTTTTAAATTTAAGCTAATAAATTTAGCCTGAAAAAAAAACTGATCCTCTGATAAATTTGATAAATTCCTGTGATAAGGACCATTCATTTTAATCCCTTACTGCCTGAATATGAATTTAAAAAAATTATCATGAAGTAACTTTAATTATTAATCTGAAAGAAGTACTGAAGGTAAACAATTTTTTGGCGCTTTTCTAATGAATTTTTCAAGAAACCATTATTGATGAAACATTTTAAATTAGTCAAATTCCTTAATCTATTAGTATTAGACTTACGATACGATTAACTATTCATTTTATTAAAATGCCCTTTTATTCTATATTTGTTGTCAAAGTATTTCAAAATAGGAAAAATACTCTATAGCTATAGGTATTGGAATGAGAAATTACACCAATTGGAAAATCAAGCTACAACGATACCCTAGTTGGCAGTACCCTATATTGGCAGTAAGAGATTAAAACTGGTTAATCTAGGCTTCAAAACAATCGCATTTATCATGAAGAAATAGATAGATAACAGGCAAATATGAAAACCAAATTACTGGACTCATAAAGTACAAGGACGAAACAGCACCAATCCGAAACACCCCACAAATTCGAGAAACAAGATCGAGAGGACTTCAGCAACTTGTAGCTGAAGTGCTGTGCAAAGGCTTTCACGCTCATCCACTGCAAATGAAAATCATTAGAGAAGAACAAATGTGACATACACTTCCATGCGAAGCCATTCAGCTGGGGATGCACTCACAGAAACATGCTGGTTTGAGATTAACTGCACTTAGAGTAGGTGTAATAAAACTTAATTATATAACTGGACAAAGGCATTAAAAAATTATTAATGATATTACATCGTAAAAAGAATAATTTATAGTTTATCTGCGAAATTACATATTTCCGTGATTAAAAATTACTTTAAAGTATAACAACTTTTAAAGGTTTTTAAATTTATTAAAAAATATATCTGCCATTTTAAATATTCTTTAGTAAAGATGCAATAAAAAATTTTATTTAAAAAGTTGTGTAAAAGAGGTGTGAAAAAAAAGATTTTTCTATGTGAAAAAACAATTGCAATTTTTTATATTGTTTTGAAATATGCTTAAGATTTAATAAAATATAAATTTCAATTCTTCAAATTTTTTTATTAATTTATTGGGGTTTTCTTATGAATGTCCATGAATATATCTTGACATTATGTACTAATAAATTTTCTAGTTACATGCAACTACCTTAAAACCAGTATGTTTCATTCAACAATCATACAACCCTTGCTCACCAGTCATTAATTTGTTCTCACAGTACTGCTTTTAGGTTTATTGCTTTAAAACAGTTCCCTAACAATTTAATTACAATTGAGCCCTCTGCATCTCAAAATGCTCACTATAAAGCAAAGGTACACTTTGAGTTAAATATTAGTTTATTAAAAAAAATTACGTTTAAGTGACATTAATGTAGATTTATAACATTTTTAGCATTTAGAAAAAAGAATAAGTTTGAAAATACAAGACATTAAATATATGTTTTAATTGCAAATAAATATTAATTTAAGCAAGCTATCTGGAATGTATATGTGAAAAGTCTTAAAAATATCCAAAATATTTTTTAAACAAATTACTCTTATGGTTTTATTAAATTGTATAGGATGTTCACTAAAGTTAAAACTTATTTTTTTAGACTTCAAAACTTTTCACACTACATTCCTAAACAGAAATAAACAGGATAAAAATGTTAAATTTTTTGCAATTATTCATTAAAGTAATGTAATTAGTTTTAATTAACAATTAGTTTTAATTGATGTGACTACGAGAGCAATGGAAAACTGGACATTTTAAACGGTACTTACATGAACCTGAAAAAATCAGCGATTACATACAAATCTCTCGCAACACTTACATTTTTATTTTAAGTGAAGTTGACAAATATTTTATATTTATTAAAAAGCAATTAAAAATAAAGGGTCCTATGTACCTTTGCCTTAAAGTGAAAAAGCAAGGATTGAAAATAAGTGTCTGCAAAACAGTGAAGAAAACAAACGATTAAAAAAAAAAATGCCTAAGATCGCAGTGCATATGGCAAAATATACAGCCAATGCCTAATAATAAGTGCACTGAACTAGATTTGATGCAAAACGCAAAAAGAAGCAATATACAAAATTAAATTTAGTATATGCTTTTAATGTTTTTTTTTTAATGGCTAAATTAAAAGGACTTTTTCTAAACTGCACGATAAGAATTAAATCTTACAAAATGATTTTTAAGCAACACATAGGAAAAATCCTTAAGAATATAGCATATAAAACATCTTCAAAAACGGATTTATTTTTGGAATGAGATGACAAATTTAAATACAAAGAAAAGTGAAAGACCACAAAGGTGAATTTTAGAAGATAACATTCAACAAAAATTACATTAAGAAATTATGAAGTCTATAAATAGGGCAAAGAATAAAGTTCAGGGTGATTTGAGATACAGATAGCTCAATTACTATCAATGAGAACAAATCACATTTACAAATACTTCTAAATAACCTACATTAGGAATTAAATTGAAATACTAAACTCACCCTACTGCGAGTATACGACCAGAAGGAGCATAAGTGCAGCATAAAGAATCTTCTATTGCAGCAACAGCTTCTGGATTGTCTTCGGATGTGATGTCCCAAAACCTCACGTACCTGGAAGTTTAGAAAAAATTATTTTATAATCCTGTGCAAAATAAAAGCCCTACTTATTTAATTTAATAATAGTGTGTAAAGTTCCCATTTTATCCCTTTGAGGAATACAAACGTATAAACCAGTCATTTTGCTAAATTAAAAAATTTTAAGTATTGAGGAGTAATTTATAATCATCTGCCACGGAAATATAAATTTTTTAAAAAATTAAAGAAATTAACTTTTTAATCTCATGCAGTGGAGAACAAGTTTACACTTCAGCCAATTTGCTTATCGCTCAGAGAATTGAGAAACCTAAAAAAATATTCTAATGTTATATCAACCATTAATTTGGAAATTTACGTTATAAGAAATACATTTTGCAAGAAGTTTATGTTTGTTTAATGGAACAACGTTAAATGAGTCAACAAACAAGATGTTATCTTACCCAAGGATGGAGGAGATAGCAAAAACCAATTAAACAACAGTACAACAGAATTAATCGGAATTTACAACGAATCGAGGATTCGAAATAATACCAACATCCATAAAAATCAAACTGTTAGGTTAAATTAATGTTAAGGAATAATACAGAGTCATGTAGCTCTAACTTATAAACAATTAAAGTTGGGAAAAGTGAAACTAAGTACCCATCGTCAGCAACTGTGGCAATATGGGCTCCGTCAGATGAAAATGAAATGTCGCGAATCCATGTGCCATTGTCTCCACCAGCAAAGATGCGATGAGGTGAAGGATGAAGATGACTGCAAAAGAAATTTGAAATTATTAAAATTATTTATTTATTTTTTTAATTTAAATACACTGTCCTGGTATTATGATATAAGCATAGAAGATAAGTCCCTAGATTACAGGTATGGAATTAATAGTTAAAATGTCAAATGTTTAGTACTTATAGTCCAAGTCTAATAAAAAAAAATTTGGGCCTGAATGTTTTTAGTTTTAAATCAGTATACATATTTCATGAGAATTGAACATTAATCTTTAAAACTTTCCACTCAATTTTTTTTAGGTCTAATTTTACTGGACTTCTTTAATTCACTTTGTACTGACTTTTCAATGCAGCTAAAGGTAATGCTTTTCAAAATATTGTTCCAACTAAGCTTTAACAAATTAAATTTGACAATGAATCAGTATTTATAAAAGTGTTCATTAAGGAACTTTCTATTTTTTAAAAATAAAATTTACATAAATTAATTTCTCTAACAAGGAAATATACTCAAATTGATACGATTATAAACTGAACCTCACCCAAATGATTTAAGCATATTTCCATTATGAGAATCCCACAGAATAAGCCTTGTATCCCAAGATGCAGAAGCAATCAGACAACCATCAGGAGAAAAGGCACAAGCAACAATGTCATGTTGGTGACCTTCGAGCTTGAATTTCACTTTGAGTGATTTCATATCCCAAACGTAGACCTGGGTGAAACCAAAAGTAAGTTAAGCACAAACAAAAAAAACTGAAAAGGAAGACCAAATAATAAATTACAGTTTATTTGCCCAAAATGGATGATAAAAAGAGCAAATCTATTTAATCAATGGATATACAAAATCACACCCCAAGAAAGTTTTATACAGTAGAACCCCGATTATTTGTCCCTCTTTTATCCAGAATTCTCTGTTAACCGACTGTCCCTAAGTCAAGATCAAATATTTCTCCAACAAGGTCATTCTCGGTTGTTCACAAAAGAAACCAGTCTGAAATTTACAACAATTCTAAAGAGTTTTTTTCCAACGGGGCTGCTTTATTGGCAACTTAGCCTTTGCAGACCTGGCATATTCCCCAGAACTGAGAGCCATTCCTTTGTGGCACCACCTAAGCGACTCTCACTACCAATTTTGACCCTCAGGTTACGATGAATCTGAGCTCTCTGTGGATGTTAACGTATGCCGAGATTTAATTCAGGGTTCATACAACTCTTGGCTACCCAAATTCCAGGCCTTTTCAAGGCTTTTCCAGGACTTTTTAATGATTTTCCAGGCCACCATGCTACACAGCGAGATGAAACTTTAATAACTCAAAACCAACTTACTTAAGAGATATTGAAGATTAACTGGTTGAATTAAAATTTGAATGTAAAATTACTGTAAGTTACAGAACTATATATTGAGTTAAATGATTTTATTAGCAACCATATTGCTTTAACCCAGAGCAGAAACATCAAACTAATTTCTGAAATTATACCATCACGGGTTAGCATACCTAACTTTCACAGTTTTCCAAAAATCGGAATAAGTTTAGAGGAACCACCTGATCAGAGAATCGCTTTATAACATGGATGGTTCGTACACTGCTTGAAAAGTTTTGAATGAAAAAGCTAACTTTCAAGCCCTTAAAGCCCAAATACTTGAAAATAAATCTGAGTATAGGAGAAAAAGTCTGTAATATTTATTGCAAAATTGAAACATATCAAAATTTTTCTCAACGCTAAACACGTAATTCATGATATTTTTAAAACCCCGTGTTTCTAAACCATGTTGTTATCAATAGCTACAGTAGATGTAGAACTCCGATTACCCGAAAGCGGTGCTGATTATTGGAATGTCATAAAAAATTCCACCTGGCCTACCTGTTACTGTTCGTCTTAATCGAATGTCATGCCTAGTATTTTTTTTAGTACCGACCAAAAAAATTACTAGGTATGACATCCAAAAAGACAAACAGTAACAAATAGACCAAGTGAAAAATAACTTTTTCACTTGGTCTATTTGTTACTGTTTGTCTCTATATGTCGCAGATAAACTTTTGTAAAACCAAGATTCTAACAAAAGTTGAATAGCAAAAAAACTATTACAAAAAGCTATAACTCAAACTACCAAATGATATCTTACAATTTGGATTTGGTTTGATTGATTTCATTAAAATATACCTTTTCTCCGATAAACTCTAATTATCCGAATTTCTGATTATATGAATGTTGCTGGTTAGGTCCAATTGCTTTGATAATTGGAGTTCTACTGTACCGCATAACTTGTTACTTTCATTCTCTTCTTTTCTTTTGATCCGTTAGTAGTGATCACAAGAACAACCTAAACCTGAGCAAAGCAGTAAGAATTCCACAACGTTCTGATCCCGTCCACACGGGGGAATCCCGAGTTATTGACACTTGCGGGGTGGTTCGTCCACCGCTACGCTAGTTCGATTCAATTTTGAATCGTAATAAAAACTGGAAATTCAAGGAATTTCCAGGATGTCCGTGAATTTTCCAGGCTATTTAAGGCCTTGAAATAAAAAAAATTAAATTCCATGCTTTTCCAGGATTTCCAGGCCGCGTGCGAATCCTGTTAATTTTGCCAAGAGAACCTAAGCCAAATGGGTACTGAAGTGATTTTTTACATGCATCACAATCATATAACATGCGTGCCCACGATTTTCCCATGCAGAAAATCTGACGACTCAGCCGGGGCTCGAACCCGCAACCATTAATATATAACAAAAGTTAATATAAATCAAATATTACGAATAAATGAAATAATGGACTTACTAATTTAGACATTCCAACAGACACTAAAGTTTTTGCATCAGGAGACCAGCAACAGGAATAAATGGGTTTTTTGTTCATTTTTAAGGTTTGAAACATGTTTCCATCTTCATGCAAATCCCAGACTTTAAGGGAACCATCATAGGAGGCAGATACAAGGACTAAATTTCCGACTGGGCTGAATGTCAGGAAAGAAACCATGTCACTGTGGTCCATAAGTTCAAGAATCAGTTTTCCTATAATAATAATGGATTACATGTTCATTTAATTGTGAAGTGAAGGATATGAAATTAGCAAAGATTAAATTAATAATTTTTTACATATTGATAATGAAAGAAAATCATTCTTAGAACCAATAAGCTAGTAAATCTGATCAATTATAAACTTAACTGATCGACTAATAAAATTTTAAGACATTGACTCAATATATATACGAGGAAAATCTCGGTTACATAAAAGAGCAATACAGGTTGGATTGTTCTTCATTAGAAGTTGATTGGAGGCTGTAAAATTTCCTAATTAACACCTCTTAGTGCGCTCACACAATTTATTTTTGAAGCTGCTCCAATATCTGAATAAATATTTAAATGTTAGATCAGCTACAATATAAGCACTAAAAATAATTGGCATTGAACATATTAATACTATGTATGCAGTCATATAAAACTCCTTATTGGACAGCTTTGGAAGTATTTCAGCAAACTGGAGTTCATAAAATTCTACATATTTCTTCCACAAATCATATTTCTAGCACCATCTAGGCAACTCTCGCTAACAATTAGGATGCTCAGATCACAAGAATCTGAGCTCTCTGTGGATGTTAAAATATGACGAGATTTATTTTGCCTAAAAGAACCCAAGCAAAGAACCCAAACGGGTACTCAATGTATCTTTCATATGCCACATAATCATGTGACGGCCTCGATTTTCCTATCCAGAAAATCTGACAACTCATCCGGGGCTCGAACCCGCGAACTTGGCTTTCGAGGCGGACACGTAATACCTCACAACCACTGAGCTGCTGCTCTGTATATGTAATTCCACATTATAAGCTTCCTTTGTAAATACCAATTACAATATTACCAAAGTAAATCCTACCTGTCAAGACATCCCACACTCTAATGCGTCCATTGATATGTCCAGTGGCGAGAACCAAATCTTTGGAAGAACTGAGACGAGACCAAAATGGAGGGGAGGTTTGCAAACCATAATTAAGACTAGAGAGCCCAAATGCTACAGACCGGATAGAGAGGCCGGTGTTGACGGATATAGTTTGGCAACCGAAGCAGTCTTCGACTTGGTGTTTGCTGTCAACAAGAATCCTGAAATATTGGTTTTTCATTGTGATAGTAATTTTTAAGTCTATGCTTTAAATTTCTTTAATTTTCTTAATATAATGAAAATTGTTTGTGTGATCTTTAACTAGTTTGCATAGTAATTGCGCTATTTAAATTATAGGAATAAAAATTCAAATAATTTTCAAAGCATCTTTTTATTTGTCACAATAAGTTAATTTTAAAATGCAAGTTAAAAAGATAGTATTAAGTACAAAAGCAAGTAGTATAAAACCCAATATAAAAATTAAAAAATTTAATTTTTATTAAATTTACACCTTATATTTGATAAAAAGTTTATTATTTTCATGTATATTTATCATAAAATTAACTTTTAACCAATTAATATATTTTAAGTGTATCGTTAAAAAGATTTTTCTTACCCAACACCTGGCGTAAAAGGGACCGTCACTTGCCGATATTTAAATCTGAAAAAAGTAATCCACACTGATAAGAAACCAAACGGTAAACAAAAAAGGCTTCGATTTGGGTCGTGTCATGGTACAATGCAATTTAATTATATATAAAAAAAAGTGTTATAGAACAATTAAAATTTTGAAATTACTATTTTCTTCCCTGTAACTCAAAATGTCATTTGATTTTAGGATAATAAAAAATATGTACAATTCAGCTGCTGGAAAATACAATAAATAAATCATAAAACAAAAAACGTTATTAAAATTCAGTTGGGGTGTTTCCTTATGGCAAATTTTGCAAAATCGTGCCAAAAGTACTTAATGTATGTACACAGAGAAAAATAGGGAACTTTGAAATAATGTGTATTTTACTAATATCAAACTTTTTTAAAAGAAATCCCATGAAATAAGATCTATCAAAATACTGACTGTCAAGGAAAACTTAAAGGATTGCTTGCTTTGGCAACTAATTTACTTCGAATTACAGTTTCATAGGTTTGCAAACTTTAATGGTAAAAAAAATTAAAGAGCAAACTATGTGAAGGGTTTAGTTGGTAAACTCACATTAGCCAAAGTATAACTGAGATAAAGGACCTGTAACTGTCTTTGTAACTTTTGACGGTCATAAATTCAATTGGATGAAGTCGCCAATCAACGGACCAGACCCCTATCTTAGTAATACTTTGGAAAATGATTTTGAAACTAGACCCGTCATAAGGCAAATTTTAAAGTTACGAACTTTTACTCACAATGTATGTTTACAAAAGGTCCAAGGTATGAGGGTAACAACACAATTTCCAGACGACCATGCAAAATAGGATTCATCAGGTGAAAAGGCACAACACCATGATTCAGAGCCTGAATGGGGCTGTTTGGTGGGCGTATGGATGGGAATTAATTCTGTAATGAGGGAGGCTGATGCTGAAATAAAAGACAGTAACAAATTAAATTAACAATGGTGGGCGAAGCCTAGTTTCATAGTAAGCAGACTTTTCATTCTCAGCGAAGTCTCGAAAATCATGTTTACATGAACACTGACTTTGCTGTTATTTTTTTGGTAACCTTAAACAGGGTTTCGATCAATGTCTGACTGCGTGTTATAGTACATTAGCATCTCCTTTGGTTTAATGTACATGGTTGCCATAAAAAATATTTAATGACCTTTGAAAAGTCACATTTCGCATTTTGTTGCCAAGGATATTACAACAATGGTTTAGATATAATTAATGTATAAAAGTTTAATATATAACTTATTTAAAGGAGTTGTGATTACCGGGGTTTATTATATAAGCCATCAGAGAAATTTGAAGACATTTTAAAGACAAACTTCATATTTTTTAGTTATATCATTGAGCTTTAAAAATACATATATATACTAAAAAGCATATTTTAAAAAAAATGGCTTTAAATACCAATGGGGTGCAATAAGGATTTTAAAAATATAAATAAACTTAAAGGTTCCTCATTTGAAAAGAAAAACTCTCCTTAGCCTTACTAAACCATGGACTCCATTCCATATTAAATATGTAATAGAAACAAAAACTTACATATTTCATCTCTAGTTCGATTCCTAAAACTTGCCATTCACCGAACTTGCCTGGATGTCTTAAACTATTCCTTTTTCTACAAACGTTTTGATGAGCGTCTTACTTTCTTGCACCTAAGATACAGATATAAATAGATAAAATCAATAAGACTGAACGAACAAACGCATTGAACGAAAAAAAGCTATATTTAGAACAAAGATATATGTATTTGAGCCTTGAAAACGTACTTACGAAAATAACTATATGGTAGATAAGATGAATGAGAACAAACTACGAATTTAAGCAAACTTTGTTGACATAAAAGAAATCTTTCGTTTTTTGTTGATACCGATATTTATTTTCGGAATGGAGTATGGAATCTTTGTTTTCGGTCTGTTTTCTTTCGGGTGCGCCCTCAAAGCTTCACTGCTATTCGCTGTTCAATCACAAATTCTCATTGGTCTAATTTTTTATTGATTTCTAAAAAGGTAGATCTGGATCATAAATTTTAGTTCATTATATAGGTAAATCTACATTCAAAACAAATTTTCAAATTGTAAATCACCATTTTTACACTTCACTAATCTTTTCGGAGAGAATTTCCCAGCAATAAATGGGAATATTTCTTATGACGTCAAGCTCGCTATACTGCGATTTCATTGGTTGTTTCGTTTTATTTGAAAAAGTGTTGAAATAGCTCATTGGTATAAAAAAGGTCACGCGCTCCGAACTGCGATTTCATTGGTTGTTTTTTTTTTGTGGCAAAGTGTTGAAACTAGCCCATTGACAATTTAGTTTTTGTACACCAAGACGTCACCAAACCAAAAGTTATTGACAGATTAGCAAATGCAAACCAGAAAGATTATTATCTAAGTAAAAAAAAAGGTGCTTGCGATTTCACATCTACCGGAGCAAATGACGTCAGAAAGACATAATCGAATGGTAAAAATTGTAGCGCCATATATCCCATCAGTTTCTTAAGCAGAGACCGATTTGAAAAGTTCGATTTAAAATGAAATATATTTTTTTATAATCATTTTTCAATTCGTCTCCACCTTTTCAAAATTCTTTCGACTAAACAATTCTGGCAATTACAGAATTATTTTTATAGAAACTAGTCAAAACTGATTACCATGATTTTTTTTAATTAATTGGGCTAATTCATTCAGTTTTATCTTTAAAATTTTCTATAGATTTAAAAAAAAATCCTTTATTTACACCTACTCTCCAATATTAGTTAATTTATGAAAAATTTAAATGTGCAATTATTTTTTAAGTAAAATATTTTTATACTGCAAATTATGTATATAAAATACTGGAATTTTTTTTTTCAATCTTTAATTATTATACTACAGATTTAATATATATATATATCAAAATATATTGTAATGAAAGATTTTACTTAAAAGTATATTAAAAGTAATTTGAAGCATTTTAAAAATTTCTTTCTGAAATAGAATTTTTTTTAATTCTTCCATTTATTTCAAATATAATGAATAAAACAGTTAGTATTTACAAAAAATAATTTAAATCTGGTACTTCATTTCTTTTTTAAAATAAAAAAATGGAATTTGTACTAAAAAAATAAAGTTATAAAAGGTTTATTAAATTTGACTAGCATTGTGCCTGCATAGTGTAATACATTTTATTTCCTACGGTTAAAAAAAATTATTAAATGATTGAAAAGCCAGATAATTTTCAAGCAAAAAAGGTACACAAGATTTTAATTTAAGACTTTATATTTTTTCTAATAAAATTGTATACATATTATACATAAGGTTGCAAATTTAGTATGCATAAAGGCACATATTATACATGAGGTTTTACATGCGTTTCATATGAAAATTTATATATATTAAAATATTTTTAGTTTTCAAGGATATTTACTTTCTCTTATGAACTTAGTTTGTAGTGTTTTTTAGTTTTTATTGAATGTTCAATTTTTTATAAAGTAAATGGAATGTACTTTTATTTTTTCATGATCTTTATGAAAAAATATGAAATTGAAATGAAAAATACATATCTTTCAGTACAATCGTTAGTACACTAATAATCTAAAATAATTCTATGCACAATATATAAAGAGACAAAGAAAATTTCTTTTAACAAAAAGGAAAGAATAACATTGAATTGATGACCTTGTAACAATGATGAATGAAAATTAATAATGTAAAAAATGAGGCTCAAATTTAATAAGTTTATAATCTGGATATATATCAAGCTTGAAGTTGGTGAAAAAATGTAAAATGTTACTATACATTTATATTCATGATAAATAATATAAAATGTAATATATAATATAATTATATAAAAATATATTATGTATCATGTAATTACACATAAAAAAGCTCAGAATTACTGACTGTTCATACAATTGTAAATGTAGTTTTCCCTACTGAAAACAACTTCTGTGATCTTTGCACATTTTTTGAATTCATTCATTGATAAAAACTACAATTAAATCTACGAAGCCAGGGCCTCCTGGAAGAAGAAGCGAAAGGGAAAAAGTATTATTGTAAAAAATATTACTATTTTTTCCCTTTCCCTTCTTCTAGGAGGCCCTGACGAAACACGGTTAATGAAAATATGTATTTTTGGAATTTAAAACCTTAAATTAAAAGCAGTTGAGCACGAACAGGGACGTCGCGAGCGGGGGGCGAAGGGGGCGTCTCGCCCCCCCAAGTTTTTTGAAAAATGGTCATTCGGCAAAATTTAGAAATTTTTGTAATTTTTATTGTGATACTGAAGTGTGAAATTTTTTGTGAAATGTGCACACAAATCCGGACACAACGCAAATGCCGACTGACAAAACTTCTGACAAACCATAAAGTCATTCGGCAAATTTTATAAACATTTGTCATTTTTAATTTAATACCGAACTGTGAAATTATTTAGTGAAATCTGTACACAGATCGAAATTCAGACACAACGCAAATGCCGACTCACAAAACTCCTGACATACCATAAAGCCCTTCGGCAAATTTAAGAAATGTTTGTCATTTATATTTTAATACCAAACATTGAAATTTATTTAGCGAAATGTGTACACAGATTAAAATTGGGACACAACGCAAATGCGCACTCTCAAAACTCCTGACATACCATAAATTTATTCGGCAAATTTTAGAAAGGTTTGTCATTTATATTTTAATACCGCACTATGGATATTAATTAAAGAAATGTTTATACCGAGATTAAAATCGGGTCGCAACGCAAATGCCGACTCACAAAACTGACAATCCATACAGTCACACACACATTCGGCAAATTTTATAAACATTTTTCATTTTAATACCAAAATGTGCCAATTTTTAGTGAAATGTGTACACAGATCAAAATCCAGACACAACGCAAATGCCGACTCACTAAACTCCTGACATACCATAAAGTCATTTAGAAAATTTAAGAAATGTTTGTCATTTGTATTTTAATACTGAACAGTGAAATTATTTAGAGAAATGTGTACACCGATTAAACTCGGGACACAACGCAAATGCCGACTCTCGAAACTCCTGATATACCATACATTCATTCAGCAATTTAGAAATGTTTATCGTTTGTATTTTAATACCGAACTGTGAAATTATTTAGTGAAATGTGCACACCGATTAAAATCCGGACACAACGCAAATGGCGACTCTCGCAAAACTCCTGATAAACCATAAAGTAATTCGGTAAATTTTAGAAATGGCTGGCAGATGGCATTTATATATATTTTAATAATAATTAGTAAGACATTAATAGAAAATTTAGACAGTATAGCACAAAAGTTTATTGATATCTGTTTATTAATGTTCACAATGCTTTCAACTAATTTAAATTACATTTCTTACTGTTAGATGGCCCTCTATTTATTTTATTCTTTCATATGAGGATATGAAGTGGCGGATTGATGGGGGGGGGGGGGGGGGGGGGGAGGGGGGATATTAATAAAAGTCGTTTAAATCAAAGCTGGAGATATTGGTATTTGTATAATTGCTCTCATCTCAATCCAGTTTTATTTAATAATAAGGTAATTTGAGGGCTTGATCTGGAATTCGGTGCTCTCTGCTTCAGTGAGCCGAAGTTTTCATTATCGTTCGGGAAACCGACTAAAATGCAACTAATGTCAATTACTTCCTTTCAATTTGTGACTAAAACGGTGAATTAGAATCTGCTACGTTGAACATAAAACTATTATTGACTTAATTTGAATTTTTTAAATCAAATTGAAGACAACATATACTCTTAAAAACAAGGGTTTCACGCTTCCAGGTTCTACTCGGCACATCACAAAAAGAAAAATTAATATTAAACTTTTGAAATTATATGTATATAATGAATATCATTAATGAAATATTATATGAAATAATTTTGAATTATTAATCATAACAGATTGATAGGGGATATTCATTAAAAGTTTATCAAATGTACCAATTTGGAGATCTGTTAATAATTTTATCTAATATCCATTTAATTTTATTGAATCTAATAATGTAGTGTAACGTTACTTATATTTAAATTTATAAGCATTAAATTGGAGTAGGAATTAAAAATTTCAAAAAATTGAGAACTAACAGTTTTTTTAAAAAATCCATTAATGATTGATTAAAAATGATGATCTTGGAGGTAGCTTTTGCATAGGCATCCGAAATAGTAAATAAAAATAGCAGCCTTGTTCACGGATAGAAACTTAAAAATCTATCCTGGAACACGCAAAAAGCTTACACCACTCAGGCAAAAGACATGACACGCTTGTTCCAAAGTATGGGGGGTCCAATTGTCCCCTTTTTTTCCTTCCCCCAAAGCTTGAAAGGAGCATCTTCGTATTTCTACAAAGGGTACCCCAGGACCCTGAAGGAATAAGGCTTCGGGGAAAACTTGTCCCTACTCTGAAGTCTGATAGGATATATCTATAAATGACTTTACAACCTCATTGGGATTGTGGGTTGTGTTTCCCAAAACACAAAAGGTGTCTAGACAAGCGTCACTTAAAGTTACAGTAGAATTGTTCTTTTCTGAGGAAAAAGATCCAATGTATCATGAGCTTCCTACGAAATTTTCTATTGATTGTTCCAAAAAGGGAAAGTAAAATGATTTTCAAGGAACCCGTAGATCGTATAGATGAGGCTTTCGAGATCTTTTCTTTTGTCGGAACCTCAACATCTCAGCCTTTTGTTGGATAAGTTTACGCAGACGTCTAAATGTGCTTTTTAGTAATAAAAGTAGTGATGACCACACATGGCGACAAGGGGTCGGGTCACATAAGGGAGCGTACATTGGGTCCAATTGGGTGGTTGCCTTTTGTTGTTAAACTGCTCGCTCTCATTTTGTCTTTCAATTTCAATACTTTCATAGGCTACTTGCGGAGGTTACGTGATCTCTTGTAAGTACTTTTATTTTGTTTTTTAAACTTACTTTTTTAAAGAGGAGTTTGAGAGACAAGACTTATCTGTGTCCACTGTTTTTGTTTTATTTCGTCGATGCGATGATGCTCGTATGATTATCATTATTCAAAACAATCACTCCACTTAGCTGCCTTTATTTTTGACATGATTTCTAAAACTAAAATTGAAACTAAAAGAAAATCAAATACTCTTGATGTATACTTTACGAATGTTGCGACTAACAAAAAAAAATTTAACAAGAGCAATCGGGAAAAAATAATGCTTCTTCAAACAGCAAAAATATCGAGAAGAAATTTTGATTGTTCTTTGAAAATTAGGTAAGAAATTACTATTTTTTTATTTATTATATAAGTTACTTATCAATTAAATGTATCATTTTAGGGTGTTAAATTAAATATTTTTTTAATATGTACTTGTACTTAAAAAGAATCTAAAGTAATAAAAAACTATAATTTTATAATTATACATAGAAAATGAGAAATGTAAATTTTACAATTGAATTGCGTGTCAAATATACTTTTCCATAATTTCATGAAGTCAATTAATTTTTGTTTTGTTTTGTACAATCCTGTAGATATTCGCATTGTTACTATTGAAAAATGTATAAAATATCAATTATTTTTTATTGAATTAATTGCACTTAAATAACATTAAATCACCAATTTAATTTACAGTAAATAATAAAAATGTTTTTATATTAAATAAAAATTATATCATTGCTAATTAATTTACATAAAAAGGTAAATAATAATGTAGAACGAAGAAGGGCATGTAAAATGCATGCATTACGTCATTTCCAAAGAACAAAAAAAGTTTATTCTCGATATTCTTGCTGTTGAAGTAATTTTGTAAAAGCAATTAAATTTGTATCAAAAGTAGTTAATGATATTTAAATTATTATAAGTTTAATTAAAAGTAATTAATAATTTCTAATTACTAAAAGTTTAATTAAAAGTAATTAAAATTTTAAATTTATGACAATTATAAAAAAAATAATTTAATATTTTATTCTGCAAAATTGTGCTAAACGCCCCCCCAGTCGATTTTTGTTAGCGACGGCCCTGAGCACGAATATTGTGTGGAAGCGGTTTAAGTGATATGTTCTGTTACAAACCTACTTGTTTAATTTTAACACTAAAAATTATCAATAAACGAGGTAAGTAATTCTTTTTAAATTCAAAAAATATTTAAATTAAAATACATATTTCCAAAAATCCAATAAAATTAATTGTCCAAGTTAAACATACCACTAGTAGTCTGTTCCTTTGTATTCTTTAATTTCTTACAAAAAAAAGCAAATATTTTAAGCACAAAAATAATTATCCGTCGTCAAGAAAATTCGCAGTGGTAATGAATCTCCTGCGAAAGTCAACTATGCACCCCTACAACAAATTCCCAGAAGCCATAAATGTGCCGGGAGAGTGACTTGAGATGTCCCCAAATAGCTGGACACTTATTTTTTTATTTGTTTTTGCCTAGCTTTTAATTCCAGATTTCTAAATAGGCTAAGTAGGCTGTTGCTGTAGCCTAGAGCGGCAAATTTTTGGGGGCGGCAAATTTTACGACAAATTAAAACGACCTTCGACATTAAAAAATTATTATAAAGAAACTAATATTTTTAAGAAAGAAAACAAACACAGTTACATTAATGCGTAAACAGTAAACGTATATATAGTACTAATATTTCGTAGCAAACATGGTCGCTGCAAGGGAAAGTGCACCCCCTCCCGGATTTCGAAGTTGAAAGAAAATGGTAGAAGAGTTTAAAAAAATTCGCCAATTTCGCTTTAGTGTGTAAAGATGATTCTAATATGTGTATCTATTTTAAACAGCACATACCACCCTGTTTTGCAGCTAACCAGCTACCTTTCCCCGAAGTGGGAGAATATTGTGACTGGGGCGACAAATCGTAGCCTACAAGCGGCAAATCTTTAAATCCGGCCCTGGCTTAGTGGTAAGCTTATGCACTCAAGGTCAATTGATGGAGTGTACGAACTACGATTGAAACGAAGCGAACATTTTGCCAATAATAATCTTTGTATAGTCCTTTATAAAATGCCTATCTTTAGTTTAAACGCGTTTACTGAGAAATGTAAATTTTTGCTTTAAAAATTTTCACGTAATGCATGATTTCACAAAAAGTTTTATAGATAACTTCACCAATTTTGTTTCCAGCATATTGATAAAAATGTTTTATAGGCTCTGAACTAGTAGAATTATAGGGTTCTATATGTAATTTCATTTTTTATAGCTGGTTTTTCAAAGTAACAATTTTTTTTAAAAGGCAATTTTTAACGAAAACTCTTAGTATTGTGTCTCGATGAACAATATTTTTTCCCTTTTCAATATATCAATATATTCAATTATTTTTTTTATGAAATAAGATTTTGCGTAACGACGTTTTACTTACTCCCTAATTTAACAACATAATAGCTAAAAATGTATTAAAGAGGGGAGAGTTTGTATTCTCGATTTTTTTTCTGTATATTTTATCGATATAAGTGTTAAAAATATATTTATATGCTTAATAAATAATGGTTTTCAAAAAATTTATCTCGAATGTAGGTGGATACCTTAAAAGGGTTATGTTTTCCCGGCATCATAAGTTCGTTTTACCCCGACGGCTAGCCTTGCCTGACCGGGGAGCTGAGTCCCCATAACCCCCCGCTGCCACCATCCCTGTCTGAGATTTGAAAAAACATATTCATTAGTTTGGGTTTAACTTATTAAATATAAATGCTAAGATTTTTTTTGCCATTGAAATGATAGATGGCGCCACGATTTTCGCTATTCGCTTACGTCTCTCTGACGTCATTTTCTCCGGTAGATGTGAAATCGCAAGCACCAAAAAAAAATATCAAACAAAAACTTCCTTGTACCTAAATTACACAAATTCAATGCTTTCTTACTTTCCGGTCATTGGGCAAATCCTTGATCAAGATCAACTTACTAAACAAACGTAAAAAATTGCGTCTTGAAATAAATCTAATTCCATACTTGTTAAATCAATTCGGATGTAACATATTTTGATATCTGGTGCAATAAACATGTCTAACAGTCTTCAAGTGAAAGATGTATATGATTATGCCTATGACATTGCTCAAGAATTTGACAAAATTGTAGATACTGTTGACATTGAGCAAGCAACTCCATTAATTAACAAAGTCATCAATGTTCTTGAGTTATTAGAAGATCACGTAAAGCAACTAGAGCAGCTTGAACAAGAAAATGTTAATCTAAGAGCTAAATATATTCAATGGACCTGTGAAAAAAACTCCATTGAACAAGAGAAGTCAAGCTTAAAACAGGTAAAATCATAGTGATTATGATTACTTTTCCAAAAATTGTGTATTTTAAGCTTTTATTACAGTTTACAACTGCATAAAATTATATTTAAGAAACTCAATTATTTACTCACAATACTAAATGTATAAATAGAAGGATATATTTAGATAATCTAAATCGGGGGTTCCCAACCTTTTTGCCCCTGCGTACCACTTGACTTTTTGAGAAATTTTGGCATACCACCAGACCTAAATTTGTTTTAATAAACGTATAGTATTTACTCTTCTAAAAGTGTTCAAAGGCTTTTTGAACTTCATATTTAATGGTTAGATATTTGTTTATTTATAACATGCTTATAATAAAGAAGAAATAAAAAGATTAAAAGGGTATTAATTTACAGTTTTATTTATTACCCATAGGTCTAAAAACATAAAAATAAAAAAATAGTAAAAACTCAGCAAAAAATTTAATCGTCATACAAAATACTTTTATAGTGCGAAACTTGTTGTTGTTTGCCTGTGATTAAAATACCAACCTTAGGAGTAATGGAAGTTATCTTCACTCTTAAGTCCTCTTCAACACTTATTCTGCTTCTATGTTTATTTTTTATGTACAAGAGTTCAGAAAATCCACTCTCACACAAGTAACTCGTAACAAATGGCATCAAAAATAGAAGAGCTTGCCGGAAGATCAAAGGGTACCGGGTTTTACATTCGATCCAGAATTTAATTAAAGATTTATCTTTAAACTAATGTTAATTTTAAAATAATGAGTAATATGTGTTCGTGCTCACTGCTCATGAGTACAGAATCTAACAATAGCATCATGTTGCTCACATTACTCACACGTACCACCTGAAATTTTCCCGCGTACCACCGGTTGGGAACCCCCGATCTAAATGATATGGACATTTAAATCCTTGTGTTTTGTTCGATTTAGCTTCTGAAATTCAATTAAAATTTATGGTCAAAGGAGAAATGAAATTTTCACATTAAGCTTGATATTTACTTTAAAAATTTAATTGCTTGACTGGTAGCATGTTTTTAAAAGGTCATTTACTTGCATCAGTTCTACCTAATTCATGAGATTCATTGTTCCATACTAATTACAGAACTATTTCATTTATAAAGGTAGACTCAGAAAGATACATATAAGCGTGCAAGACTTGTAGCGAATAATTATCCTAAACCGAAGTGAAATGTGATTCAAAAGCAACATAAATTCTAAATTTAATTCCTGAGTTTTTTGTTACATAAGATTATTATTTAAAAAATAGCATGTAGGATTTTCAGAAAACTCCCAACAAACTGTACTAACTACAATGAAATGTTAGTTGAAATGAAACTCAATAGTTCAACCATTTGCAAAATAAATCATAGCTTAATTGTGACAACAAATAAGTATCATGTTAAAGCATCACATTCGATTGTGTAAAAATGTTACCCTTAGCTTATAAAAATGAGTATGTAACCACCTATAACTTACTTATAAAAGTGGGGATGTAACCACCTACTGATACTTATATATTTTAAATAAAAGTATCATTTAACATTAGTTTTATATTCATTTAGATGTTATTTACTATGTTATATCTTTTAGGCTTTTGAAGAGTTAGAAGAATCATGGTCACAAGAATCAATAATGCTAAAATCCTTAATTGAAAGACTGAAAAAAGAAAATAATATTTTGATGCAAAGTATATCTGCAAAGAAAGACATTCCAAAAGAAACAGGTAGACAATATTATATCTAGTTAATATTTTATATAGATAATATTCAATATTATTTAGTTACTAGCAAATTTATACCCGTTCTTCGCACGGAATAAAAAAATATCAAATAGATTCCAAATATGTGTACCATATAACCTGTTATAGGATCATAACTTATTATTGTTTCCGCTCGTTATAAAGTATAAAATCCTTCATTGCCTTAAAATTCAAATGAAAATAAGCTATAAAATGCACTCATAAATGTCATCACAATTCCCTCATAAATACATAAAACCTTTTAGCTCATTTGGCGCGTTTGGGAAATAATTGGCGAGAAAATAGATATAGCTATCCACACCCATTATACAGCTCTGACACAATGACCTTCGAACACCGACCAGCTTATAAATTATTTATAAAAGAAATTGCCTATTTGGCGAATTTTAGTTATAAGTTGGCGAGATTGCAACGTATTTGGCGAAAAATAAAGACATAAAACACTAATAGCTCTAGTGGGATGGCCTTATTAACCATCATAGTTCAGTATAGCTTAACTGTACATTTATTGCTAAAATATGCATGCATGCAGTCACAGAAAATCAATGAAAAAACATCAATAAACCCACAATGAAATCCGAGAATGAAGACTGGCGAAATTACGTCACTTGAAACATGTCAATTATTTTTAATAATGATTTAGTTCTGAAAGTATGGCAAAAGATAAATAAACATTTTGAATTTAAATGTTTCGTTAAAAGTTTTATTAATTTTTTCAGCCGATGGCATCAGGAAAGAGAAAAAATGATCGGATTTGAGCGAAAGTGTGTATTTTTTCAGAAATCGAATTTTCTCTAAAAATGAAACAAATATGAAAAAACTAAGCCTCAGTGCACACGTTAGTATAAAGGGAATCTATCTTTAAATTTCGAATTCCTGTGGGCAGTATAAGTAGGTATTTACGATCCGAAGACAGACACACAGACAGACTCTTTCTTTATTATTATAGACTATGATCCTGTGCCCAGTTACTTATTTATTTCTTTATTTATTTTGAGTAACTCAACCTACTTTTATCTACAGGGCTATAATTGAATGAGTAAAAATGTATATGAGAGTGTATATAATATTAAGTGATCAAAAAAGTAAAAAATAAAACTTATTTCTGCACTTGAGTTTTATTTGGATGTCTAAGAAGTATTTTACTATCAATATTTTACTTATTGGAGCTACACATTTTACATTAGTGTTGCCTAAATTTTTAAATGAAATTGAATAACAAAAAATAAATTAATCCTATGTTATTTTAACTTAAAATCACTCTTTACAAGAAATCAAGTTTATAAAACATTTAATAACCTAACCCAAATATGATAATCAGATTAATTGATAATTTTTAACACATGTAAAATGGTCAGTTACGTTTGTTAAAATTTAAACAGTGTTACACTAAAGCCCTTTTAATCAGCAATAAACAGCATCCCTAAATATGTATATTAAACATAATTTTAATTAATATTTTTATTTTATGATTGCATCGAATCAGTACTTCTTGGCTTTAATTATATTGAGTGCTTGTATATATTATCATTAAGTTTACATTCATAAAGTTCAAATTTTGATTTTTTAACTACAATAGTCTTAACAAAAAAATTATTAAAATTCTAAAATTTACTAATTTTATTGGAAAATAAAAGTACAATTGATTTAGTTAAATTCTGCACTCTTGTGTTAACAAATTTTCAGGATTAACTTGTTAAATGACTTTATTTATTACATTTAAATTCAACAGCAAATAACCTTTTTTTTAATATATTGCAGATGATTGTATAAATGCAGTAGTTAGTGATCAAACTAATCTAATTGCTAAACTTCAATTACATCTCAAGCAAAAAGGTACCCAATTAGAAAATAACCATGCAACTATTGAACTAGTAAGTGTGTCGTTTTGAACAATATTTTCTTAATAAAATGGTTGTATTTATCATTTACTTAAGATAACTTTTTTCACCATCTATCTAAAACTTTATTAAAGATATATAGCTTACTAACTTTTACGGCAATTTTTTCAAATATTTTTTAATATACTTTTCATACCCAATACAATGAGTTTTCGAAACCCCTGGTTCATTATTTTTTTAATCTGTAATAATGTAGTAATAAAAAGTCAAAATTTCTGAAATTAAGGATATTAAGATTTACTGCTTAATAAACTTTAGTAAATTTCATTAGCATGTTTTTTCAATACATATTACAATTTTTTTTTAATATTAAATCCTTTTGCTTACATATTTCTAAAGTATTAATAACTGAAAATTATTAAACAATGATATCTGGTTATACTTATATAATTGCAGCTTAATTCCAAAATTGAGGATTTACTGAAGCTTAATAAGTCACTGCATCTTCGATATCGAGAAGTAAAGGACCTTTTAAAGGTTTCGTATTCAGAAAAATATGAATATAAATTTAAACAAGACCTACAGGAACAGAAAATTTCTGATTTAGAAACTAAATATGAAGCTTTGAAGAAATCACTTGCTGAAAAGAATGAGGTTTTGTTCTTTCTTTTCATATGTGTTGTTGGATTTGGAGTTTTTTTTTCTGTAGCATAGTATATTTAACTTGTGAGAAATATTTATCAATAATCCCTGTGTTATGTCTATATAACATCTGCTAACATCTATGTTGATGTCTTTGTAACATCTATGTTAATGTATATGCAATGTCTTTCTCAATCTATATTAACCTTCTAAACTTTACAATCTTAAAATTGCATACTTCATCTGCATTACATTTGATTCTCTGCATTATACATGTTTTTTTTTATTGTTAAAAAAAAATAGTTTAAATTTAGTAAAAAAAATATATTTAAAAAAATTTTACTTTATCAATATTGCTACAAACATTAACTTAAAATATTTTTTGAAATAATTTTAAAACTCCTTTCAAGACCAAACATTTTATGTATATTAAATTATATATATTTTTTCAGGACACTCCAAAAGTAGTTTATCGATCTTTCGAAGAAAAAGTTGGTGATGATGTTAAAATGAATGTAAATTGTCTCATTGAGGAGCAAAATAACTTACGACTAACAATCTCTAAGCTGCAAAATGAATTGGTTTTGACAAAGCGTCAATGTGAAGAGTAAGTTTTGTGCATTGTTTGTTTTAAAATGAATATATTTTTGTTGGAATTTTAAGAATGTTTAAAATTTATGATTTTTCTTATATCTTTAAAAAAAATTGTGAAATTACTTTAAACTTAGTAATATACTGTAAATATATAGGTTATAATAATGTAATACTTTTCTTCGAAATAGTATATTAGAAAAGTTAGCTTATGGTAAAAGAAATCCATCTGTTTTTACCTTTTTTTTCCCCTTATAAAATTTTAGATAAATGTTTTATTACCTATCTTATCTCGTAAATAATCCATTTAATTTAACAAACTTTTTTAAGATTTTTAATTGTTTATATTCAATGGTTCCTTCGAATGGTTATATGTATTACAATTTCAAAAGTGACACCTTTATATTGGATTCAAAATGGTTTTATTTTTAATGTAACTTTGTGAGTAACGGGCGGGGTAGAAATTGTCATCCAGAAACATATCACTAGCTTTTTGTTGTTGTTGTTTGTTTAATCAAAAAGTTTTTATTATCTACAATTCTTTAAATAAAGGGAGTTTTCTTGTGTTCTAATGGCCAAAATTTAAAATGATCATACATTTTGTAAATTATATTATTTATGTGATATATAAATATTTATAGATATAAAAGGAAATTCAATAAAGTATCAGAAAAACTGAGTCAAAGTTCTTCACAAGAAAATGGATACATTCAACAGATGTAAGTAACCAAATATTTTTTTGCTACATGAATACGAGTGCAAGACTTTGAATTTGTTATTCTACTTCATTCTAACACTTTATTTTTGAAGTTATTAATTAGAATAAGGGTTTGACTGATACAATTACACATATATTAACTTTTTGCTTTTAATAATTTATTTAAATCTTTAATTATTTTTCAGCCCTTGTGTGATGGTATTGTGCAATTGGAAAAAGTGTAGATTTGTTCTCACTGCATATATTTGAAAATCGAAATTTTTACCTAAAATCAAAAGTTATAAATTTTGAAACTGTATATTTCTATGATAAATGGTTTTAATAAAAGATTCATCCATTCTTTAATTATTAAAATTTTATAAATTTTCAAATATTAGTTTGTTGGAAAACTTTCCTTTTCTAAATAGGTTTATCTGCTATGTACCCAAAATAGGCAAAAGATGTTTTATAATGTTGATAGTTAATAAAACCAAGCTTATAAGTTTGAAAATGTATAACTTTTCATATTAGTTATATATTTATTTTATTTCAGATTTCGGCTTTTTCTTGGAGCTATTCACATCAACATATAGGGATGTTGATGTGAAATTTGATGAAAGTATTGAATTAATGTTCTCGGTTGACATTGCTTTAATGTATCCATCCATGGACACTTAGGAGTATTAGTAAACTATTTTAGGAAAGTTTTATCAAATTTGAAAGTGAAAATTTGCTGATTATACAATTTATTGATGTTTTTAAGTTGGTACAAACTATTTACTATTCAAAGAACTTAATAATGTGCCTTAACATGTTTTTGAAAATATAATTTGTAAAAAGTTGGCATTTTGTGATCAGTAGTATGTCTACTTACCTTGATGTTTTGGTGACTGATTTGTTATATTTTCAAAGTTATTCATTGTTTATGAAAGGTATATTTATTTTTGTTTAGTTTGATATTAGCCATTTAACCATTTATAGGCCATATATATATTTTACTAATATCTAATTGTTTATAATTGTACATAACTGTATTTCCAATAACTTATTTAAAAAAGCATTTCAGAATAATGCCAAAGTTACCATACAATTTAAGATTCATTAATATGTTGAAGTATTTTGAATTTTTTTATTCAAAAAGTTTGGTAACAGATTTCTATAATCTTAGTGCTTGACAGGGTAAAAATATTGTGTTGAAAATGAGTGGAAAACTTTATAATCTTAACCTGCTGAAAGACTCACTAAGATATTGTTTCCTGCTACAGAGAAGAAATTTGCAACGAAAAAATAATGGATATGTTTAGTTTGTTGCTAGTTATACAATTATTTCATTAAATTTTTAAATAAATATTAGATTGGACCAAGTTTGTTTGAAAGAACTGCACCAAATCTTGTATTTAGAGAAATCGTTTTTTAAAGTTGAGCTTATGTAGAAATAATATTTAGTAACTAGTAGAATACTGTACATCTACAACAGTAGAGAATCATAGTGGCAGCTTTCCTGGTAAGCGTTCTTTAGTTCCAAAATCCCCCTCGCAAAGAGGTTTTAGTGTTTAGATTTTCAACCCTATTAAGTTTACTTGCAAATTAGGTACGTTAAAAAAAACCTCCAGAACCTAAAAATTTTACAGTATTTTCACATCTTATAATTAAGCCTAGGAATAGGCTCATAAAATTAAGCTTTTATTATATAAAAATATTTGTTAAAAGGTTTACCTATTTTAGGCCTTTTTCTCTCAAAAGATTTCTATTCTCTTCAATATTGCATTGAATTGAATTATGATTGTAGAACCTGTATTTACTTGCTGTAAAGTTAACTAAAAAAAAGTGTTAAAATGGTCAAGGATGATAGATTTTCATCTTTTCATAATCCCAGGTTTGGTTGAATTAAAGCTGCACTGGAGGTATGTGAGTGCTTTTGGCATCAAAATCCCAGGAAAATTCCTGAATTGGTTTTCTGGAAGTTTTGGGGCTGATTGTTGAATTTTTTTTAAGAGCTTTGTAGCAATGGCAAGTTTACACACAGCTTATTTTCTCATACTAAATAAAACTAGCAAGTGTTTAAGTTTGCAAAATAGATTCTAAGCCATGAAACAGTATCAAAGTGGCATTAACATAATTTTAATAAAATATTTATTTTGGAGAAAAAATATACAACTTAAAAGTAAAATTTTTATAAATTAAGCAAATTGTACAGATTACTTATAAATATATTTAAGAAATAAGTCAAATAAATATCATGTTTTCTTACAGCATACACTTTATAAGCATAGATTACAATATTTGTGTGTGTGTGAAAATGTTGTAAAAGGAACCCGTTGTTGAAGGAAAATATTTACCAGTTGTAAAAAGTCTACTTTTATTATGAAGTTATATTTTTATACATGTAAATCAATTAGCCATACTTATAAATAAAATTATTTAAACCTTTATATTAATGCAGTCTTAATTATGTAAAAAAACTATTAACCTGTTATTTTAATTGCCCTCTGACATTAAAAATTTATGACATGAAATGTAGTTACAGTTGAACAAGAGACATGTATGCCTTTTTTACCCAATTTATGCAATATTTTAAAAATTTAAGTAATTGTTCAATTATCTAGTGGTTCACCATATAATTAAAGAATAATCTGTTCTTTAGTGTATTTGTGTGTACAAATTTTTTTATTCAAGTATTTTGCACTTTAAAATTATGAACTTTAAAGACATTTTTCTTAATTCTTGTAACAGGTTTTTATGAAAAAGTAATTTGTTTCTTTAACTCATAATAATTGTACAGATAGGTAATGCTAGAAAAATATTTAGAAATTTGGGTTATCAAAATGTACACATTATTAAATAAAAAGGGTTTTTTATGTCCACTATCAACTTGTAAACCCTAATCACAATAAATTTGCTTTTTAAAAATGTTTGGATAAATGTTGGTAGATTTTAAAGTATTTGAAATTCTTCTTTGTTAAGTTCTAGGAACAGTTCTTTAATTGCAAAAACGAAACTATTTTTGAAAATTAACCGAAAAAGGGGAGATCTGAATTGAGGGGTTTACTAAAACATTGAAAGAAAGCAACGTAATGGGAAATTCTCCAATGTCGCCTAACCCTTTTTCATTTAATGATTCATGTATAGTACTTCTCAAAATTGCTAGGCAAATACATAGTTTTCCATCTTTTCAGTCCTAAATTTAGAATTATATATGAGGCATGCTCTAAATAAGTTTTCAAAACTTTATTCACATAAACTCATTTCATCAATAATCATCAAGTACAGCTAATTTAGAATCAAGGCCATACTCAAGTCTAAACATTATGATAAAACACTATACACATAAAATATCTATATAAATAAAATTTAAAATAAATTTACACTAAAATCACACATAAATTTTATAAAATATTCCTATTTTCACAATTGTCAATTACATAGCTGATCGTGATTTTTATTTAACATAAACTTATAAATTCAATGTGTCCATAATAACAAATATGCTGAATAATGTTAAGATAAACAGAAAGACTAATGTTAAGATTCCCATTGTAGGCCGTTCAGGAATGTGGTGAATATTCACATGGTTGTCAACAGAAATGCTCACTAACGAGGTTTCATTTCCACCGGTAATTCTACGAGATTCCTCCTGCGTTGGCAGAAACTCTAAACCAGTTACGAAAATTCCATGCACTCTTTCGACGTTATAAATCTGTGTTAAGCTGAAAGCGATGTATATTTTCACACTACCACTTTGGGTACCAAGTCCAATAAAGCGGCCATTGTCATTTATGGCCATTGCTGAAAACATGTCCGTGCCTGCAGCGACGATTTTTTTCTGAACAAAACTTTTCGTTTCCCACTTGCATATGTAGCATTGTGATGGAGGCTTGCTTCGAACAGCTGGATTCAAGGTAGCAAATAATGACAAATCATTTTTGTCATCCACAATACCAAACCGACAACTTCTAAATCTGTACTTTGTACTGGCTTTGGAGGATAATTCGTACTTCAAATCAGAAATAAGGGTACCTTTCTGGGCATCCCATACCTTCCCATATCCATCCCTTGACACACTCACAATCTGCTTACCATCTGGAGAAATATCGATATCATCTACGTCATCAGTATGTGCGGCAATATCAAACACTTTATTTAACTTTGGATGCTTCCAAATCCGGAGATGTCCATCTGCTCCGCCTGTAGCTAGGAAATTTGAAGATCCCGAAAACCTGACTAGTTTCTGAAAGGGCTCCTCACTAAAATCTGTCTGAAAAGAATCTATTTTAGAAATGTCAAAGAAAAGTTTTGAATGGATGACATTTGCGTTTGCATCTGGCTTGTCACTCTCCGTTACAGAAGGCCCAGTGTCGGCGGCATCAGTTTTATTTTTCCTTCTCAATTTCACATTATCCGGCTTACCCGACTGTTTACTATCAATACTCATTCCCTCGTCAGATATACCATACTTTATCTTATAAACATGGCAGTTGCCTTCCATACCTGCAAACAGCAAATAATATTTACCAGCATTATGAATAACGCAATTCATGATGGCTTCGCTTCCAGTTTCATAATGAGTCACGGATTCAGCTCTGCACGTTGAGCCATCATTAATGAGTTCGTAAATCTCTATGACGTTTCTTATGCCAGTCTTTGCACTGCCCCCTCCACCAGCAACAAGTATGTGTCTTTCTGTTAAAACATGGACTGCATATAGAGGAAAGTTCACCCTTGCCAAGAGTTGGTTATGCTTCTTCGAAAACATTTTTGATTAGCGTTTGAGGTCCCTGAGAAACTAAAAAATGAAAATAATTAGATAAAAGAACAATATATTAAATGTTATAGCATTGAATTTGAATTATTTCTAAAATGTATACAATGCAGTCACTCGTATAATTTAACTACAACTGACCTAATAAAAAATTGACCACAAATATAATTAGATTACATTTTGTTGAGATTTTTTTTTAAAACCAAAGCTCCAGTTTGGACTGGCAAATAAATATAAATTATTCAGTGAGTTCAATATGAAATGTGAGATTTGTACTGTATTTTAGTATCATACCTGTACCAATTAGTACGAAAAACTGACAATATTTCTAACAAGAAATCTGAATAAACTACAGTTAACCAGGTTGTGTTTTTTTTTCAACCAAAAGTAAACTAAGTAATAGGAACATTGTTTAAATTGAAAAATAATTATGAAACCTTACTAGTAATATTATAAGTAGATTTTGACCTTTCAATACACCCACATAGACATTTTAACAATCGTTCAACAGTTAATAAAATACAGGGACAATAAAAATAACAGTTTTGCAGCAGTACAATTTCCTTTGTAATGAACAAACATAGGTATCGGATCAGATTTATTGTACGGTCCCCCTTGGCGCGATGTTTTCGGATTTGGCGATAAATAATTTTTCTGGCAACCTGTCTGACTTTGACTGAAGATTCGAATTCTATGACTTTGCACCGATGGCCCGACCGATGTTTCGGCTACCCTATCGGACCGTTGGTTGAGTTTTCATAAGAAATATTACCATACGATCTTTTCTTTGAATCGTGGTTTTTAAAAAAAGTCGCCAAAATACGGACTTTTGGCGCGATTTTGGAAAGTTCGCCAAGGGGGACCGTACAGTAAATCTCTACCTAGGAATTTGCATAGTATAAATGACTTTGATATTTAACGATAGAGCCGCGTAGGATGCATAGTTACAATTTAAATATAATGCATAAGCATGTTAAAACACACTTTTTTTTTGCTTTTTAGCTACGGTTGAACCGGAAATCAAAATTTTAGGACTCACTACTTTCGGTAGAGTTAAGTTAAAATGTATGAATAACTCTGTATACAAGTAACATAAAGTCGTAATATTATTTTAAAATGTACAAGCATACAAAGAAATAATTAAAAAGAAAGAAGAAACAAGCTTTAATGTACACGCGGATGCTAAGGGGTTGCGAATATTGATTGAATACATGTACATTTTAGGGCACTAAATAAGATACGATTTTTTTAAAAAAAATACTAATTACCAATGCAAACATTGAAAGAATTCTTCAGTCTAAATTTAAGCAAGGAGTAAAAACGAGTAGCATTACAAACCTAAAATTTTGCAAGAAATGCCTTTTAATTTTTCGTCTGCTGCACTGTTTGACGTGTTTGTTTATCATTCGTGACACATTTTCTAACTGCCAATACTGTTGTTGTAATATTTTAATATGTTGTTATTTGCTATCTTTGAAACAAGTTATGCTGTTCAAATAATATTTAATTCACATAAAATCATGATAAAATTTATTGAGAATTTTTAATATTGAATTCGGGGATTTTAAATTCATTACATAACCATATCGTAATGCGGATTTTGGCAGTTTAATTTTTGCGCATCAGCAGCTGAAGGAGAGAACTCAACTCTACAGCAGCTTGATTCGGTTTCGGGTTTAGATTTTAAGGTCATCTTTCTGTCAATGAAATACTAGTTGCTTTAATTTCCTACCAAAATCATTAAATAAAGCTTTAATATTCTAAATAAGAATACTCTTATAGATTCATTTTCATTGCAAAACTAAAAATATACATTTATTTGAATAAAAATGTCGACCGGAGTAGTTGGAGATCTAAGTGAAGAGCAATTAAATGCTCTAGATAGTGTAAGTAAAATTATTATTTTAATCCTTTCAAAACAATTGGATGTAATCGTTATTCAAATACTATTTTGAAAAGAGAAAAACTTCACATTCAAAACTTTTCCCTTACTGTTTTAATTTTATTAGGCTTCCACAGTAATTTCAATTAATAAAAATTAACCGTTTCGTTTTGGTTCGAAATGTGAAAAGTCTTTAAAATAATTGTTTCTGACAAATATAAAATGAAGTTTTATGTACGAGTTTTTAACTTTTTTAAGCATAATTTTTTTTTTTTAAATGAAATTTTATACTCTGTAATTTAAGAAGATCTATTTAGCCTATTTAAAAAGATACCAGTACTAATATAATTTCACATGTATAAATATTTTGCTTATATAGTTCCGCTCTTCTATGGAAGATATATTGAGACCTGACCATGATGATTACTTTTGTCTTAGGTGGCTCAGAGGTAATAATAGTTTTTCTAGCTCATATATTTTTCTAAAGTTCAGATTTTGCGTTAGTTTTTTTAAAAAAAAACTTCAATAAACTTACAATGACGCTAACTTATTCAAAGTCTCTTTTGTTTTATTGCAATGGCTTTTTGTAATTTTAGCCAGGAAGTTTAATACAACAGACGCTGTGCAAATGCTACGTACTGTAAGTAAAAATTATTTTTTTTTATTTATTTTTAATGTTGGAAAAATGTAAACAATATGTGATCAAAATGTGTTTCTTAATAAGTGAAAAGTCTAAGTTATGATTGCATAATAAGGAGCCTTACCACAATTCTTCTGTATTCATAAATTCAAACTGTGTGATAAACATTAATGTTGAATTAAGAAACTTTCAATGTTTAAGATTGGTTTAAAATGCAGTTACTGAGAGAACCTTTGATAAAATCCCGACAGAACAGCAATCCCATACTCTTAAATTCACAGGCAATTTAAATTGTACTTTTCCTAAGACAAATTTGCAAAGGGAATCTAGAAACTACAGTTTAACCTAAGATTTGAAAAATGTTTAATTTATAGGACTTTAAATGCTATTTCATCATAATGTAAAATAAATTTGGAAAAATTAAATGAATTTTATATGAAACTATAAATTTAAATTCATAATTATCAAAAGAAATTTAAAAATAATTGTTTTAATTCCAAAATTATTATATGAAATTTATTAATTTGTATGTTAATTATGTTGTACAACTTATCAATTTGTATCCATATTTCAGAGTTTGCAATGGCGCAAACAAATTGGAGCTGAATCTTTGATTGATGATTATGAGCCACATGAGGTTTGTATTTCCAGTTTCCCTATTTTTTTAATTCTTTTTTTAATGGATAACACAGTCAATCAACTGAGTCAACATTTAGTATTTATGCTTTTTTTCATAAATCTATACAAAAGGCTAATACCTATGGATACTATCCCAATTTTTAATTTCATATTTGTATAAGTTTGTAATTGGAGCTATAAAATATATTCAATCATCTTTCCTTAGGGGTTTGGTATCTAATTTTTATATTTAGTTACTTAATTCTTTTTAAATGTTTTTTTATATCTCATAGCTATTTTGCAATTAAATTTACATTATTAATATGAATCTAACTCTAAGATTTTTCTATTTTTTTGTATGGATTTCATAATTGATTTTCCATTCAATTGAAGGTTCTAGGAAAATACTTTCCTGGTGGATTGGTTGGACATGATAAAGAAGGTTGTCCCATTTGGATTATACCATTTGGGCATATGGACATAAAAGGTAAAAAGTTAGTATGTTAAATTAAAATGATTGCATGTTCCATTTACTGTTATTGGATATTATTGTTTAATTATCAAACAGGGCCTGATGCCTGATAAGTTCTTTCAGGCCACTGAATACTGTTGACTCCTTAAAATTGTTGTACTAATTGTCTCTCATCTAGTAATCATATATTCTTATTTATTCAAATATGTAGTTATAAGCTTTTTTTAATCACTTAAGCTATAAAAAATGTACTATTATTGTGGAATCATTCGGTACAGAAATATCAGTCAAGCTACTTGTATAATCGATATTTTTGAGTTGTTTGTATTGTGCAGATAACAATATACTATTCAATATGTGGTTGAAAACATACAAACACGATAAATTAATTAATTTTAAAAGTTTGAATGGTTACTTTTATTAGTTTTTAAGTAAAAAATATGTAATTACAGACATGTCAGTATCATCTACTATTTTTATAGGCATGTTTTACTCTGTGAAAAAGTCAGAATTTATTAAATATGTTGTCAAACTAATGGAGATAAGTGAGCAAGACATGAAAGATCAGACAGAAGAGGTAAAAGAAAGTGTTATCAATTACCTAGAATTTAAATTATATTAAATTTTAAATTATATTAAATTTTAAATTATATTAAATTTTAAATTGTATTAAATTTTAAATTATATTAAATTTTAAAGTATATTAAATTTTAAAGTATATTAAATTTTAAATTATATTAAATTTTAAATTATATTAAATTTTTAAATTATATTAAATTCAAAATTATATTAAATTTTATATGTTAAATTTTAAATTATCATATATTTTAAATTATAATAAATTTTAAAAAACTAAGAATAAGCATTTATTCATTTTCAATAAGTTTCGATCACAAATGTTTCTGATATAATTTAAGTCAAACAGTATTTAATTATCTTTAATTTTATTTAAATTTTTAGCTTGGGAAGAAGATTGAATGTCACAGTATCATATTTGATATGGATAATTTTACCATGAAGCAAGTGGCTTGGAAGCCTGGTAATTATATATATTAATAATTAAAGATTTTGAATTTATTAGAACTGCTGATAATTTTTAATTGTGTGAACATTTAATTTTTAGACACGTATTTTATGCTAAATTCTGTACAGCAAGTTTTGTTTATAATGATTTTATTTAATTTTTAGCTGTTGACATGATGACTCAGTTAGTAAAAGTTTTTGCAGACAATTATCCAGAACGTTTAAAAAAAGTTTATGTAATCAATGGTGAGTAAATCATTTTAATTAATTTACAAAATTAAATTCTGGACAGAAGTCCCACAAGAAATTTTTGAAGAAGAAAATTCTGACATAGTTTCTTTAAAAAAAAAATTCTTATTTTCAGCCCCGGCCTTTTTTCCTATGGCTTATGCGTTGATAAAGCCGTTACTTAGTGAAGAAACTGCTAAAAAGATACATGTATATGTAAAAGGTACCTATGTTAAATTTTGTTCACCTCATTTAGCTAATAGTCTGAAAATCGTTTTGGGCATTTCACAACTGCATTTTCAAATACTAAAAAATATAGATTGGTGTTTCTTTTGATTTTCACAAATAATTTTTTATTCATTTGACAGTTTATTTAATTTTATGTATGATTGCCAGTCAGATTTATTTATAACATAATTATTATGAATTATAAAGTTTTTATTGATGAATGAAATAAACCTGTTAAATTTGTATTACAATATTTCAATTAAAAAAGTTATATAAATGTACTGAAAACTGAAACACAGTGTGTTTGTTAGTCTGATGTAGGAAAGATTTTACTTTGATTTTAGCATTTAAGTTTGTAGTCCACTTTCAAAACTCCAGTAGTACATATTGTTTGGTATTTTAGTTATTTTGTAAAATATATTTATATTATTTGAATTTTAGTAACTTTACAAAGTATTCCAGGCTGATTTATGTTTCTTTAATAATTTTATTTTGATTTTGTTGTAGCTTTTTAGCTTTATTTTGCTTTCGTTTTTCTGGAAAGTATGATTTATTGCCCAATCTGTTATGAGATCTGTCTTACAAAAGGGATTATTGTTAAGGTAAGATTGAAGACTTGCATATTTTTAATTTAAGTATTTTTTCTATCTATTAAGAAACAGAATAAGTATCATTAAAAAATTTCTGTATTTAATATTGACTAACAGAAAGTTGTTGAAATTCAACTGTGCTGTTTATTTTAATGTGTAAATATGTTATTATTAGTTTGTAATGATGTATAATAAATAATATGGTGAATGATAATTTCTTTACTATATCAGTTCCTGAAGAAATTTTGTAATAAAAGCTTTGATTCATTATTTAGTTTTTCATGAAAATAAATTTTTATTAGTATCCATTCTCCAGCTGTAATTTTTCAATTTAACAGTTATCTTATAAGTATATTTAATACAGTTTATATATAATTTCATTTGTGTCACCATTATTTTATTTTACAAAATGGCTAAATAAATGTCAAAAAAATATTCTGGAGTAAAAGCCTAAAAAAATTTTTAAAAATTTGAAGACTAAAAAATTTAATATTGAAAAATATTTCGAACTTTAAAAATGCTAAACTTTAGTAATATATTTTTTGTTTTAAATATTGGTGACTAAAAGGCTGTAATGGATAAAAATCCTTATATATTCCTAAAGAGAGTTCTTGCATGCTTTTTATTTATTCTAACTGAAATTTGATTAAATGGCAGCTTTTCAATATAATTAAAGAATGGTGATTTATGTTCTAAAATATTTAATTCAACTATGAAGTAAATTCAATTAACTAATCATTCCATTAAAAAGCCGCTTTATTTTCTTTTATAGAAACTTGGAAGAGTGCTGTGTTTGAAGATATTGATCCAAATGAATTGCCTAGTCAATGGGGTGGAACTAAATCAGATCCAGAAGGGAGACCATTGGTAAAAAATATTATAATTTTCAGATAACTTCACCACCATTTAAAAATAGGTGTCAATGATATTGTCATTGTCAAAGTTAAAACATTGTCAATATGCTTCCAAATTGCTATGTTTAGGTAAAAAGAGCTTTATTTATGCAAAAGCAAATGTTGCAAAAATGCTAAATGTGTTTTTATATGATACATTAGTAAACTAATGAAAGAAATACAAATAATAGTTAGTCATCTAAAAGAGATAAAGAATATGGATTTGTTTAATTTTTTATGTTAGAGCCTAAGGTTTGTTGCAATATTTTTTATAACTCAATTTTTATATAGTTTTCTTACTCGAGCTAATTTCTCCTTTAGATATCAAACTGCCGTGGGCAGGTAAATTGCAGTAACTTCAACAACGAATTGAACCAATTTTGCTATGATATAATCATTTTTTCAATATACTTTCCTATAAATTAAAGTTGTTTAGTACTGGTCGAAGTAATTATTAGTCTAGATACTGCAGTTTACCTGCCCACAGCATCAAACACCAATTGAGTTGCATTTTACCTCTACATCAACACTTTTCCCCCACTAGGTCAATATGGGTGGCCAAGTCCCCGCCTCTTACTACACAGCCCCCAGCCGCCGCCTGTCCACTGACGTTGACCTCACCAAAATCACAGTCGAGAAAAAGACTGTGTTCCCAGTTGAGCTCACAGTGACCGAAGTTAACTCGACTCTGAGGTGGGAGTTTCAGACCGAGAACTACGACATTGGCTTCAGCGTGTGGTTCAGGCCAGAGGGAGGCATTGCTGAAGAGTTGGTGCCTTTGCAACGGGTCAACTGCCATTTGGTGCCTGAAGATGGAATGCTAGTGTGTGACAAGCCAGGGAAATGTAAGTAGATTTTATTTAAAATGTATGGAAGGGAGTTGTAATGTGATATTTTGTGTGTGAAAGAAATTAATTTCTAAAAAGTTTACTTAACTCTCTGTATACAGTCCATGCTTGATAAATCGAAATAACTTATTGTAATAAAACCCTTGGCGATTACTAACAAAGGGTTGGTTGGCTTTCAATCCTCTTCTTTCTAGTTAACCTAACACTTATATCAGACCTGAATTTAACTGCTTACCTAAAATTTCCAAAGTTCTGAAATCCTCAATGGTTGGCAAATGTTAAAAATAGTAAATTTGCCAGTTTTTTTGTTACAACAATTGCAGAAACTTCCAGACTGAAGGAAATAATGTATAAAATTCAATTAATATTCCTATATAATTAAGTACAATTTTTTTTTTATACATTTCTTATAATTTAAAACCAAATCTAATGATTGTCTAATGGTTTTTGAATCTAATGAATCTTTTTTTGACCTAAAATCTGTAAAATCTTTAATGTTTTCTTGAAATCCTTACATGTTGTGCAATCGGTTACGCCTCACTGCACAATATCTTATCTCTTTTGTAATATTTAACAAAATACTCAATTTTATTTCATTTAGATATTTTGAAGTTTGACAACTCCTTCAGTTGGTGCCGTCGCAAGCATATTTTATATCAAGTCCAAGTTACCCCTCCTAGCAGCGGTGGTTACTAAACTATCTTGATTCTTCATTTCATGTTAATGTTGCCTCTCATTATTATATGTTGATTCATGTTCATACTTTCGTGATTCTTCCAACATTGTAGTTTCTGCACTTACATCAAGAGTTTAGGTGCCTTTTCTGGATATGGAAAAAAAAAAGTTCAAACTTAGTTAGTTGAGTTATACTAAACTTTTGTAATGTCCATATAAAATGCAGTACAGTTTGGTTGAATAGGCCACTTCTGAAGAGAGAAGTTTAACACTATGCCCAAATAAGCAACGTTGCCTGAGGGTGATAAATTATTTTTTCTGAATTAAATGGTTCTAGGATTTGCTGTGGAAATGTAAATGCCATTGTATGGGTTTAATCAGAAATTTCGAAATATGTTTTAAGCTGATTTAGAACCAGAAAATTGTAGTTGCTTTCATTTTTATTACTTTATTTCTATAAGAATGCAATATTTAAAGTCTTACAACCATTATTTAAGTCTTCTTGCGGTCTTTCCCCTTAAATTTTCATCAGTTTCATTATTTAAATAGGCAAATTTAATAAGCAGCATTTACCCCAAATATTCAGAAAAACACATAGAATTTAAACTCTTAGTTGTTCTTCAGAAATATTTCCAATAAGAGACTCCCTCTATAAAGCAGTGGCCTAGTTAACTGTGAGAACTTACAAATCCAGTCAAATTTTACCGTTCCGTTCAATTTTGAAATTTTTCTATTTTAATTATTATTTTAGAGTAATATTTTTATGTCTTATGAACATTACTTAAAGAGGCAACTTTTTATATAATTTTTTAATGTCTTAAAAGTGAGGTACATAAAACTTTACTTGTATTCGGGATAGTTTTAACTAATATATTCAATTAAAAAGCATGAATAATATTTAGAATGCTTTAACTGTGAACATTCAATAATGCACCAGCTTACATGAAATTGTCAGTTAGTTTTAATTTTAAAATAATACTCTTGCAGGGAATTAAGTATGTAATTTTATAATTCTTTTCTGTAATGCTAATCTTATTTTAGTTTCTAGCAATATAAAATATTTTTTTATGAACTGCAGATAATTTTTGATCTTCGCTAGTTTTGTTTCCCCACTTTTTTGGCGTTATGTATAGATGCAGAATATTGTTGTCTATGTTTATTAGATTGTAATTCTGATATGTACCTCACTTTTTGTGACAGTGTAAAATTATTATTATACAAATTGTGCACAAACGCAAGCCCTACTAATAAAATATTTGAGATGAAATTTATGAAAAATAAAGAGCCATAGACTAATAAAATGGACAGTTTATAAAGAATTACCAGTAAATGAATAATGAATACTAAATTATCTTCTTGGACAATAGTTTAAGTGTCAGACTAGTTGTAAAGGTCTATTAAAATAAAATTAACAATTAAATTAAATATGTAACAAATATTGTATAAATAATTAAAACAATAAAAATACGCTGGTATATCTTTTTTGTTTGTTAACAACTAAAGTATTGCAGATTTAATAAAAAATTAAGAACTTTATTACATCTAAAAAATAAATTTATTACATCGAAAAATTAAGAAATTTATTACATCTAAAAAGTATGTAACTCTAAAAACGGATTTAAATACTTCTGTGTGTGTGTGTGTGTGTGTTTTTTTTGTTGCATATAACAAGGTTTATATAAGAAGAATTTTTAAACATATAAAACATAAATGTTTCTTTAAACTATTTAATAATTTCTTGTTTTATGGAAATTTTAAATACTTGGAAAATACTGGAAAATGTGAATATGTTGCTAAAAGATACCTTGTAAGATTGTGGAATTTTTATTTGATGGAAATAATTTGTTTCATAACAACGATTTTGAAACTAAAAACAATATTAACTAATGTAACTGTTAAAATAAATCTAAATTCATTAAACTTAGTTTTTTTTTTATATTTGATTGAAGACTATAGTCATCTAATCTATACTATTAACTAAAACTAGTTTTTAAAAATTTGATGTATGATTATTTTATTAAAAAAAATAATTAAGTACCTAATTACATATATAGCCTTTAACTTTTTTTTTATTTTACCTATATTATAAAAAAATAAACATGGTGTTCCTCTGTGTACTTACTTAAGTGTAAATACTAAATGTCCATAAAAATAACTTGTGTGATAAAGCAGTATATTTTATCAATCTTTTAATATGATTCCAACTATTTCTGATATTTACATTTTCATTAATTTATGCTTATTATTATATTATTTAAACTCTTAAAACAAGTGATAACAAGAATTTAAGTTGTATTGATTTTATAGTCCAAAAATGAGTTTAATATTTCATTATTTAAAATTTGATCCCAAATATACGTTTTTTATATGTTTATTTTCACAAATTTTATTTAACTATTTTTGTTTATTTAAATTAAAAATTATTTTTGTGTTGTAGTACTTGAATTTGTATAACTTTTAACATAAGGTTCATAATGTTAAATAAAACTTCAAATGTACCTTAGTATAAAAAGGATCGTTGTTACAACATAACTCCTTTTTCTTCTAAAGTACAGATTTTATTGTTGGTTGAATGTTTATTCTGGAATTTAAGTAACAAATAAATTTATCAAATATTTAAAAGATTAATATTATGAAATTTTATTGTTGTTGTTTACTTGTGCATGAAATACAATATACGTACCAACTTGCTTGTTTTATTTCTGAATATTCTCAATGTTAATATCTACTGGTGTTTTGCGTATAATCTTTATTATAAAACATATCTAGAAATAAATTAAATCTTGTGCTCCTAGCTGTTTGGTGTACCAATTTTGACTTTTTCCAATATCAAATGAATGTACTCTATGGGCTATTATATGAATGTTGAATATTATGCACATTTATAATATGAAAAAACATTGAAGCATTCTGTTGTCACTAATATACTACTTACCAGGGATTTTGAAACTGTTGATTAGCTTAAGTTTATCAATTTAAAAAACATTTTAATGTACCATTTTCTCCTTCTGTAGTTTAAAGTACTATTTAGTTTTCTTTTAAACCAAAAATCTTCTTAAAATGTCACATTTATAGACCTGTAAAAAGAGATCAAGGTGCAGTGTGACCTTTTAAAATTAAATATGTTCACTTGCTAGCTACTTTAACATTGTTGGTGCAAAACTGTGGAATTTAGTGAAAAAAATTTTAATGTTTTTGTTTTACTATATAAATACAACAGTTCCAGTATCCTTGGTGAAACGGTATACAATTTAATTATTCACTGTAATGAAATGTATGAATGTGTAATCGTTTATTTTCTAGGACAGTGACATAGATAAAACATTCTATTAACAAGGATTTAACATCTGAAATACGAATTTAAAATTTAGCTATATTTGTCAAATATTACATAAAAATGAATTATTAATGTTCTAATTTGAAATTATTACTAAAATTATTTCTATTATAGTACATATTTTTTAATAAGACATACATTTATAAAGATAATTTTTTCATTGCATAATTTTTTAATACATATAAAAAATAATCCTATGGCTCTTTTCAACTAAATATTTAAAGGTGATTATAGAAGTGTTGAATATTAAATGTCTTATACTATGTACTAACTATATATGCAAATAGTCTTTCAATTTCTAGAGAAGCACATAAGATGGAGCCTTTCGAATCAGTTCTGGTGCCATTTATTTATATAATGTTTTAAATATAAGAATGGATGCAAGAGAGTGAATTTTGTAGTAAAATACAAAAACAAATTCAAGCCAATTGTTGTAGAGTCTGTTGATGTTATACCTCAATAAAAACTTGTTTATGTATATTAGTTATGTTACATTTTAACTGCTTCCTACTCGCTCCCATGAAATTGACGTGGTGAGGTTTCATCCTCTATTTCTTGCTTTCGTTATATTTTCGGACTGGAGTGTTCAGTAGTAATGCTTCTATAAGATTAAAACTAACTGAAATCCACCAACTAAAATGCCAATAAAATTTTTTTTTATAACTTCAAGCTAAAAAATTAAAAATGAATGTATATATATTGTTCATACATATATTTATATAATTTTCAAGGATAGAAAATAAAATCTGTTATAACTTTTTTCTTGAAAATTATCCGATAGTTAAGGGGTTAAAGACATACTGCCATTACAAATATAAATGACTGTCAGAATTTGAATTCTTGTAGTTTTACAACTATATTCTATTAAATATATATATAAAAGCACTTTGTAAATATTGCACACAAAGGTTAATTTTATTTTTAAATGAACCACAGCTAATATTTTCAGAAATAAAAACCTACAAAACATTTACCACTGAATATATATTAAAAGAAAATTGAACAAGGTTCTTAATTAACTACACATTTTTAAAAAAAATATATTTTTAACAAATGTTTATTAAAAAAAGCTTTATAAGTATGTTTGAATTTGAACCTTTTTGGTTATAAAGCTTTGTTAAACAATAAAAGAAAACAAAATACCAATAATAAAACTTAAAAATATTTTAATGGATATCTATGCACTACCAAGTTCACTTATCTCCATAACACTATAAATAATTCAATATGACGCACAAACTACATATATTACATTACAATAGTTTTAAACTAGTCATTATGCCTGGACCTTAAGAAACTTTTTTTTTTTAAATCTTTAAAATAATATGGGCCTTAACCTAATACTTCAGTTTTTCAGGTACTATCCAATAAATGGGAGAAAAGGTAGGTATTATTTGAATATAGCTGAAAAACGTATTAAGTATTAAATTTTTACATCAATGAAGATGCTATTAACATTCAACCTTACATCATAATTTTAAATTGCAGTTAACTATAAAGTATACTTGGCACCAGTTCTGCTAAAAGAAACATGCCACAAATATCCGGACATAAAATTCTTAAGAATTTATGTCATCTCCAGTGATAAACAACAACGAATCTTTAATCCACGTTTTTTATGTCTCTAAATAATTCATTGTATCTGTGATGATTATATAAAATATCTATGTGTGAAGGAAAAAAACCTTAAAATGTATTTAAAATACTGCTAGTAGTGTTAAATAACAATTGTATGAAAATATTTAGGAAATGTTTATAACATTATTTCTTGTTGCTATGTTTGGAAGTCTTATGTAATTGCATCGGTAAAATGTGGTTAGAGCAATAAATTCTTCCAAGAAAAATTGAGTTAGTCCTTATATTTTCATAAACATTTATTGGGCATCTTTACAAAGTTCTTTATTCGAACTGTAATTTTGATAATTTTTTTCAAATCTAACAACACAGTGTGAGACGCTTTTACACACCATTACAACAGAATGAAAGAAATAAATAACAATGAGTTCATGGTTTTGCGTTAAAAAGTACATTGTATAATAAATCTTAATTTGTTTTGTATTTTTATAGAGCATTATTTTTCTATCTGTATACCAACATATTAAGGAAAAAATATTAACACATTTTATCAATTTCAAAAAAAGTTATATTCCTATCTTATTGAATGAATATTAAAAATTTTGTTAATGTACACAAAAGCGGCTTTGATTGAATGAAAAGAAATGCTAGAGTTCATTTTAATATACTTTATATTTTCATAGGATGGATTCTGTTTTAAAATACTTGACTAGAAATGTTATTGCTAAGGTCATATTAGACTTAGTTTTTCCACTTCTCAGTTAATATTTTCATTTATGTTTGTCCCTGATACAAATTCAAAGTTTTGATGAGAAATGGCTTCTTCAGAGAATAATCGATATATGAATTTTATAAAAAGGCATTTACATAACAATAAAAGTTATAACAATAATAGGACATTAATAGCCATCATTTGAAAAATCTATCTTTGTATAAAGTGGATATTTTTCTTTCAGAAGTCGGCAGGAAATTAAATGATCTGCTCTTCCATATCCCTATTTCGAGAGAAAAAGGGTTCATTTAATAAAACTGAGGAACAAACAACTTAACGGGTTAAATATTTCAATACATCTTTATTTATACACAGAGTTAAAGAAACTGATAAGTTGAATAAAACTTGCTGCACACTCAAGATTTGGAGTTAAAATTTACTGCACAAAATATTAATAATAATAGTGACTTTTTTAACCCATTGGCTATCGTGGATTATTGCACCTTAGAAAAACACAAATTGTATAAAAATTGCACAGAAAATTGTACAGAATCGCAGAATTTAATGTAAAAGTGGATATTTTAAAAAAAACCATGCAGAAACATATGATTTTTTTTAATGACCTGAAATTTTCTGCAGAAGTAGTAAAATATTTTCTGCTTATGTCTATATTATTGAACCTTGTTCATACAACAATTTTTTTTACTTAGACATTTAGTAATAGAGCAATTTCAGCAGGAATATTACTTTTCAAGATACAACAGAAACATACATGAAAACTTGATTACATTGTAAAAAAAAAGAGTAAAAAGCACTTGACATTTTTTTTTGCATAATTTGATTTTTAGTACAGCACATTCGAAGCCTGCATTCATATCAAGTTCTTTCACTTATTTTCAGTTTTCTTTTTTAGACTTTCCTTATAAAGATATACCAAATGCAAGTACTTAAAATAAAATGACACTATACATAAAATTAATGTAGCATTTAGTAGAAGACATTTGAAAGTTATTGATTTAATATAATAGATAATCTAATATAAATCGAACAATAATTTACTTGTGAGTAGCCATAGACATGAATAGTTTTGCCACTGGGATCATGCTTTATACGGCCTCCTCCCACACATTCACATTCAAGGCCTAAAGCTTCGATGCCTGGAGTTATTTCCTCATAGATGTCACCTTTAATAAATAAGATTTTAAAACATCAATGTTTTAACCCTTCACTGCACAATTATTTTTCCATCTGCATATAAACTAGGGTTTAATATCTTCAGTTGATAAGATTGCTTGGAAAATTATTTAAACATTCATTGCCATCCAAATCCCTGATTTATCGGAAAAGTATTAAACTAAAAAATTTCCAAAATGTGAAAAAAATAACTAAATACTTTGCATGAAAAATTAATCTATTGCTTTTTAAGTCTAATTATAGGTTTGTGCCACATATACCACACGGTGCAGTGAAGTGTTAAGCTAAATAGAACAAAAAAAATTAGTTTACAATATTAAAATAGAGATTCTTAATGAATATTGTACTAGAAACAACAAAAATAGACGAAATAGAATTTGGAATTAAAATTATTAAAATATAAAAAAAATTTAATTACAGGCACAGGACCTTCAGCAAAGCAGAGCGAAGTGCCGCCACTTAAGCCACAAGTCCTCAAATGTTAAAATACAATAACAACATGTATGCAAATCCCTAGGTTTTCCATTATATTAAATACAACTAAGAAAGCAGAAACTTTCAAATGATTATCATGAGAAATAGTGTTTTTGTTGATAATACATAACTTTTCTACAAGTAAGTAGGATAATTAGTATTTCTTAATTGTTAAAATTAATCTTGTTAGTTAGCGAAACTATCAACTTGTTTTCATTGCACCAAATTTTAAATTTTTAGTTCAAAAGTTTTTATGGGTTTTTTTATATTTAAAATATAGATTGGTGCAAGGAATGGTTTTAAAAAACACATCAATACTTTTAAAATGAACCTTTTATGAACTTTTAAAAATTAGGTGGGCAAGCTGGAAAAACTGACAGTCAGTTGATGGGTTTATTAGTCTGCGGTGGGCGGGTAAACTGCAATAGCAAACAATAATGAATTGGACCATTTTTGCTCTGAAATAATCAGCCTTTCGGTTGATGCTGTTGTGTCCATGATATGTGCAAAAATTAGATAGGTCCGAAGCTGTCATAGACAGCTTTTGCCACTTCAACTGCTTTCTCAAAGAAAATTGAAATTTTTGGGCCTTCAATTCTAATCTTGAAGAGCCTGGCTTGAATTGCTGGGCAGCCAAAGATATGCTACGGGGAAGTTTGACACGACCAGGACAATTTGGGAATTGTGTTGAGTAGCTTCCTTTTCCCTCAGGTCTTTCGGTATAATTTCTTATAGGTTAGAGTAATTGAGTGTTTGCAACAATGATCCAAGTCATCAGGCTAGTTACTAAAGTTTACTTACCCAAGGCAGTGCATCTATCAGGTGGTTAATCCAGAGACTCTTTATGATTCATGTAATAATATTGTAAAAGTATTAACACAAATTAATTAAGGATTGCAGCTAAGACTACAGTATATAAACAACCCTTAAGAACTTAAGAGTTTTGAAGCTCAATTAATAATATTGATGTAGGTTAATTAAGTGTAAAACATTTCTTATGATAAATAGAAGCATTTGCGTTTTTATTCCTTTGCACTCTTTTAATAAATTTTACTTATTAAAATTTAAAAATAACAAAACTTAAATTTGAAACTGGGATGCATTTTTGGATCCGATACATCTTTTAAAAATAATTTACAAATTCACGATTCCCTTACTTACCATGGAATTCAGCAGAAGCATCACCTCTCACAATATACTTGCAAATAGTTTCTTCATTATCAGGATCGTATACTTTAACTAAAATATACTTAAAAGTACCATTATCAATCCTTACTGAATCAACTGCTTTTAATTTTTCCTCCATCGCAGTATAAATTGAATTTGTTATTACGGAATACTAAGCAAAATATACACAGGTATTAATTACTTATTAAATACGGAGGTAATATACAAAATGCAGAACGAGCGAAAAGCAAACTAAACAAAAACATTCTAAACAATATTTTGACATATTGCCATTCGCTTATAGAGTAAATCCAAACGATGTAAATCCAAAGCAACTGCTCTGTACCGTAGGCGAAAAGCTGAAGAGGTTAAGTTTTTTTTTATTGATGATTCTTATAGATTCGAGGGTGTAGATTACGAATCTGGAAGGTACTTTTTTGGTACCCTGGAGCATTTTTAGTTATTCAAAATGGCGTCTCCGCCATCTTGAATTTTGTTTTTTTAATATTTGACGATCTGTTGGGCAAAAGTGAATAGTTTTTTTCTTTATAGATGCATTAAGTAATAAAGAATCAATATTTCCAAAACAATTTCAAAAATAAAAAAATTCAAGATGGCGTCATCCGCCATATTAGATTTTTCACCTTTAATATAAGGCTATCCTTTTAACCTAAATTAAAAATTCCTTTATTTTAGTTCTATCTTTACTTTGATTTCTATTTTAGTTCAATGTGTAGATTATAAATTTAGAAGATACTTTTTAGCAAAAATTGAGTATTTTTTTAGTTTTAAGATGGCGTTTTCCGCCAGAGGTGCCGATCCCCCCCAGAGCTAACGACGCCCCCCCCCCCCCAGAAAAGTATTACCCCCCCCCCCCCCAAAAAAAACAACGATGAGGATTTTTTATTTATATGGGCTAATGGAGTACCTAGCCAAAGTAGCTTCTGACTACATCTTACGGTGTATATAGAAAACCTTATAGTAAAATGATATTTTAAGTACCATCGAATGGGTAACATCAGGGCCGGATTTCTAATAGGCTAAGTAGGCTGTAGCCTAGAGCGGCGAATTTTTTTGGGCGGCAAATTTCACGACCAATTAAAACAGCATTCGGCAAATAAAAATTATTATAAAGATACGAATATTTTTAAGAAAGAAAACAAATAATTTACATTAATGCGTAAACCGTAAATGTATATATAATACTAATATTTCGTAGCAAACATGCTAGCTGCGACTTGCGAGGGCAATTGCACCTCTCCTCCCGGATTTCGAAGTTGAAAGAAAAATAGTCGAACAGTTTTTTAAAAAATCGCCTATTTCGCTTTCGATTTAGCGTGTAAAGGTACATAGATGATTCTAATATGTGTATCTATTTTAAACAACACATACCACCTTATTTTGCAGCTAACCAGCTACCTTTCCCCGAAGGGGAGAATATTGTGACAGGGGCGGCAAATCAATCGTATAGCCTACAAGCGGCAAATCTTTAAATCCGGACCGTAACTTTGTCCCAAGAAATAAAACCCTAGTACTGACTTTCTTCTTAATATTTTTTCTACTGATAGGTCATAGCAGAGTTGCCCCTAAGGCCCTAATCGAAAAAGGGAAGCACCTTTTGTTGGAATATCTTTTATAATACGGAATTACAAGCTATTTTTAATTTTCCTTTAAAAAGGTTTTTTTTTACAGCAAAAAGTATCGGAATCTAATTAATTGGTAAAAATTCCGCTCAAAATTTATGTAAATTGTAATTATATTATTTTTTAAATCAATAAAAATAGCCGGGCACGTGATCCAATCAAAAACGGCTTCCAATTCATTCCCTCGCAATTCTTAATGCATAAAAAAGTTTATCTTGGTATAGCTTTTCATCTAATACAACACATTTGACATATATCAAACAAATCAGGATTATTTTATAATGTTTACAGAGGTAGTTTCACTTAAAAAAAACCTAACATTTAAAAAATTTAAGTTAAATATAACAAAATTCTTATCGTGAAACTCGGAATTGTACTATTTAATTATATTCAATCACCCCAGACCCACACATTTGACACAAGACGACAAGTATTTTTCCTAGTGATTCTAAAGCAATCATTTAGTTATTTTGGCTTCGAGTCTAATTCGGAAAAGATTTCTAAACAGTCAGAAATATTATCTGAAGGTCATTAATTCGTAAAACTGTTAAACAAAGTTCGAAAGATTTATGAGCCAGCCTGCAAAATATGGCGGGAATATCTCATTGATACCATTGGCAATAGTCATCAATTCACCGAAATGTTTTATAAACTGCGTAAAAATTTATGAGTTACAGTGATTGGATTGTTTATTGGAAATAATTGTCAGAAATCTTCGTCTGGTATGGTATGGTAGACGCCATCGAACATAATTTATAACTCCTTTTTTTCCTGGGTGTTGCTTCGAATTATGGTTACCCATTCATATTCTTTGAAGGCAAAAAAAAATATACAAAAATTGGAGCCACTTTTGATTTTCTTGCCACTTTGTGTTTTATTTAAAACCAAATAAAAATTCGCCAGAGTACAAGTTCTGAGTCCCCCCCCCCCCCCCCCCCCCAGGTGTTGCGTCGGGGGGGGGGGGGGGGCAGATAATTAGTAAGAATAAAAGTTAGCTGAGTTTTTTTTATAATTAAGATTGGCAGTTTCTTAATTTTTATAAAAAAAAATTCACCCCCCCCCTAAAATTTCAACGACGCAGTCTGCGTCGTTGACCCCCCCTTGTAACCCCTGTCTTCCGCCATATTGGTTTTTACTCTCCGATTCATTTTTAGCAGTATTTTTAACCGAAATCGATAATTCTTTCTTTTCTAGGTGTATTAGGTGATAAAGAATTACTTAAAAATTTAAAACAATCCAAATTCAAGATGGCGGCTTCCGCCATCTTGGATTATTCAACCAGTAATATTATGTGATCCATTATCCATTGGCCCGAAATTTAAAATTCTTTCTACTTTAGTTGTATTTTTTAATAAAGATCAATGGCTTAAATTACATAAATGTGGAAGGGCATATTTTAAGGGGTTTTTTTTGGGGCAATTGAACACACAGTCAAATAAAATTGCCCCCACAGTCAAATCAAATTGCCGACGTACATTTTCCTAAATGTTTCCAGCGGTTATGTGTTTCTATAAAAAAAAAAATATTTTTCTGTAAAAAAATCCCACATGGAAGCGTGACCCCTAACCCTTCCCATAAGCAAAAGAGTGAAACAACCAGGGGGGTTCTCTTTCTTTCCTACTATGGGATGGGGAGGTGGGATGTGTCTTTATATTCCTATGTCACGGTCACGCGGCACAAGGAAATTCAGATATATGACTATGATCTGATTCTTTGCTTGTCTGATTGACGTCACGTAATCTACCGTAGTTAAGCCATTTTTTTCGGCGAAACCGGAGGTTTTATATGACTTTTTTTTTTTTTTTTTTTGAAAAAGACAATGTTATTTGAATCTGTTGTATTAAAATGAAAATGAATGGTTGCATTATAATGAATGAAATTAAAATAGCTCAAAAAGTCACAGAGTTTATGTTCCTTACACTCTTTTCCTATCGAACAAAAGGACCATTAGCAATAATTTCCGCAATTCCAATTTTCACACCCCAACTCTTTTTGACGATTATTCAACTAACATAAACTGCACATTTACAATTCCCCCCCCCCCCCCCCCCCTCGGAGGAAGTTAGAGTTGCCCACACAGTCAAAATTCTTTAAAATATGCCCTGAAATGTGGAACACAAATGAAACATATATGAATTTATTATAATTCAAAATAGCGTCTTCCGCCTTTTTTTACCGTTAGTATTAGGCGATCGATTGGCCCGAAAATAAAAATTCACTATTTTAGCTATAAAATAATACTGAAATATTAAAATAGATGTATATATTAAAAAATAATACAGAATAACTTTAACTAGATAAATATTTTTTTATATCAAGGTGGCGTGTTAGACCACATTTATTCTTTAAAAGAATAGTTTTCCGCTGCAAAAAAATAAAAAAGAATCATATAAATTTAAGTAGGATAAAAAAAAATTACGGTAGTATGAAGCATAAAAAAGATTTATAGATATATGAGAAATACAAAAAATTCAAAATAAGGATATAAAATTCAGGCATACAACTTCAATATGACATACAAATTAGAATAGTATTTAAAAAAAATTAGTATGAAATGTATACAATGCTTTATAAATACTATATATTTATCCGTAGATATTTCAATAAAAGTAAAAATAATGATATAAAATTTAAGCATACAACATTTGGGTTTAACCCTTATATAAAATATATATGTTGTTGTTGTTGTCGTGTCCATGTTGTGTGCAAAAACTAGATGGATCCGAAGCTGTCGTAGACAGCTTTCGCTAAAAATATATATAAATATATTAATTAAAGCATATTATAGTTTAATGAGCTTTGACGCTGTGACTCAGTAGAAAGTTAGAGTCTTCAAAATAAAAATTAAATTCATACCACATCCGCATTAGCAAATTCATTCATCCATTAGCATTTCCCCATCTTCTTTCACTTGGTTATTGATATTCAGACAGCCATATTACACACAAACACAAAAAACTGTGAGAGGTAAGCCACTGTTCACACAACCACATCTTTTGGTGCGACATAGTGTTTCACTATCACATGAGCACTTAATCAATTTCAAGATTTCAGGTGGAGGTGGAGCTAGTGCAACATTTCCTGGCACACCAATAGGCAAAAGTTGTCCAGAAGTACTGTGTTTGTAGAACCCAAATTGTTCAGGATCTAAGGATGGAGGTATGGACAAAGCATTTTTCCATATGATTGTTTGAAGGTGGGCACGTTTCACATTTTGGAAAAAAAGCTTCGTCGGTTGGTGAAAGTGAACAGAGTTTTGTTGGTTGCGAATTGCGATGAGTTGTTTCTTGCCGAATTTCCTGAATGTTTATTGACCTTTGATCCCATATTCTTTAAATGCTGCAGCTTCCCCCCCCCCCCCCCCCCCCCCTTGAAATGCTGCCGCTCAACGAGATCTCAGCAAGTCCAAGCCATTACGTGGATTTATGGGCTCGCTCAGGGGAAAAACTTCCTTACCCCCATGATGTGAGGGTTAGGGGTACTTAGAGGATGCATGCCTAAGCACAACCATGTGGTTTGTAGTGTAACAGTAATCTTGTTTGAAAAGAGGAAGTATTTAATGAGAAAGGTTTTTAAAAAAATTGTTTAGTAGTTTTGCCTTAATGAATAGCAAAATATTTAAAATGACAAAATCCAATATGGCGAAAAACGTCATATTTATAATTTTTCCCTTCAAAATGCATGATTTAAAAGTATTTTTATGCAAAATATACAAGTAAAGTCGAAAGAATTTTTAATTTCGGGCCTATATATCGCCCAATACTAACAGTAAAAAGTCAAATAAGGCGGAAGACGCCATTTTGAATTATAATAAATTCTTATATGTTTCAATTGTGTTCCACATTTATGTAGTTTAAGCCATTCTTTATTAAAAAATACAACTAAAGTCGAAAGAATTTTAAATTTCAGGCCAATGGATCACGTAATATTACAGGTTGAATAATCCAAGATGGCGGAAGCCGCCATCTTGAATTTGGATTGTTTTACATTTTTAAGTAATTCTTTATCACCAAATACACCTAGAAAAGAAAGAATTATTGATTTCGGCCAAAAATAAAGCTAAAATGAATCAGAGAGTAAAATCCAATATGGCGGAAAACGCCATCTTAAAAATTAAAAAAATACTCAATTTTTGCTAAAAAGTATCTTCTAAATTTATAATCTACGCATTGAAACTAAAATAGAAATCAAAGTAAAGATAGAACTAAAATAAAAAGAATTTTTAATTTAGGTAAAATGGATAGCCTTATATTAAAGGTGAAAAAATTCAATATGGCGGATGACGCCATCTTGAATTTTTTATTTTTTTCAAATTATTGTTCTATAGCAACAAAATATATAAAAATATACCTAAAATATAAATATTTTTTAGGTTTAAATATAGATCAAATATATTAAAAGTGAAAAAATCCAATATGGCGGATTCCGCCATCTTGAATTTTTATTTTTGAAATTTTCTTGGAAATATTGATTCTTTATTACTTAATGCATCTATAAAGAAAAAAACTATTCACTTTTGCCGAACAGATCGTCAAATATTAAAAAACAAAATTCAAGAACCTCTCAGTGCAGGGTTCGGCCAAAAATCGGGGTTTGGCGACCTGACTATAAATTTTGATCCTTCGGTTCAGAGCAGCTGCTCGAGAAATACCGGCAGTCTTTTTTTAAAAAATCCAAATACAAAACCATCTTGCTTGGTTTGTCTCATTGTCACCAGCATTTGGAGCTATTAGCAACGACTCAAGTGACTTTTGTTTGTCCCTTGAAAAACTTTGCACTGGAGCTGCTTGGCGGGCTGAGGTATCCCTCAATCCGCAACGCAGACTTACACAGCGACATCGTCATAGGACCACGGTAGGATTGTTTCTTATGATGTCACGCTCTCCGTACTGCGATTTCATTGGTTGTTCCGTTTTCTTTCCGTACTACGATTAGATTGGTTGTTTCGGTTTCAATTCACGATCAGAATGCGGAAATAGATGAAGAGAAACTTTTTTTTCTATGCAAGTTTTCTTTAATAAATGATTAAAAAAACCAACAACACAGCAAGAAGTTGGCAGTTTAAAAAAAATAACCACTAAAATGTTCTTGAAAAACTCACTTTCGAATACCAAAACAATAGTAATTCGAGAAAAATTAAAACAAGACCGTGGAGCTGTTGCCAGATCCGACGTGAAACAACCACGTTTACTAATGTCATACCCCCCCCCCCCACTTTCTTTAAATAATCAAAAACCTTTAGTATTTTTGCAAAAACAAAAATTCAGAGACTTATTTTAATTCTAGCTTTATAAACCAGGCGTTGCACGGGTGTACCCTTAATAACCCTAATTAGTAGTTTTTTATGTAAACTTTTATTTTATACCAAGTGATCCCCTCCACTGGTTCACTCTATCAGGATATTATATAATCTCCCATTCTGATATGAGGGGTTGATTGTATCCAGGCACTTCCAGGAGTTTGAGGGCTTTCCCATAGGCCCCTGTTCAAATTGCCAGAACATCTATATGATATAATGGCATTAAAAGGCATAAGTCCTAACTGACTCATTCACGTATCAACTCCCAGCCAAAACTACTGGAGGTACAGCTACCAAATTTTAGGAAAGTATTCTTTTGATATCGTAGGCGACATTTATAAGAAACGATTTTTCGAAATTAGAATCCAAACGGGTGTAGGAGGAGTGCAAAACGTGAGCCGATTTCCCCATAGGAATAGCATTGTAAGATTAGAATTTATACTTTATTTCAGTTTAAAAGAAATTTCAGCGTGAACGAAAATTAAGAAAATAAAAAAAGAGCACGTGGGTTTAATTTGCTGGCTTCATATTTGAATATCAGTATTTTATTTTACTTATTGATTTTAAATCTTTTGATTTTTTTAAAGGTGGATCAGATTTCCTCAACTAGATTTTAATTATGTTTCCAAATTTAATTGATGCTTACAAAATGGTAAGAATAAGAATGAAACTATGAATGAATATTTTCAGATAAGGAATTTTTACTTTATAAAACTTTTCCAACCATGCAAGAGGATGAATGTCTGTTTTGTTTTCTGATGTTAAGATGGCTTAATGTCCGATTGAATTTTGGCATTGGCGGCTTTTGGCGAAGTTGAAAATTTAACGTAGGGTAGCTATTGCCTATTCCCATCCAGTTGTATGGGTTAAGGTTAGTTGAAATTGTCGTCGCACTAAAGCTACACACGAGGGCTATTGGAAACGGTAGTCGTAATTTAGAACTACAGTCAAGTTACGAGCCAATACATGATTTATAAATATAGATTTACATAAATTCTCATGAAGAAAATTAACCCATCTTCCCCATTAATATTTTTTATTTAAATATTAGCATATTAATGGGCTTTGTTTCAACACTTTGTTAAAGAAAACCAAACAACCAATGAAATCGCAGTAGGGAGACCGTGACACCATAAGAAATATTCCCATTGCTTCTTTAGCTAACTTCATGGCTTTTTTTTGTATATAACAAATAGTCTTATAGGGTGACTAGACGTGCTGCATTTTGAAGAACAGTATACAGCTTTTTAAAGTCATTGGAAGGATTTTTTTTCATAACTATATTGCATTAATATTTAAAAATCTGTTTATTCTAAGTAATCCTAATTTAAATTAACAGTAATTTTCCATCTCAAGAAATATTTTCCTTAATTAATATACACTTTTACATCACGTTCTCTTGGGAGTTGGAAAGTAGTTAAAATTTGATTGGTTGCTTAATTTTGCGGAGTACTAATATAGTTTATATATATATATATATATATATATATATATATATATATATATATATATATATATATATATATATATATATATATATATATATATATATATATATATATATATATATATATATATATATATATATATATATATATATATATATATATATATATATATATATATATATATATATATATATATATATATATATATATATATATATATATATATAATATATATATATATATATATATATATACTATATTACTATATTAGTACGCCGCAGAATTAAGCAACCAATAAAAAAATATCAAATAAATTCCCAATATGTGTACCATATGCCCTCGCACGGAATAAAAAAATATCAAATAAATTCCAAATATGTGTACCATATACCCTGTTATAGGATCATAAACTTATTATTGTTTCCGCTCGTTATAAGTTATAAAATCCCGTTTCATTGGCTTAAAATTCCAAAATGAAAAATACGCTATAAAATGCACTCATAAATGTAATCACAATTCCCTCATAAATACATAAAACCTTTTAGCTCATTTGGCGCGTTTTGGGAAATAATTTGGCGAGAAAATAGATATAGTTACCCACACCCATTATACAGCTCTAACACAATGACTTTCGAACAACCGACCAGCTTATAAATTATTTATAAAAGAAATTGCCTATTTGGCGAATTTTAGTTAATAATTTGGCGAGTTTGGCAACGTATTTGGCGAAAAAATAAAGACATAACACACTAATAGCTCTAGTACGATGGCCTTTATTAACCATAATAGTTCAGTAATAGCTTAACTATACATTTATTGCTTAAATATGCATACATGCAGTCAACAGAAAAATCAATGAAAAAATCATCAAATAAACCCACAATAAAATCCGGGAATGAAGACTGGCGGAATTACGTCACTTGAAACGTGTCAATTATTTTTCAAATAATGAATTTAGTTTCTGAAAGTAATGGCAAAATAATATAATAAAAATTTTGAATTTTAAATGTTTTCGTTAAAAGTTTTATTTAATTTTTTCAGCCGATGGCATCAGGAAAGAGAAAAAAATGACCGGATTTGAGCGAAAGTGGTGTATTTTTTTCAGAAAATTCGAATTTTCTCTAAAAATGAAACAAATATGAAAAAACTAAGCCTCAGGTGCACACGTTAGTATTAAAGGGAATCTATCTTTAAAATTTCGAATTCCTGTGGGCAGTATAAGTAGGTCTTTTACGATCCGAAGACAGACAGACTCTTTCTTTTATTATATATATATATATATATATATATATATATATATATATATATATATATATATATATATATATATATATATATATATATATATATATATATATATATATATATATATATCTATATACATAAAAGGCAACTTCCGTTTGTTTGTTTGTTTGTATAAGACACGAGATCTAAAGAACCACGCAACAGATTGTCACGAAATTTGGCACAAAAATTCATCTCATCTCCGGAACAAACATAGGCTAAGAATTTTTCGAATCAGACCATTCCTTCTATCGTTTCGAACGTTTTTCTGAAAAAACTACACCACTTTGGCTCAAATCCGATCATTTTTTCACTTTCCTGATGCCATCGGCTGAAAAAATTAAATAAAACTTTTAACAAAAGTAATTAAAATTGAAAATGTTTATTTTATTCTGTTGCCATTAACTTCAGAAACTAAATTCATTATTTGAAAAATAATTGACATGTTTCAAGTGACGTAATTCCGGCAGTCTCCATTCCTGGATTTTATTGTGGGTTTATTTGATGATTTTTTCGTTGATTTTTCTGTTGACTGCATGTATGCATATTTAAGCAATAAATTTATCGTTAAGCTATTACTGAACTATGATGGTTAATAAAGGCCGTCGCACTAGAGCTGCATATTAGGGTTTTATGACTTTATTTTTTCGCCAAATACGTTGCCAAACTCGCCAAATTATTAACTAAAACTCGCCGAATGGGCATTTTTTTTATAAATAATTTATAAGCTGGTTGGTTGTTCGAAGGTAATTGTGTTAGAGCTGTATAATGGGTGTGTTTGTAGCTATATCTATTTTCTCGCCAATTTTTTTCCCAAAACGTGCCAAATGAGCTAAAAGGTTTTATCTATATACATAAAAGGCAGGCAACTTTTGTTTTTTGTTTGTTTGTTTAAGACACGAGATCTAAAGAACCACGCCCAGATCGATATATATATATATATATATATATATATATATATATATATATATATATATATATATATATATGTATATATATATATATATAATATATATGTATATATATATATATGTATGTATATATATATATATATATATATATATATATATATATATATATATATATATATATATATATATATATATATATATATATATATATATATATATTTTAACACCTGTTACTCAATAAATGATCGAAACTTAGTTTTCTATTACAGTAAATGAATCAAATCAAAACTATTTATCGCAAGTTTCCGTTTAATAAAGTATAATCACCCTAAACTTATTAGTTCTTTGAACTTTAGGTAGACATTTTAAAATAAAGATTACAATACTTTTAAGCTTTTAAAACACAGGTTGTCATTTCTACCAGAAAGCCGCCAAACTTCTGCTTCATGTCATGCTTGCCTCCGAGATATATGAATTAATCAGAGATATTTCTGACACTAGTATTTTCTTAAGATCTCACATTACATATCGTTAGCAAGTAGTGGTAATGAAACAAATCATTGTTGAAATGGATAGTTTTTATTCAAAACTATTAATAATATTTGAATACATTCATGTATTGCAAGCAATTTTTGAAAATTAAAAGCAAAAAGCCAATATTTAATTTATCCTTGCTTTTTGAATTGAAATTGCAGACAACTAAATTTCTATAAAACTATTTTCACAATGAAGTAATTTTGTTACAAGACACTAAAAAAAGTGCTTTTACTTAGTTTCGAATAAAAATGAAAATATTTTCAAATAAATGTTACTTTTTTTGCAGCTTTTAATCGCGAACTATTATGAAAGGGTGTCTTGCAAAATATTAGTAATTGGAGTATATAAAATTGGAAAAAAGCAGTTGCCATTTTATGTATTATATCATTTCTAATATACATTATGCTTAAATGAATTGGCCATTTCAGTGAAACAAATAGTTGAAGGGATGAAATTCAATTAACCAAAAGATACTATATATAGCCATTTTGTAAAGAAAGGCTATACATACAATTGTTGCAGGTAAAACCTTTATATGGGTTTCTAGAAAGTAGGTGTGCACGATTTTTTTGTTGAAACTACTAATAGGAATATTATTCCATTCATAAATTTCAACACATTGTAGACAGGAAAAACTCAGGAACATTGCATTATTTTTAATTTCTATCATATTTTTTTTATCTATTTTTATTAGCTGCATTTAATGGACTCTTTTCAAAGATTTTTTTAGATTATCTTTTTTAAATAGAAGATTACAAATTCAAATATTTCCTACAACATTTTCAGATTAAAAGTATACGTAATCTTTCATTGTTTTGCCAAATTTTATGGTGGAGTAAAGTGGTTGATTTATTGTCATTTGATTTTAAAAAAGTAAAATAAAAGGATCTAATTAAGGTATTTTCTTTTAAACAGTTTTAATAAAATATACAGCTTCTTTTCTTGTTGTCATGTGCCTCCAGGGAATAGCCTGAAAGGCAGAGGGGTGCAGTGGCTTTCGGTGGCACAAGGTTTTGAGCTCCCATGAGGGTAGAAGTATGACTTCTGCTCTGAGAGGGCGCCACTAACTCAATTGAGGCAAATTGCTGCAGGGAACAAGTTTTTCTTTAGAAAATCTGCATCCATGTGTGATGTGACCACCTAAAGGACTTTCGAAATCATAGATTTAATGAGCAAATTTTCTTCATGTACTCGAGGACAACAAAAATATCTAAGCCTTATCTGGGATTCGAATCCGGGCCTTTTTGCTTAACAAGAGAGGGTCCACCATACCAGATGGATAACTACAGCTTCTTTAGTTTTCCCTTTGTACTAAATAAACTAAATTTCTTGCCAGGAACAATTTATTCTCTTGCAACAGCTTTCATTTGAATTGTTTCTAAGTAAATTAACAACATGAAATTTCAAGTATGTTATAAGGTCTATGGAAGTTAAACTTTATATATAAAAAGAACAGACTGGAAAAATGAGAAATAAACTCTTTTTATATATTAAAAAAACAATCTAAATAACTCAAGAAATAAAACTTGGAAGCTCCTTCAACTTTTCAATAAATATATCAGGAGTAATAATATCATCTCCACCTGTAAAAAAAATAAAAATATTTTTTTTTGATCCTATTGTATCATAACATATATAATCACGTGAAATCAGTAATTCATTAAAATAAAATTTTTAGCGTATTATTACCAGTTAGGTAGATAACATTTGTTCAAACGTTATTATTTCTTCTTTACAAGAGCTGTCAGAATTGAGATTATAAGTAAAAAATAAATTATTGTGTGTCATGCACTAAACATTTGATGAGAAAGGCCTATTAGTGTTTAAGCAAAAAATGATTTTAGAATTTTTATAGATACTTCAGTTAACCTGCTTAGGGCAATCCTAGTCTCAATATAAAGAAGATCCCCTTAAAAAGAAATATTTTCTTCAATTTTGCGATATTTTAAATTAAGATAGTAGAAAATACAATACAAATGTAGGACCCCAGTAGCAGAACTTTTGGAATGTGGCTGCAGCATGACGTTTTAAGGAAAAAATTTGGCTGCAAGGAAAAAGACCCCCCCCCCCCTCGCGACATTATCAGAAGATTTACCGTACACTGGCAAGCGGCTGTTAAATTAATGCTTTAATTTTAATAATTTAATTAATATAGTACAATCATGACATATAACATATTCGGTACGGGAAGCCATTGCACCTACTGATGCACTGCACAGCAGGAATCAGCCTGGGTAAAAAAAATGCTAAAATGTAGAAGAAAGCTGTAGCAAAATGCTCAAGAAAAATTAGTTACTTATAAATCAGCGTGTCTCACGCCAATTAAATCACTTGAATTTATACATAAATCAATCTTTGTGTAGCAGTTAATTTTGTTTAGCAGTATAGCTTAACAACACAATGATAATTAATTTATGAATCACGACGCGGTAAATTTAAATAATTATTTAATAGTATTCTACTAGGTTTATTTTTTTTAATAAAAATTAAAAAAATAAGTATATTTACTTTTATTTATGGTGTTGGATTATCTTCAGATTTGTCTATGAACATGTTTTTGCTGTTCATTTGGTATTAAAATCAAGTTCTGGTTGTTTGAAATCCCCAACTTTTGGTCTTTCATTACATATCCTTATTACCATGGTTCATACATTTGTAAGAAAAAAATATTCATGCACTTTTACAGAAAAATTCAAGAACTAGAAATTTACTAGCAACATAAAATCTGAATATATTAAGAGTGTATAAGTCCATTTAAAAAAAATACTAAAAATATTCTAAAATCAGAAACCTCAGTACTAGCGGAAGTAGAAATTTTTTTCAAACGCAAACAAAAAGTATTTCAACATTCAAGCTGGTCTTGTGATCACGGACTCCGTGAATTGGAAACTTGATCAGAGAACTTGATCTGGTTGTCAGACTTGGCCTGAACTTGAGCTACAAAAGTAACAAGATTATCTTCCGATCACGCAGAGCCAGAGAACTGTCAATCATTCAGATGCAACGTGACGTTATCGGTAGATTTCTTTAAAATTACTAGGCAGCAAAATAAGTAAATCAGGAAGCATTATTGGACTCCTCTTTTATGGGAGATTGCACTGCACTGGCCGGCCGAGATTTGACGACATCTTAGTATAATCTAATCTGAATTCATCTTCCCATTATGATTAAATTTAGTATTTTCATTATTAGAATCGGCTATTTGAACTAGTTGTTTATTGAAATTTAAGTTTAGTTTCAACGAATTAGGCAATGCATTTTCGCGACGGCCAATATATATTTTTTTTCGCATTTTCGTGCAACATATCGCATTTTGCGAAAAATACCACTCCAGATTGATCCCAGCTACAAATTAGTAGGTAGCTAATCCTTAACCTTTTTTTAAATTATCTTAACCCCCTCCCCACTTGAGTTGAGCCGGTTCGTGGGGAAGAAACTACACGTGACGCGGGGGGGAAGGAGAGAGAGAGTTTCGGCAATTTGGCCGCAGACCCCAAATCGGGCTGCAGCATTGCTGCCGTGCTGCGCGGTTTCTGCTACCGGGTGTAGGACTAAATATTTATTCAAGTGCATTATTCTTTAAATGAAACTACTTTTACCTATGAAAATGTCCCAACCCTTATACTTCGACATCACTTCATAAGCACACCGGATTTCTGAATAGGTTACTCCACCAGCAATAAACACAACCAGATGCGAAACATTGTCCAATTTCTTATCTGAACACCAATATCCAGTCCTAAAGTACATAATTGAACGTTCAGCAAACTTATAAAACCACAGATTTGTCTATACCAAAACTTCACATTTGGGATTGAATTCAGGATATTCAATCTATATAATAATATAGGTAAGAAATTTAAAAACACATAATTTTTCGTTCGTCTTAGCCTTTTTTTTATTACATTATTTTAAAATGCAGAGCATGGAAAGTAACCATTTTGTTATGTAACCCATACAACAAACAGATTTTGACAACTCTTTAAAAAATAAGTTATATAAATAGTTCTAGACATTCACGTGTTTATCCTCGCATGCATCCAATATAAGATACGTTAAAACACTATTGTCAAAAGATAATATATTTAAAACTTTTAAATACAATTGGCAAAGCACATTAGTAAAATGATTGAAATTGAAAGTGTATCAGTGGATAGTTGGGAGTAAATAGAGTTTGATAAATAATTCAAAAGTATTGTAATAAATAAGAGAATACCTTTTGAATGTTACATCAGGTTTTTCTTTGAGATAAGGATAGGCACCCTCACTTAAGGTTCCATCAATGCAACCCTAGAAACAGTTAAAATTAACAAAAACAAATTAGCCCAAAGAAAGTTTTGAACCTTATTTAATGTCCATACATCAAAGGCATTTTAAGGGTAGCTTAACATTGTAATCCGAAGGTATTGAAACCAAAAACAGGTATACTTCTGGAAACCTTAGAAGTTTTGTTGTAATGACATTATCAATATAGCAGCTTATATAAAAGAAAAGATCAGCACTTATTACTTTAACATAAGTAACTATGTGTCCTAAAAATTGTGTGCATGTTAGTTGACAAATAAAAACTTGTGATGTCAATCATAAAAAAATCGTTTTGAATAACTACTATATCCAACAGGAGAATTGTAGATTAAATATTTTAACTTAACGTACTTAAATCACACATAAATCATCACTCAAAGACAAAAAAACTTAATTGTTAAAAAGATAGACTAAAAATAGTAAAATAATTGTACAAATTACAAGAATGAAAGTACCAAAGAGTTCATCATTCATTAACATTTTTAAAGAATTAAAAAAAATTACAATGATCCAAGCACATTTATGGGGAGAGATTAAGACTGTTGCTGCCAACAGGGTGAGGTGGCGGATCATGACGGAGGCCCTATGCTCCATGTTGGAGTGAAAGAGGTATAAGTAAGTAAAGTAAAGCACATTTATGGAAAGCTTTTTTATTTGTCTCTCAATTACATTATTTTTTGGCTTTAGTATTTAAGACCTTTGATAATATGACTAGCAAAATTTTTCAAATAATGACTGTTTTATTATAAGTATCACAGTTAATCAGAAAATATGCCTATCTCTACACCGTAATTACTACAAATAATTATTATTTGCTGTGCTTCAAAGATTATTTAGATAACACTTCATTCATGAAAAAGGTTTTACCAGTGATATTCAATAAATATTAGCATCTGGAGCTAAAGAAGTTTATAATTTATCACAGGTTAGTTTGAATCATCGTTGCACTAGAGCTACACGAGGGCTATTGGGGACAGGCAACATAATTTAGAGCCAAAGTCAAGTGACAAGCCGACACCTAAGTAGGCAACCAATGCAACCGTTAAGGGTGACATCATATATGCAGCGTCGGGACATAGGAACATATTTAATGTATACTCCCTCTGCATGGTATTATTCGTCATACATTTTTGGCTGCACGGGCGGTTTATTGGTCAGCAGTTATTTTGGCAATACATAATCCTGAGCCTTTCTGAATGAAAGGCAAACGCTTTAACCGTAACCATTAGCGATACAAGATTTTTTTATAGTTAAAGTTGTATAGTTTGTGAGGAAACCCATTCACTAAAACTAAGTTGCAATATTTATATGAACTACATTAATTACTAGGCATTATGGCATATCTTCAACTAAATTTAAACATAAACTTGGCATAACTTTTAAAAATGGTTTTCAAATTAAGTTTGTTGTATAAAACCGATGATAATGTGAATATTTTTTGCATCATAGGAAACACAACATCGAAAGACATTTACTTGTTACATATTGCTTCTAAAATATCTTATAAAAAAACCCCACTTACTATCATTATATCATTGATGACAGGATTCCAACGGGATTGTTTATATCTCGGTGCAGTCTCAATTTCTTTTTTAGGTACTTTTGAATCAAGAGGTTCACAATAACCCTAAAAAATAGTTTAAATGAAAATTTATATGTTGGATGATTATTATTAATAATTAACAATTATTACTAATCTGCTGCTAAAATCAATTGCTGTGTAAGGCAATTGAGTACATAAAAAAATCTGCAATTTAAATTCCTTCATAACTAATTTATATTTTCCATTTAGGATATTTTCACTAAAAAAAACTTTATGAAACAATTTTTTTATAGGAGTAAATACAAAATTATTAAAATTAACCGATAGGGTAAATCTGTGACGGAAACATTGAAAACACTAATTTTTAAAAAAAATTGAGCATCAAAACTATTGGGAATCAAAAGTTTTAGTGGATTTTATTCATAATTTTGTGGAGGTTTTGAAATTTCAGTACATTCTATAATTTTGGGATCCCGCATTTTTTAAATTAGGAAATAAAGAGTAAACATACATAAGTTCAAATGTTTTTTAATTAATAATTTTTTTCCATATTGCATTTGCAAGGGTTCGATTTTTATTTCAACATTTACACCATACGGGCAATCATACACAAAACTTTCTGTAAGAGAGCCCCTAACATTGTCTATGCTTATAGTCTTTTAATCAGTCTGTGAAGAGTTCAAGCCAAAACCTTAAATGATTTTCTTAAACAATATGAATCAGTGGTTGGTGGGCTTGCACAAGATTAGGAAGAATTTAATCCTTATATTTTTTTACAGTTTTCTAGGTAAAAACAAGCACATTCAAAAGTAATAAGTATTTTCAGATGTAAAAACCAAGTTGTCAGTGTTCAACAAGTTTTTAGGGTCCTAAGGCAAGTAATGATCTTGTATGATATATGAAATAAAGCATGTATGTTTTTATTTATATATTTGTTTTTATTTTTGTTTTTATTTTTATATTTGTTTTTATTTTTATATTTATATTTGTTTTTAATTTTATATTTGTTTTTATTTTTATATTTGTTTTTATTTAACTTAAATTTCCACTTGGTTGTTTATTGTGCATGAACATAGTATATTACAATGCTAGTATTAAAAAAGTAACTATAAATTTAAATAAACATACTGGTTTGAACAAATCAATGTCAAAATGCAAAACATTTGTAATGGTATTAGCTTCTGACACAGGAATCTCGGTCTTTTTCAACATGTCTTTAAACTTTGATTCTTTGATGCCTTTTGCAAATAAACAATTTATTATATTTATTGTTAACAATGAAATATAGTTTACCTAAAAAATAACACACTATAAAAGTTGGTTTTAGTCTTTTCGTCTTTATAAGAATCTTCTTTATAAGAATTTTAAAAATATATGTATTAGGTTTGGATTTATCACTATCTCCCAAAAAATTAACTTCTAGAATTCCAATTTAAAAGTTGAACAGCTTCCAAAATCGCATGAAAGGCAAGCAATTAAAAAGCACTTCCTTAAACAAAAATAAATTTAAGTTCCTATATCCGTAAAGCTTAATAAACCAGATATTGCACGGGTGTACCCTTAATAACTGTAACTTGCTTTAACTTTTACTTTAGGCCAATCGATCCCACTCCTCACTTGTCAGCACCTTATAAGAATATTGTACACCCCAACAGGATATCAGCTCACGTTTTGCCCTCCTAGACCCGTTTGGATTTGAATTTTGAAAAATAGCTTTTTAAACAAAGTCTTTAGTGCAAAAGGAGTAAGCTCCCAGAATTTTGAATTGTACCTTCAATAGTTTTGGTTGGGCATTGATATAGGAGGCCATCAGTTAGAACCTTTTTCTTTTCAAATATAAGAGAGCATTTTTAGATAGCCTAATTTAACAAAAATTCATATTTTTTTTTTTACATCTTATATGACTGACCAAAAATTCTTTACACAACGAATACAAATACCTAAAATATAGACAGTTACACAAAAAATACAAATAGAACGTGTAATATTTATTTTCATAAATAATCACTTACCTTTGTGATAGAAAATATACAAAAGAAGAAGTCTTAACTTTTCAGGAAGATCCACATTTGAATTTCTAATAGCCTCAGTAACACTTTCATACATATCACTTGCTTTTCTTTGCTCAGAATCTGTTCGAGTAGCTAAAGTCTGGATTGAAAAAATATGGGGGAAATTATGAGCAATCAGTGATAAATATAAAGCCTTTTTATAGAACCACAAAATTTAAAATGTTCTCAATTGTTTGTGTTAAATGTGAACCTTACACACAAAGGGGAAAGCCTATAAATAAAAAAAAGATGATATAACTATCTCTCTCTTGGGTTACAACTATAAAATAATGTTACTCAATTAAAAAAATGTTTGGTACACAATGCAAAACCTTTCTGCTTAATAATAAACTGAAAATGGCATGTCAAAGTTTCCTTACTATTTTACTTAATTTTTTCAGTACACAATTAAAAAAGAACTATAATTTTTAGTTTATAATACAATAAATATTTGGTCTAAAGACTACAATTGTTTTTTAGAGTTTAAAAATAACAAGAAATTAATGTGACAAGACTGAAATTCGGCTACTAATTTTTTTTTTCAATTTTTCCTTTTGGAAATCCAAATTGATAGCAAAAGTACAAAAGTATTGTGCCGTTACGTGAGATTATCATCCCACGGCGGCATGCGCTCTACACGTCGCTAAGGTTTAACAACGCAGAGCATGTTGTTGAGAAACTGGGGTAAGCTCCCTCGGAGCACGTGCTCGTCGAAGAAGTATAATCCGAGTGCATCTCTCAATCATTTAATGAAATCTTAAAGTTTAATATTTACGGAGAAGGGAACATGCAAGTTCCAAGGATTACATTCAGTAGTTTTCCAAATAACATAATATTAAGTTAAATCAAGAGTTCAGAGTCTGATCGCTCCATGCCCAGGGAGCGGAACATGATCGGTCCTCGAGTCTCGATGGTTGGAGATCGTCTGTCGTGGATCGTTCCTTGACAGCGTTGAAGTGGAACAAGTAGAGTTGTCCTTCGTCGGCCGTTCGGAGTGGGGAAAACTAAATAGCTTGGTTTGTTTCCTTGTGGCGGAGCTAGTGACGTCCACCGCAGTATAAATAAATTCTTTTAACATACCACCCCTTAGTGAAAAGTGTCTAATATGTAATATTTATATGGCCTTTAAATTGCAGCATTTGAACCACTAAAAACTGAACATTTACCTGTTCCAGCTCGTATACAAGATTAATCCCATCACAATAAATCTTCATAATTTCATTCGCCATATGTCTATAAGCAAAGAATCTCTCGTGAGTTTTCAGTTGCAGGTGTTTTTTGAGTGCTTCATTCATAGAAGGCAAGTCCAGAACACCAGAGGATATGTGCTTGGTGGATTTCAACAAATCATCGGCTTCAAATATGCTTTGAATTATTCTAGAAAAAAATCATATGATAACAGTTACATGTTTGATATTGAAGGGGAAATTAGTATACAACTTTGTTTCTGAAACATATGAGCAAGAACATTTAAATACTTAAAAACAATTCTAATATTTTGAAGATTTAGAAGATAAATGCACAAGTATTTAAAATAAATAAAAATATTTTTTCAAGTATCACTAAGATTTACAAAACTGACATAAACTGGACCAATAATTTGATATGTTGGTAGAAAAGGGCAACAGATAAAAGGAATACTTTCTTTTTCTATTCCATTATTATGAAAATATCAGGCTAGTCAACTTTTAACACAAAAGAACAAAATAATTTAGGGAACTCTATTTCATTATTTAAATAGTTAATATTTAAACATAAACTATATCACCAAATTAAAGAAACAATCTAGACACAATTTAAAAACTCTTATTTCAGGATATCAAAACCTTCAGCTAAAATTTTCTTCCACTAAACTTCACACATAATCAATAAAATATAACCCACATTATAGGATTAACCAAATATTACTTCGTAACACTTGCAATATGCTCATGCCTAATTTTGCACCATAAAGAATCTTCAGCACTTAAGGAAATGGATTGAACTGTTTTTCCCTCTGCATAACCAGTGATAAATTCATAGATGTCATCTTCAATATTCAATAGATCATAAGCCATAGCCTAGAAGTAAGTTTGGAATTTTTTAGTTATAAATGTTGAGTACAAATACTAGTTTTCTAAAAAATTAATTTTAGCTAATTCAATTTAATAATGGTAAGGGTTGTGAATTTTTCAGGGGTGGGATCGGGGGAAGGAATTATTAGAATATAGTAGAATTTTCCAAGTAAACTCATTCCAAATTTATTAATGATTATAATTATTTTATTTTTACAGAGAAAAAAAATATCAGACAATTTGAAAATTTTGTATCAAGTAAAAACATTAGTTATAATTAATAAAAAAAATTATCAGAAAAAAATAATTGTTAAGAAAAAATCAAATGAGAAACATCTAAGAAATATTAAGTGATATGCAAGAAAATCTTGATTAATAATTTATCTAAGAGTATATAATTATAAAAGTATGAGTGTTAGAGTGTATAAGAGTAACAACTATCTTATCCAAATAATAAGCAAAAAATTGTGAAATTAGCAATTTAGTGGTCAATCCCCCCATATTCCAAAAGGTTTTTAAGGTATGTTGAATTAAAATGTGCACTACATATGTATCAACATATCGGCTATCAGCAACCTACCTGAAAGGTGAAATCATGGACAATTGGGGATATGCAATCAAAGCCACGATCCAAAATGAGCAATATGCAAGTTTTCTTTGATGCCTAGGAAAATACAAGTTAAATACTCTATTCTGCTTTAAAAAAAATTATATATAAAAATAAGTTAGTTGAGTTTAAAACACTCAAAAAGTCTGCTAAATTTCTAAATGTGAATAAAACAAGATAATTACCATGCATGAAAACAAAAAATATAGAAGGTTTAATTCTTTAAATTAATCAAAGAGTTAAGTAATTAAAATAACTATTCATGTAAATATTGTGAATATTTTATAAAGGTGAATATAGAGTTAAACAACTCCGAAGGCAATTCTAGTATTACTTTGTTACTATTGAGTTAGAAAACATGTAACAAAGTTTGTACATAGTATTAGCCCACGATGCAAAAATTATTATTTATCACATTTTGTAATTAGGATAATTGTTAAAATTCTTCATGCAAATTTAAATAATAATTTTCATAAATAATTTTAACTAGTAAAAATTTTTATTGAATTTTTTAGTAATAATTAAAAAATATTTGTTAAAAATTAAACATAATATACACAAATTATAAATTTACCTTCATTGCTGTTAAATCTTTGAACAAATGTTTTTGAAGTTTCAATTCTTTTTCTATTGTCTCAGCCAGAATAAGATTTTTAATAAAATTCCTTAAAAACATACATTTTAAAATTACCTTTAAAAATAAAAATGAGCATTAATCAGAAAAATAAAATGAGAAAATATATTTACTATATGAAAAATAAAGAAATTTACCTTCTATACCTAATAAAAGGTATTACATTGAGTGTGGAAAACAATGTGACTAACTTCTTAGCAGTTAGCTCAAAATGGGAAGCATTCACATCTTTTAATGCATCAAAATAGGCTGAGTAAAACAGGGGATCTTGTAAAGAATATACCTGAAGTGTTAAAGAATTTGTTTAATACAATTAGTCTTACATAATAATAACCTCCTAAGACCAGGCATACCCATTTAAATGATTTTTTTTTATGTTCCTGTTACGACGTAATTTATTTCAGTCTCTTAGACTGAAATGGTACGATAAACTAAATTATTTTTCAGTCTTTGATTGCAAGAGTTAGTTGTTTAGTAAGACTGTTTTAAAGGTTGTTGTTAAAGCAATCATTTTGAAATTACATTACGCATAACCTGCCATATTGTGACAATATGTCAATAGGACTGGTCTACTATTTTTTTTTAAACATTTGAATCATATTAGCAGACAGTTTATTAGAGTCGAATATTTACCACTATCTCTAAATTTGGTTAACACCATTATTATTAATTAAAAGGCATTCTTATCTATACTAGCAAAACATTAATTCGAGTAATAAACATAAGGAATATTTCGAAAAGTCAAGGGGGTTTACCCGAATATTATTTCTTAGTCAGTTTGTATACATTTGAAATAAGTTTGTTTTTATCTTATCACACAAAAATTGTTATATTTTGAAATAATTACAATACATGTTAATTACTTGTGACTCCCGTGGTAAAAACATAACATCGATTTCAATTAATGATTTAACCATGTCAGACGACAAAGTCTTAGACAAGCCTTCAAATGTATCATCTGGGACCGCTGTAGAAAAAAATAGTTTGCAGATGAAAATAAATATGAAATAAGGCCTAACAAAATATAGTTAAACATGTAACAGGCATTAACTTACCATCCAAGAATACTAAGTGACCATTTTTGTACATTTGTCCAGTAGGGTTCAAATCAACTTTAAGGTGCTTTATTGACTGTAAAAAATTACTAGAATTGCCCTATTTTTTTCATATATATTTGAACATTTTTAAAAATAGGTCTATAATAAAAATATAGTAAATAGAAGAACATCCACACACATATAACATTACAAAATAATAAAATATGCTATAAAGCATTGTGATTGAATAGGCAGTTGGCTATATTTGAGTAATAGGAATAAATATATTTTAATGATTTTTAAATTATCTGCATTCACCATAAAATTTATAAGAAAATTGTTGTTTTATATAAATATTTTTGTCAATAAACACCTAATTTAGGTCTAAAATAGTTTAAATTCTTATTCATTTCAAAATTTAGTAAACAATTTTTAAAGACATAAAAATATTATTTACCTCTTTTGTTGGTTGAAGCATATAAATTGCTTCAAAGTAAAGTAATGGTTCTCTTACTTCTTCCAAAGTCTCTATTACTAAAAAATGAAATTAAAAAAATCATATTAAAAAAATACTTGTTTTACTTACTTCATGTAAGGAAAATTTACTTTGATAAAGTTGTTTTGATAACAATGACTAACAGTTATAAAAGCACAAATAATACTAATTTGAACTCAAAATTTATTAAAAAGTGTTCACTTCATCATTGTGTACACCCATTTAATAACAGATATTTTTACTGTTCAAAATAGTCGTACTGCAAAGGATAATAAAATTAAAGCAGTAAGGTGAACAAACTTTTTTCATGTTAATTTAGTACACAAGTACTAAATTAGTGTTCTTCCATTCATTTTTTCAAATTGAGATTTTGAATTGAATTATCAATTTAATGTGATTTTGCTACATTCTCAACGCTTAAATAAAGGACACTTTGTAGAACTGATTCTAAACCAAAGATATTTCAATTATTTTACATCTTGAGAAAAGATGCAGGACATTTAACTTAAAAAAAAAGGTATGCACCGTGCTGCAATATGCAGCTGCGTTTGGTCACCCTATAAATGAGAAACTCAACATACACGCAATGTTATAAGCCAATATTTCTTCAGTCTTGAAACATGAAGACACTACTTTCATAGCAAAGTCATCAACCACAAGAACTTTCCATTCATGTTCAACTTTGTTTGCCAAAAACACTCGGTCTAAAAGCTCTGAAAATCAAAAAATATCTTTTAGTATATTCAGAGATAGTTATTAAAAATATCAGGGATTGGAGTAACGCGTTACTTGTAACAGTTACTTTTTTTAGGTGAAGTCGGGTAACGCTGTTACATTTTTCAGAAAGTAACTGTAACTTAGTTACTTTTAGCAGTAACGAAGTAACGAAAAATTGCATTACTTTTCCGTTACTTTCCGAAGGCTGTCTGATGCTTATTTCGAAATTCCACTCCTAAGAAGGAAACATTTCCAAACTTTCGCATTCCCAAAATATGAGCTTTTCTTGGGAGGGAAAAAGCAAAATGCATTGTCCACTTTGGCTGCTAAGTACGAATGTTTCTCCTTGTCTGTTTACCTTTCCAAGTATCACATTATAAGACCCGTAATTACAGGCTTCTACAGAAAAGAAGGGTTTTGAAATAAATCACACATACTGTCAAGCAGGTTGTCGTTCGGTAAGTTTCGACCAGTGCAAACCCCTTTGTGTTGCCTGAACTTGAATGGGTTCTACAACAATGACCAACAACAAAGTGTGTGGGGAGAGAGCACGTTCACACCTATTTCTTGGATTGAAATTAAATAAAAAAAATTATTAATTATAATTTCAGCATTTTGTTTGTGCTTATGTTTCAATAATCGTGGTTTTCTTTGAAAAATGGTAGTAAGATGGCTAAATTTCAATTTTTCTTATAACTTGAAATTTCAAAAAGTAACTGTGAATCGTTATTTTTCGTATTAACTGTAACGCGTTACTTTTCATATTAAGTAACTGTAACAGAGTTACTTTTTAAAAGTAACTTTCCAATCCCTGAAAAATATCTATATCTAATTTGACACTTTGATTAAATAAAATTTTTAATATATATGCTATGTTTCTATGTAAAAACATACTTTGCCGACAGATATTCCTTATACCAGTTCCACTTGATCCTTTATTAAAAGGCATTGGAGAAATATATCATAAAATGAATTTAATTATCAAAATAAAATATTAAATTTAGCGGTACCCGGAAAAGGAAACCAAAATAGAATACTTGAACTGTTGCCATATCCGTTTTCCTTATTTGCTATATCGGTTTTTGTTATTTTTTAATCAAAATAAAAGTGTAAAAAGCAAAAAAAAAAACCCTACTTTTTGGGGTTTTTTTAGGTTTGGAAAAAAAACTTATCTGAAATTCACAATAATGAATTTTTTCTATGTTTGTTTGGTTTATTTTACCCAAATTTAAAAAGAAAAACTATATAGGATTTATTTCACTTCTGGCATTTCGTCATGGCCGGGTGGCTGCTTGCTGGCTGTCTGCTGTAAAAATCCTTAATGTTTGTTTTGTATCCCCATGTTCTGCACTGTATGAAATATTTCTTGATTCATATTTTTTCAAAGTGAAATTATTTCGCTTCTTGACGCTTAAAGAATTCAAATGCACCCCCTGTTTTATTTCCGACCTACAGGATAGTTCATACTGAAGTAAATATAGTGATATAAATCTTAAAAAAACATGTACCAAATTTAACCTTACTTTTATATAGTTTACAGTATTTTTCTTCATCTTCTGTAATCAAAGCAATGTAAGTAATTTTATACTTCCTTAAATGCTTCAATTACTATTTTATTAAGATCATCGGTTTAACGCTGATCTGCTGTGCTAAGCCAACATTTTGTTAATTTACTTGAAAATTTTCACTCTATATACAAACTGATTTGATTATTTCTTATTTATTCTAGAATAAATTATGGGGCCTAAAAATGGACGTAAAGATGTCAGAATTTTACTACTTGGTGAACGTAAGTCTATTGATTTCTCTGTATTTAATATCCTGCTATTATTTTCTATAAAAATGATTTGGCTACGTTGCTGCAACCATTTAACTGTCTGCCAATCACTTCAAATGTTGAAATCCTTTCTCTATTTAACTATTTTAAAATCAGTTTCAAAGACATCAATCTTTTAAAGGGTGGATGAGATTTTTTAAAAATGTGCCGTCTGTATCAAACATATTCAAACTTTGTTAAATTTAACTTTTACCTTCTGACAAAGAAAACTATGGATCATACCTTTTTTTTCTGGTTACTTGTAGTTGTAAAATCTATAGCATCAATTGTGCTGATTATGATTACAGGGTAAGTGTGAAAAGTGCCAAATTAATCTGAAAATAAGTTACCCCTGACTCTATACCTGAAAATTAGTTTGGGTGGGGTAACTACATTTTAAACAGCAGTGTTTTTGGCACATTTCATGATCTTGGATTGAAGTCGTTCTAAGTGACAGTTGCTATCAACCTATAATTGTATTTTACATTTTTCCAAAGAAAAGAAAATCCAGTATCCAACATGGGGCAGTATTGTAGGGCCCATTGCAAGCCTAAATACTCATTTGGGGCCCCGGCCCCCGGGCAGTGTTTTTGTTTTACAAAGCAAAACAATTTTTTTTGCACAAAACCAAAAATATTTAGTTTTATTTGTAAACAAAACCATAAAAAGTTAGTTTTGTTAGTCCTACAAAACTGAATGACAGCTAGTTGTCCAGCCCTCTTCAAATCGATAATAAAAATCAGAATTTAAATATGCACCATCCATAATAATTGGATTTTCAAAAGCCAAACATAACCGCAAAACAAAACCTCACGAAATGACGATGACGATAGAACAAAAAGTAATTTAATCGAATAAAAATAATTCAGATGCGCACATCATCCGAGCAACCTACCCACAATTCCACGCAAGTATAACCAGCACCGACGATTGTACAAAAAGTAATTTAAAACAAAATAATTCTGATGCGCACAACATCAGCGCAAACCTAAATTCCACGTTAGTATTACCAGCGTCAACGATTGGACAAAAATTAATTTAGAACGAAATAATTCCCATGACAACGTATTTCGCCGGAAAATGCTGTATCACCAAAAAAAAATTTTTTTATCGCTCCCTACAAAAGTGTCAAATCATTTAACGACAGAAGTACCGTCAAATTAAAATTAACCCCATCCTTTTTCTATAGCTCAATAAATTTAAATTTTATAGTATAATGGTCTTACTATCCATGCTAGTAATGAAAATAACTCAATTTAACAATGAGAAGTTGCAATTTCCTGTAGGATTGTTATTACAGGTTTTTTACACAGTCATACTTGAACATTATTATTTTTTCAAAAAATTATCAGTATCAAAATGGCGAAGCTGGCGAATCTTGGGGTGGGGGTTAAAGAATCATGAAACATAGTTTCACCTTCATAGGTCTTATTGTCACTCTAGCTATCCTGTCAGTGTCACCTATAAACATCTAGAAGAAAAATGTTTTGGTACTCAAGTTGCAGCATACAATATTTTGCAGTCTGATTGTGTTGAATACTATATTAGGTGAAGACCTTGATACTTGGTTGTGGTTCAAAATCGCAAGATCTTGGTTAACTCTACCTTAATTCCACCAGAACCAAACTGAGCATGTTTGGATGAATTTTGAAGTCTTAATTCTACCATGAGTTCACTAGCAGCCTAATAATAGGATGAATAAGTGTAAAATTGTCCTTTAGCCTCAATAGAATTCTGTTGAAAAGGTAAAAACTTTGAAACTTCAGGGCAGTTCTTTAGGTGGTCTTAATTCCTTTCACCAAGGCGGTATAAAGGACAACAAGCTGAATCCTTGATTCTTATTTGGTGTATGCGTATTTACGTGTTGAAAGTCAATTTAATTATTATGCATTTTATTTTAATTAATTTTTAATTATTATTAATTTTAATAACATCTAAAAATGCCAAATAGACCTATATATTTGTTTCTGAGCATTGTGTTTTGTGCAGCTGGTGTTGGGAAGACCTCTCTCATTCTGTCGCTGGTGAGTGAGGAGTTCCCGGACGAGGTTCCCCCTCGGGCGGAAGAGATCACGATACCAGCTGATGTCACTCCAGAGAAAGTACCAACTAATATTGTTGACTACTCCGGTGAGTGATGCATTGAAACTTGTATTCAGAAAATATATACAACTTTGCATAATGATACATGAAAAGATTTTTTTTGTTAAAGTAAAGAATGTAAATTTTTGGCTCAAAATAGTTTTATGTCAAAATTGACATGGTTTGACAGGAACATAAGAAGCCCTTCTTCATTAGATACACTAAGAATGATATCAAAAACAGTCAATGACGCTAGTTGAATCCTATTATCCATAAATAGCTGTGGGTGGTGGGCGATGAGAAAGTGTTTGTGAGAAAAAGGGATTAATAGAAACAAACTATTATGTTGCTTAGGGTATTTGGCGTATACCTTGACGATCCAGTTGTCTCTCAATTAATATTACAAGCAATTTTTTTAAAAAAATTAACCTGTGATAAATTCTCAAATATATAAAACCTACAATATGTTTGTCATCTAATTTTGTGTAAAGCACATTTTGAGCTTTACAAAAAAAAAGGGGGGGGGGGGGGAGATATTACCAAGCATGATTTCTGAGTTTTTTTTTTCTCTTGGTCTTATTGTACATGAACAGACACAAAAAAATTGGGAGGAAAAAAAATAAGAAGTAGTATTTTTTCTTTAGGCAATTGCTTTGAATTTTATTTGTACAAATGTATATTAAATTATGAAGACTTATTTTTTATTTACAAATATATGTTATTGATTATATATTAAAAATAAGGAATCTAACTTATAAAAATATTTTCGTAGCCCAAGAGCAGGGGGAAGATTCACTAATTGTTGAAATTCACAAGGTATGTCTGATATATTTATTTGAAATTTAAATATTTAACCTTTGATAAATAAAACTTTACATTCTTATAAGGCTGGTCATAAAGTCGGATACATGCATTTGGTACTGAACTGTACTTAGTTTCAAAATTATGTGAAAAAAAATGTTTGACTTTTTTTTTACTTAAATATATATTTTTTTCAGGCCAATGTAATCTGTGTTGTGTATGCTGTAGATGATGATGACACTATTGATAAGGTAATTATCACAAAATAATGACTTTTATATCCTCGGTTTGTATTATACAGCACTGCTTATACAAAACTTATTGAATTATTTTTATTTTACATTTAGCATCATGTTAATGTTATACTATATAAGATACGTCTGTTGCACTTCAGACAATAAAAATTAAATTCAGGGTGTCTACAGGTCCCGAAAGTCACGGAAGTCCCGAAAAAGTAGCGAAATCAGAAATCGGTCATGAAAGTACTGAAAAAGTAACGAAATTGATACTACGGTCACGAATTTAAAAAAAAAAAAAAATCCAACAGGTTTCGCATGCGGCATGGAAATCCTGGAAAAGCATGGAATTCCATACTTTTATTTCAAGGCCTCAAATAGCCTGGAAAATTCATCGACAGCCTGGAAATTCCTTGAATTTCCCTGTAGCTCTAGTGCGACGATATTTCAAAACCTAACCTAACGACCTAATCGAATTTCCCGTTTTTATCACGATTCAAAATTGAATCGAACTAGCGTAGCGGTGGACGAAACATCTCCGTTTTTCTGCGCATGTTCGAACCAACCCCAAGTGTCAATCACTCGGGATTCCCCGTGTGGACGCGATCAGAACGTTGTGGAATTCTTACTGCTTTGTTCAGGTTTAGGTTGTTCTTGTGATCACTACTCTTAACGGATCAAAAGAAAATGTTCTGGTTGGTCCGTTTGGCCTGAACCGGAACTACAAAAGTAAACATGCCTCTCTTCCTATCAGGCAGAGGCAAAAAAAATGTCAATCATTCGGAGACAATGCAACCTCATTGGTGGTTGCCGTGAAAATTACTAGGCAGCAAAATAAGAATGATTTGGAAACGAGTTATGCAGCACAGTAGAACTCTAATAATCAGAGCAATTGGACCTAACCAGCAACATTCGTATAATCGGTAATTCGGATAATTGGAGTTTATTGGAGAAAAGGTATATTTTAATGAAATCAATCAAATCCAAATTGTAAGGTGTCATTTGGCAGTTTGAGTTATAGCTTTTTGTAGTAGTTTTTTTTATTAGAATCTTGGTTTTACAAAAGTTTATCTGCGACATATAGAGACAAACAGTAACAAATAGACCTAGCGAAAAAGTTATTTTTCACTTGGTCTATTTGTTATTGTTTGTCTCTGTTGGATGTCCTGCCTAGTAATTTTTTTGGTCGGTACAAAAAAATTACTAGGCATGACACTGGTATAACTTTTTTGAAAAATTAGATTCAAATTGAAGATGCTGGTTTTGAATGTGTAAGAAAGAAATTATGCCATATAAATAAATGGATGTATACAGATTGTTGGTATTAGCTTTATCTTTTTAATTGATAACTTTGTAGAGGAAAAGTTTATTTTGGAAAAAAGATACAAAATATTATAAAAAGGTAAGATTATTTATATTCTTTTAAACATAAACAGTGTTAGAAGAAGGTCACTTAGTGGTTGGACCTGAACATTAACTTAGTTTTCATCAAAAGTTTTGAAATTTCCCGTTCGTGAATTAACGATTTCATAAATTTGGTATTCTTTGTGGTCATGGATTTTTTCTATGGAATCCCAAAAAGTCATGGAAAAGTAATGAAATTTAGTTTTGGGAATCCTGCAGACACCCTGTATTTTTTTAAAAAAAATAGTTTTTTGTCCATTTAATTTAGTTGGTACAGTGAACTAGTTAAATGAAATTCAAAGCTTATATTAACAACTATCTTGACAAGAATGCTAAATGGCCCATAAAATAAGGATCTTTAGTGATACTGATAATCAAGCAGCACTGCTTACACTGTCTAAACAATGTTTCTCTTCTAGCATTGTATGATAATGTCATTTTGCCATTTATCTCTCTCAAGTTTAGCTTGCCATATTTAAGTGTTTGGGTACCCAGGCATGCAGGGATTAAAATAAGCAAAACAGCTGAAATTTTGAAAAAAGCTGGATCCAAATCTGCTTTCATAGGGCCTGAGTCTGTTCCAAGTTTTCCTTTTGATTCTGTCTGGAAGACAGTGAGATAGGTTTTCCAGGCATGATAACTGTGTTGGGGGTTAGTACAATAGACCAGGAGTTGTAGTGCTTGGCCTGTGATGGGCCACCCACATCACCACAAGTTTTAAGTCATAATTAGTTGTGGGATATAAAGAAATGTTGATAAAAGTGTGGCTGTTAAATGTAATGTTACTAGTCGTGAATTTTAATTTTGGGAATTCATAGCAGAGTTAGAAATTCTGTGAGCTACTTTTTTACTTATTAATATCCTAAAAAAATTCTTACCAGTCTTGGTTATTTTAAATTTTCTGTTAATTTTACAATTTAATTTCTAGATAACTTCTTATTGGTTGCCTTTCATTCAAGAGCAGCTTGGTGCAAATCATCTAGTTCCTATAGTTCTAGTCGGGAATAAAGTAGATCTTGTAGAATATAGTTCACTTGAGGTAATATATGTACTTATGCCTGCTTTGCCAATTCAATAAAAATAAATATTTAAAAATAAATTGCCACATGTCGTTTATAATGGAAAAATTCTGTTCTATAATAAGTGTCCGCAGTAATTTTAGTGATACCTAAAGATTGTGACTTACAAATTTTTATTAGCTATGGGGATCATTTACTGATCCTGTCTAACCAATTGACCATTTTCAAAATTATCCGACCTGTCGTCACTAAATCAGCTGTGGGCAGGTAGTTTACAGTATCTAGACTAATGACTTGTTGTGAGCACCTAACTGTGTTACTTGACTGTGTTACCTGTAAGCACGTTTTGTAAGCACTCAATAACTCTAACCTATAACAAAGTATACTGAATATTTCAGAGTGAAAGTAGTCCGATTCATTGTTGTGGTTGCTGCAGTTTACCTGTCCTTGGCAGAGCCTCCGTCTAGCTCTAGACTGATGTTAATTTGACCAAATTCTACTCACCATGTAGAATAAAAAATTATGTCTGCTATATTTTGATTAGATAGATTAGAAAACAAGAAAGTACCAGGGTTTTAACTTATTTTCGGCATCCCATATAAAATTCCAGCGGCTAGGTTTTCAAAATAATCCAATGAATTAAGACTAGGTAAGAGAAAAAATTATAGTGTGTAAGTTACTTATAGTGTTATAAAAATAGTGAAGGTTGCCTCAAGTCAAGGAACTGTGGCGCACATTTTAGTAATGCATGTGTTGTACAAGGCCCATATTTACTAAGTGCACTGTTGATTGTACAATATATTAATTAAGTAGAGTCTAAATCTCTTAATTTTTATATATCTAATGTGTGCCAATATTTTCAGATAATTCTTCCAATCATGAATCAGTATATGGAGGTAGAATCTTGTGTTGAGGTAAGTTTGGTATTTTCAAATTTGCTACTTTAAAATTCTTAATATTGTTCAAATATTCCTTTTGCTAACTCCCAAGATATTTTTGGTCATAAATTTGTGCTTTCTCAAAATTTTAATTCCTTTGAATTTGTGACAGTAATTGTCAATAATATTTTTCTCATAAATTTGTTCATTTAAAAACATAATTTTATTAAATATTCAAAATTTTTAATAATACCTAATATGTATATTTTGTTTTATTATCCTCTGTTTCCTTTTTGAAAGCAAAAGTATATTCAAAATTCTTATGTTGGCTCATTTAATATAACTTTAAAAAACTATAGACTGTTTATAGTGCTTTAGCTCAATATTTAAAACCCACATTATTTCTAGTGTTCAGCCAAGACTTTAAAGAACATCTCTGAATTATTTTATTACGCACAAAAGGCAGTTTTACATCCAACCACCCCCTTATATGTGACTGAAACTAGAGATGTAAGTAAATTTTTGATTACAAATTGTATTATAAAATTTTTGATATATTGCAATCGAATTAATGTTTTATTAACATTTCAGCTAACTGAGAAGTGCAAGAAAGCTCTTACGAGGATATTTAAAGTAAGTGTTTTATTAATGTATAACTTTAAATTTCAATTTCATTACTTATAAAATATTTGCTTTATTTTAATAAAAAAAGTTATTTTACTGAGTTGATTATATAATATTAAATACCCTGGTGTTTCTTTAAATTGAACTTAAAAAAGGTATTTTTCAAGACATTATGGTTTGACAATATTTTTTTTCAGATATGTGATTATGATAATGACGAGATTCTTAGTGATTATGAATTAAATCAATTTCAAGTAAGTTGTATTGCACCATTTTACTATTTACAAAATGCAAGTGTCTTCTAATGTCATAGGATTAATTTAATAAATATTTTTTTTAACTGAAAAGTGTCATTTTTTACTGCATTACTTATTCGTTTAAATATTTTTTGATAATTAGAAAATAAATTGTAATCTATTTCATAAAATAGTACACAAAAAGTCCAAAGCTGATATATGTTTATTTTCAGCGTCGTTGTTTCAATACGCCACTGCAACCCCATGCTTTAGAAGATGTCAAAAACTTAGTTAGAAAGAATATTGATGATGGCATAAGAGACGATGGTCTCACTTTAAAAGGTGTTTCTTGTTAAAATGTTTCATTTCTTATAAATACTATCTTAAATTTTTAAAAATTTTCTTTATTTATACTATCTTTTAATTTTGGTATTGTAGTATTGAAAAATAAAGGATCTTTTTTAATTTGTGTAATTATCAGATATAACCTATACTAGCAGAACACTAAAGAAATCTTAAATAGCATCTACCGATTCCCTAACATGAATAAATATATTTTTTAATAGTTATATTTTTCTGGTTTTGGGTTTATAATAGCCTTTTTTAGCCTATGTTTTAATGATTTTTCTAAACTTTTATTTAGTGAAGTTTGATACAACTCTGTCCCTATGTTTAATTTTAACAAAATAATTTTTTTGATTTAGTTTATATACCAATATTGTAAAAATGTTTTTAAATTTTTACGAAACTCTAATCAAATTGTTACATTATAGCCTATTGTTATTATTATTTCAGGTTTTCTGTTCTTACACATATTATTTATTCAAAGAGGAAGGCATGAAACAACATGGACTGTATTGAGAAAGTTTGGATATGATGATAGTATGCAACTTGGTAAAGATTATCTTTGTCCCAGGTAATTTTAATAATTCAATGTAAATTAAAAAGAAATCATTGATTCGTGTTGCAATTAATATCTTTAAAACTAATAACTAATTAGTAGTGTATGATTTCCCATGTTTAGTATAGTACTAGTAGTTTGTGTACTAGTACATTTAGTTGTAAGTTGTATTGTTAAGTTATTCTTCATAATTAAGCATATGTTAGATTTTCAGAAAGGGATATATAAGTAGTGGGAAACTACAAAAAGTCATATACTAAAGATAAATAGCTATTTAAGATTTTTATTATAGGTAGCTAACATTCTTAAAAATCTAGTTTTTGCTAACCGTATTACTCAATTTTTTCGGGGTTTCATACAAAACGGTTTTTGCTTACACTTATTTCAATTGGTATAGTTGTTATTTCGCACAATTTAGCAATTAGTATTTCCTACATTGTAAATTACACATAATATGAATTGTTGTATAAATAAAAAAAAGAACATTTAAATAATTATATATAACTGGACTCTCTCTGCACACCATAAGGCACTCTGTAAAATGTATTAAAAAAGGTCACATGGAAATTTTAAAAAAATAGTAATCGGTTTTTATTGTCATGGACTACTTGGTCTAAGCCTTCTAGTAAGTCTCGTACAATTAATCCAAGACTTCCCCCCTGCCCTCCCAACACGTGGGGCCCCTTTTAATAATATGTTGATTTTGCATTGTTTTTTTTTAAATGTAATACGTTTAGTGATATAATTAAAGTAAAAAAACTTACTGTGCTTTATGCTGTTTGTTTGGATGCGTTTGTGTTGCATTGTAGTATAATGATATATAAGTTGTATTTCTACAAAATAAATCAAATGATTTTATTTACTCTTGTGTACTTTAGGTTAGTTGTACCTCCCGGTTGTACAACTGAATTAAGTCATCAAGGCTATCATTTCCTTACAACCTTATTTGAAAAATATGACCAGGTAAATTATGTTTTATCATCTAAATATAATCAACAATATAAGTATTTAATATTTTTATTAGGATAACTAAGTGATATCCTTGAAACTTGTGGATCTATGTTTTTGTCTATTATGATTTTTTAATTATTGGATATGGTTTTTATCTGATGTGTTTTATTCCATGCCTATGACTTTTCCAGATACCGAATTTTACTATTTACTTATTTGTATTTTTGAATTAATGTATGTAAACTTTTTTGTAACTTAGTTAGAAAATAATCAATTTGCTCTTTTCAATTTTTTAGAACATTTAAAAAAAAAACTGTTTAGTTTACCTTGCTTATAACATTTTAAATATTTAATTTTTCTTTAGGATAAAGATGGCTGCTTGTCTCCTTCCGAAGTATCGGACTTATTTAGCACTTGCCCAGTCATTGCTTGGGGACCAGAAATAGTAAATGTTGTACCAACCAATGAAAATGGATGGATAACACTTCAAGGATATTTGTCTCAGTGGACGTAAGTTGTTTACTAAATGTTCTATTTTAAAAACACATAATGTTTATTAAAGGCAAACTTCTGTTCTTGAGATATGTAGATTGTTAAGAAAAGTTTAATTTTTTATTCTGTACAAGGACATGCAAGTGAAATTCTGTTTAACAGTGGTTTGCTATAGTTAATAAAACTGGTAATACTTCTTATATTTATAATGTACCTCTGAGGTTCTGATTTAAAATGAGAAATGTGGCAAATGAAGTGAAATTTCACAGAAATACTAGCAAATTGGTTTAATTTTGTTTTATGGGAGCATGTTGCAGTTATTTAGTAGGGTGAAAACAAGAAATTAAATTGGTTTTGTCCATATAAGTCTTGTGAGACGTAGGGGTCTTGTGATGACGTATATAGAACAGTCGCCTGATCTGACCAAAACTGTTCCAACAATTGTTTTTATGGTTGCATTTTATAATATATAAGAAATTATTGCACTTATTATTCAATAACTTTGTTCTTGTGTTGATGTTATGAGAAAACTTCATAGGGAAAAAGAGAAAAATTCTATTTCTTTATAAGGGACTCTGTGAAATTTTGTCTACTCATTATTACTTTACAATCGCATTTAATTGGAACGCAAGTTATAATCCTCCTGTATTTGTTTTTAAAGATTTATTTTGTATTGTGTCAAAAGTTGAACATTCTTGTTACTTGTTTAGGAGTATAATTGTAAAATATCTGTACTAACTGTAAATTGTTGTAATGTATTTTCTTCTAATAGCACTTCATATTTAAACTCATTATCATTTTCAATGTAGGTTATTCATTTGTTTTTGAATTGCAGGTTAATTGCTGCCTTAGATGTTTGTCGGTTAATGGAGTTTTTAGCATACTTAGGCTATATTTCTACTTCTGATGAAAATCAACTTTCTGCAATAATAGGTCAGTCAAATTTCTAATGCATCTGCCAACAAATGTATTTCTTATTGGTACTTCTTATTTATGCTCTATTGTTATTTATGCTTTAGTTCTTAAGAAGTTATTTTCCTAAGCATTATAAATACAAAAAAAAAAATCATGCATATATTTAAAGTATATTGACAAAAGTTACTTTTTTTCCTTACAGTTACCCGTGAAAAAAAGTTAGATCTTCAGAAGCGACAAACCAGTAGGAATGTGTTTCACTGCCAAGTTATTGGACCTCAGGGTGCTGGAAAAGTGAGTATATATGTGGGAATACTTGAAAGTTTATGTTTTAATAAATTAATGTATGTTGTAAATGTAGGAGTATACTTAATTTTATTGAGTAAAATCTCTGTATTCAATCCCCTTATCTCTAATAATGTCATTTTCTTTTTACTTTTAATGACCTATTACAAAACAGTAAAGGATTGCGATGGGGGTGGAAAATCCAAAATGGGGATTTTGTGTTTTCTACACTTTGTGGTTGTTGGTGGTGGTGGTTCTGAAAAATGTTTTTTTTGAACATTGGTCTGTCTGAAACCACTCTAAAGCTTAAACTAAAAGAGCTACAAATTTAAAATTTGTACATGAGTTCCCAACACCTGTTGGACGTCATAATAAGGTTTTTGAAAAAATAAATCATCTGCAAGTTGGAGCTGCTGTAAAATTTTCGGGATTTTAAGTTATTGAAATTACTTTATAACAGGGGTAGAAATTAACTTTTTATGCCAGGTGCACAAGTGCGCCCAAGTCTTGTGACTTAGGTGCACTAAATAGTAGTTAAGTGCACAAATATAAATATTATGTGCACACATATAATATAAATAACAAGTTAAAACACAAACTATTTTTCATATTCAGCATTGCTTATTCAAAACAGCAGTATTTAGCTAATGAATTTACTACACTCTAAAACATTGATGACAAAACAACTTTGCTTTTAAGTTTTACGTAACAAAAGAAGCGCGGTTCTAGCTAACGCCACGAACATAGAGTCACGAAGCAGGGGGAAATAATGTTAAAGCGCATGCGCACCAACGGCATTTGTGCATGGTTAACGCTTAAGCACGACATTAAACATAACTAAAGACACACAGCTCTAGCTAACGCCACAAGCAAGTGGAATATTAAAGCGCATGCGCACGAACGGCATCCTATTCGTATGTTCTCCAGCTGAAGGAGTGCAGTAACTGGTTTTACGAGTCTGCACACGGGAAGGAATGGGGAAAGGAGTTGGAGAGAAGGCAAGACATGATTGTTGGCTTTGAGCCAAAACCTCTTTAGGCAAAACAACAAACTAGTGGTCGCGAGTCTCACTGAAACGAAAAATTAATAACACTACTCTACCTTTCTAATGTTACCATGGTTTTGAAAAGTTAGGTGCACGTCGTGCACCCAAGCTAAAAACTTATGTGCACAATTTTTTTTTTAGGTGCACAGTGCACCCGCTAATTTCGCACCCTGCTTTATAAGGTATATAATAACCTTTAAAAGTGTGTATTGATTTATTGAGTGGTAATCTAAAGTCATGTAATGTTACCCACCGCTAGCTTATTTTAAAGATTAAGTTGATAAAATTTTCTTTTTTCTTTTGCAGACTTCATTCATGCAAGGCTTCATTGGAAAAACACTTCAAGCCCAGGCTTCTACTAACAAAGCCCATCTAACTCAATATACAATTAATTCACTTCAAGTATATGGACAAGAGAAGTTTTTACTGGTAAATATATTTTTCGTGAATTGCAGATAATTTAGATACATTCATTATCCTTTTTGCTTTTATTGGTATATCCTTCTGAGAAACCAGCACAATCCTACCTATAAATTCTTTATATAAACATTTTTCAAACAAATACATATTGGATAGTACATTTTGCATGTACTTTTGAAAAAATTAATGTTTAAAAATTGCTGATGGGCTTATCAAGTCCAAAAATTTATTTTTATTTTGGTACTGTGAATGCAAATATAAGCTGTAATTTTTTTGTGTGTAATTAATAGTTGTGTAAAATAGTTTTTATGCACAATGCCTTTAAATAATTTCTGCTGAAAAAACATAGTAATTTCCAAGAACTCGAAAATCGAGTGGACCCTTGAGCAACTTCATTTTTAAAAAATATAAATGATGTACCTTTAATCAAAGGCTGAAAAGTGATTTTCACATCTGCTATAGAACCTTTTCAGTGCTTAAAGTTTTAAATAGTTTCAGGAACGTAAGACAAAACATACATTTAAATGGACATCAGGTATCATAAAGATATAGGACGTTTTCCTAAATTAAAATTTTTAGTGTATCACATATATTTTTGGATGATCCTGTAAAAATAAACGATATCATTCCTATAAATATCATAAAAAGGTTCTTAAGGAGGAAAAAAAAATGTTTCAGCTCTTGGAAATTGATATAACTCCAACAGGCCAACTAGTTATGTTAACAAGCTTTATTATGCTCAAAAATTCGTCTTATTAACAGCTCTTATAAATTTTTCATAAGGTTGAATATCAACTTTTTCTTTGAATGACAATTTTTTTTTTAGGTAGAAGCTCTATAACTTATATTTCTAAAAAAAATTGCTATGCTAACTTTCATATATTAACAAACAAGAGACCTCTTATCATTGTTAAAAATAAGTATGCTTAAATAAAAATGGACACAATAGCCTAGTCGTAACATGTTTGTCTTCAACCCTGCCAAATTAGAATTGAATGCAAGTTGGTCTGCTGATAAAGGATAATAGACAATTTGTATTAGCTATAAACCTTTGATAAAAGCATGATGTATGTTTGCTTAATTTAATTTAAAAAATCAGCCATTATGTAAGTTTATTTTTTTACTAATGTGTTTTACTAAAACTTAAAATAAAGTCTAACAAAAATACAATTATTATTTTAGCTTCATGAAGTGGACATATATGGTATGAATGACACATTGACTCCACCAGAATTGTATTGTGATGTTGTTTGTCTCATGTATGATTCCAGTCATGCTCGTTCATTTGAATACATTGCTAGGTTGTTTTTAGTAAGTATTTGGAAATATTTCTTACGGTATTACATTTCAGTTTTTAAGGCTTATCGCCAATTCTAAGTATTTTAGATTTTTTATTCCTATTCTACTAGTATGTAAAATATATATTATTACTTTAACAATTTAGATTATAATCAGTATATTCATTAGTAGATGAGCATATTTAATCATCCAAAAAATAGGCATATTATGTATCATTAAAAAAAGAAAAGGTACTTAAAGAAAAGGTATTTAAAACCACACTGTTATTAATAAATATCAAAAGTCTTGCCAAAGCAGTTCTAGAATTTTGTTTTATATTTTGCTTGATTTTTTCCACTCTTAGGACCAAGAACTTTGAAGAAAACTGCATAAAAAAAACTAAAAAAAAAATTCACATATTCTCATAGAGGAAGTTTTTTGTCAGAATGTATGCTTACAGTCCGATTTTGACATTGGACAAATTAGATTATTGGCTTTTTTTTTGGCTTAGCTTTGTGATAAAACCATTTTGGTGAATTATTATTCAGATGATTTAACTCTTGTTAAAACTTAAAAGTATGTTAAAAATTTCAAAATTAAAGCACTACATATTTTTTCAATTTGGGAAATTTTCTCAATGTCTTTATACATTTTTAAAAGCATTTATAAAAATAAATTGCGACTATGAACCACATCCTTATTTTAGAGGTTAAAACACAGTGCTTTAAAAAACAAACAAATTTTTCCTTCTGTAGTTAATGAATTGCATTATAATTTATTTTTTAACTTTTACAGAAATACTTTAGCGATAGCAAAGTACCGGTTTTATTTGTTGGATCGAAGGCAGACCTCCCCAGTGCAATACAAGACTATGCTCTTCAGCCAATGACATTTTGCAGCAAGCACAAACTCCCTCCCCTGCAATCATTCACAGCCAATGGGGCGGTTAGAAAAGATGCTTACATTAAACTTGCGACAATGGCAGCCTATCCGTAAGTATTATGCTAAATTCAATCCATCACTTAATAGAATACAAAACGGCCTTTAGTTTTGTGATTTCTTTCTTTTTTATCTGTGCAATTTTAGTGCTTCAATTTTTATGTCAATTGGATTTTTTTAATTTTACGAAAATTTGCTCTCAAGGTTAACTGCAAATTTTACCTCTCAAAACTATGTATTAAAAATGAACACATACAATTTTTATACAACTTTCAAAACCGCATGATGTGCATTCATAGATAAAAAATAACATAGTTTGTATTTATATAATCATTTTGTACAAAATGCAATTAAAGGAGTTTTGAATTGTGTGTGGTTTTTGTTGTTCAGTTGTACTTAGTTAGATAGTTTGAATTTTTAATGAAATATATTAATTGTCATTCTCATGTTTCCTAATAAATCCTCTCAACATACAAAACTAAATAACCCACGTATAGCTCTAGTGTGGCAATAATTCAACCTAACCCTAACCATCAACAGTACAACCTTTGTCGTGTTTTGCCTGTTATTTTAAGTATTGTGTTCTCACACACACTGTTTTAACTTTTTCCTAGTGTCTACAAACCTGCTTGGAAGTTACTTTGTCAGTCAAGGTGTGTAAAATGTCCTTAAAAAGTGTCATAAATTCTGTTTAAGTATAATACTCTCTACTTATATATCGAAACACATTAAATGGTTGTTATATATTTTTGTTTAAGAAAATTATTGAAACATATTTTTTTTGTCTGAATTGTGTTTTTAATCCCCTCCTCACCATGATTCCTCTATAACAGTTATTCAATAATTTATTATTTGCTTTATGAATTATTGAAGTTTGTATAAAATTTTGAATGAGAAACTTTCATTTAATTTCTGCCATTCTATATATTTTGGTTCACTGCTGTTTACATATGTTCCCTAATTATTTCCTCATTCCCGATTAAATTAAACAAACTTTGATGAAATTCTGTCCCACTTTAAAAAAGTGTATTAGAATGGTTGGTTGGTGTCGTGTCCATAGTGTATTATAATGTATGCTTAAATATTTATTTGTATATCTCCTTATGCCTAATGGACGAGCAGTTATTTTAGGCATCTTCCCTTGGCACAAGACTCCACAGTGTGGGTGAAGGCCGGTCTGGGCATGGCAGCTGTTGCTTTAGTCAGCCTCTTCTTGGTCAAAATCATCAAAGCAGCCTCAGATAATAGGTAAGTCATCTATATGAATGGGAAAAGTCCCGACTGATTGACTCTCGTATAATAATCAACCATTAACCAAAACTATTGGAGGTACTGATTCCAAATCTTAAGATTACCTTCATGTACTGAAGGCGCCTTTTTGAAGTAATTTTTCGAAAAGTTGAAACCAAATGGGTCGAGGAGGGCAAACCATGAGCCGATTTCTCCATTGGAATAGCTTTATGTATTGTTATAAGTTAGGATTTAAGAAATTTTGTAATTTGAAAGAAATGTGATTATAATATCCTGATGGGGCGCTGACCAGTGAATAGGTGGATCGATTCGCACAAATAAAGGTGTACATAGCAATACAAGTCACGCTTAGTAAGGGTAAACCTGTGCAAAGTTGGGTTTATTAAGCTACTTTTATATATACATAGGGTAGGGAAACCATCTATGCAATAAGGCACATTGATTGTGTTTGTGCTGGTTCAAACTGAGAAATTTTGCAACCTGTTTGCTAAAGCTCAACTTAATCATGTATAAAAAGGTAAGAAATGGGATGACAACCAAACACTGGAGTAACAAAGGAAAAAAATGCATTTAAAATAAGAGATCAATATTTCAAATATTAGTTTTTATTTCTAGAAGTATATGTCTCTATGAAAGTTGCTGAAATTCACCACAGTGTTTCTTATTTTGAGTAATGAATTATTGATTTTTTTTAAAAATCAAACATTATTTTTAAATGGTTTTTCTCTTCAAATGTTCATATTCTTCATTAAAATAAATAAGCACAAACCTTACATCCTTACCAGCCATAATCTGTGGTAAACCACTGTTTTATGATATTTGTGATGTAAATATAATGCACATGTTACTTTCCAAACTCAATATTTCTAGCACGTTTATACATTTTATGTAATTTAAACCCTAGATTCTAGAAATCTGTTTGCTTTCAACTTGCTCTGCAATTATAAAAACCCATAATTTGTTAACTTTGCTTCTATTTATACTTCATGTTCATAAAAATTGTTGTTTTTTTTGCGAGCTTATTAGTTTAGTTCACTTCCCAGAAAAAATCACTTTTCAGCTTTTGCACCTGCAACTTCAATAGAGCGTAGAGGTTTTGTTTAAATTTGTTCATAGGTTTCGACATTTGCAGATTTATCGACTTGAGTCTATTTCATTTCCCATGCCACATGGCTGAGAATTTTGTAATAATCAGAGGTAATTTGTGATTTTTATTTCAAAATTGTAATGCTATTGATGCTTAATGCTTGAGGTAATCTAAAAAGCTGCAATGTCTTTTGTTATAAAGGTAAAAGTTGTATAAATTTTATATTGTGCTGTCTTTATGAGATCAGAAGTTTTATTTTCAGACATAACCTTAACTAACTACATGTACAAGTATCACAATCACAAAAGCATATTTAAGGTACAAGAAAGAGATATTGTGATTAAAACCTTTATACTCTTCAGCTGGTTATTAATAATGGTTTACTTAATTATTATGATCTAGGTAGGTAATACAGTTTTGTTGACCAGTTAAAATAATTCCCTGGCACAAAATTATGTGGTTTACAATACAAAATATGTACATGACTATGGATTATGTTGACCCCAGATCTGTAGATTTTGATGAAGAGGCTGTTCCACAGATTTATGTTTGAAACTATACTAGTTAATTTTTTTACAAGAAGAAGTATAAATTAACCATAGTTTATAAGGACATGATCCCCCCCCCCCCTTCAACAGGGGTAGGTATCTATTTTACAAAAGACAAAATTTATTAGGTCGAAATCCTCTTTATGCACATAATCAAAATTATTTTGTGTTTAATTAATCTTTTATACTTTTTTTTTTAATTTTAAGGTTGTAGTTTTTGGTTTATTGTTGTATTTGTAGTTGGGGTACGCCAAACCTTAGAAGAATTGTACACTGTAAGGTGGTTAAAAAAAATGTGAATATGAAACAATTTAATTTGTTTGAAAAAAGGCAGTTTTGATAAATCTATTTATAAAACCAAATATTAAATTTGTCAATTTTTTTTATCTCTAGGTAGCACCTTAGATTTGTCTTAGACATTTGTGTTCATCTCTTCCCAAGGCTCGCTCTGAAGAGACTGTAGGCAATCTCTTTGCCCTACTTGTAGAGAAAAGGAAGATTTTTTTCTGTAGGACTCGATTGGTTAAATATGGAAATGTTATTTTCATCATTCAAGTGAACTATTTTATGGTAGCTCTATTAGTTTCAGCTAGTGTACAGTTTTCATTTGTAATTATGTAAGATACGAAAGTATTTTTATGGTACATAACTGGGTTATTGTAATGAATGCTGGAACGATGAGATATTGTAATGTATGCATTATTCTTAGAGAACAAAAAAACTCATTGAGTGAAAAAGAAACTTCAAATCATTATGACATTTTTAAAAGAGCATATAGCATAGTGAAGTTTCTCAATCAGAAGGGTTAGTAGGAAAACCAGAATGTCTGCAAACTCTCTGGTCGATGAATTCAAGGCAATTTACTTGCATTTACCCAAATTTAAAGGTGAATGAGCTCAATCGACCGTGGGTCTCCAAACCAAAGTTCCTCTGGGTTAATCCAATGGAAAAAAAAATTCTAAGCCACATTTCTCTGGCTGTATTGAATATTTTTACAAACCATTTTTGTATGATAAGTGTAGCTGACTTACAGGTCCCTAAAAGCCCACTTTTTGAAATTGGTTCGTATACTTTGTGTACAATTTAAAAAATATTCGAACCCATTTCAAAAAGTGGGGTTTTAGGGACCAGTAAGTCAGCTATACTTATCATATAAAAATAGTTTGTAAAAATATTCAATACAGACTGACAAATGTGGCTTAGAAAAGATTTTTTTCCCATTGGATTTAAAAAGAGGCACTTTGGTTTAGAGACCCACGGTCGATCGGGCTCATTTGACCTTAAGCATTGGTTTAGATTAAATTATAATTTAACTTACTTGACTTACTGTCCATTAAAAAAGACAAATGGCATGGAAAGTATTTTATGTTTCAATGAGTATTTTTGATCTTTAAATATTACATGCTTTGGATTTGATAAAATAAAAAGGAATTATTAGAATATTTGGACTATGAGATGAGTATTAGTTGGGTATAGTTTGGAGTTAATGTCCAATTTTAAGTTAAAAAATATGGTTTTTTTTGTAGCCAATATAGTTCATTTAAACTTACTATGTGTTTACTGCAGAGTGCAGACTATCCTTTTCATTTTACATCTATACTTATGAATCTAACTTAGATTTATGGTATTTTATTTTCTCAAGCTGAGAGGACAAAAGTTCACTATCATTTATCCGCAAATATTATATCCATATTTTTTAAACATTTTAATCTGTTTTTGTTTAAATACAAATTATAATTTTGCATGCAACAGGCTAATAAAAAGAATGTCATATTTTTAACTATGCTAGTTTAGCTTTAGGATGCTGAAATAATGTATAATTCTAAAATGAAATAAACATTTTATTTTTATGTGATCCACAGACAAATAGGAAAATTTGCCTTCCGTATACAGGAGAAAGTTATAATAGGACTTGCCAAACTAGATTTTAAAAAAAAAAAATGTAATGTGGTTCAATGTTATTTTCAAACATAAATTTTCATATTCAGAGATAAAATTAAATATTGTAAGAACATACAACACAATGTCAATAATAATAACAAAAATACAAAACCAATACTTGTATTGTTAATTTAGAGTATTTTAAAAGGCAATTAAATTTGTATTATTTTGTGCTCATTTTCAACTAACAATATTAAAGAAGTGTATGTATTTTTTTTAAAAATTGGATTACCCTATATAAGGGCTTGTGATATTCTGCTTTTGTTATAAAAACCAACATATAACATGGATGACATCATTTGTAATTTGTTCGTAAATGTAAATTATAAATCAAATATTTAAAAAAGTACAACCATTTGAAAGCTTATAAAAATGCTTTTTGTTTGAATATTTAAAGTTTATTTTGTTTCATTCAACTGGAATATTTTATTTTTGTTTCATTTTTTTGCAACTTTTAGTCAAACTGTAACAGTTTTATTTATGTATGACTTTTTTTTATGTAAATAAAAAGTTTCATGAAATCAATAAACATTTTCAACATCACTATTTGTTATTCACTAGGGGCTTTGACCCTTTGCTAACACTCCTCAACTACGAACCAGTGTCAACGGTGGGGGTCTTACCCCTAATTACATACATCCAAGAAATGTGACACAGAACAGTTATGATATAATGGACAGTGTTTCATTGTCGATTTTTGACGAGAATGATATTTAACGTAGGGTTGCTGTACCTAACCAGTTGTATGAAATATGAAGTGGAATGTTTTATTACCCCATTGGGTCATTTTTGTTTTGTGGCAACATAACGCAAATTACAAAATCAGGACCGACCATTATATCATAGCTGTTCCTTTGGCACATTTTGATTTGTTGATATGCTTTCTACAATGCTCAAAACAATTAGGGGAGCACTTTGCGTACTTTTGTTAACCCTTTCAGTTCCATCTTTTTATTTTTTTTATTCTAAAAATCTAACATTTTTGAAATAGATTCATTATACATATATTCAGAACGAAATGGGAAAAAACAGGGAAAATATCTTAATTTTTTTAACTAAAATTTAAGGAGGGCAAAATTGAAATCATAACTTTTGAATAAATTATAATTTTTTCAAAACTTTATTTGTTAAAAATAGTTAAAATCAATTTATAAACCTCTAAGAATGCAAGCGTGAAGAATTTAGGGTCCATTTATTTCATAAAGTTTTTTGGGAGTGAATTTTATTTTACTATGTTTTTCATATTTTCATTTAATTAAAACAGACATTATCTAATTCTTCAAAAGACATGATTCTTCCATCTGACGATAATTAAGTGCGAGCTGAATTTAGTGTGTAAAAAAATCGCAAGCTGATGATTCCAAATGGAATCATTGGGGGGTGAAAGGGTTTAAACTATGCATTCCTCTAATTCTTTTGAGCAGTGTAATATCATGCACATAGTTCTCGTTACGTTTGGACTGGTCTTGCAGGTGGGGTTCATGTGGTAATACATGAACGAAAAATGACTTTCAATGGAGTGACAGTTGCCCTCCTCCTAAAGCACTCAAATTGCAAGAAAAGAGTAATATACTATAGAGTGTTTGATTCTAACTGTGCATGTTAAATTACTATTGTAATGTGAGTGATTTAATAACAATTTTGGATGATTTTAATACAAATACTGGTGCTTGTTCTCATGTGACAATTATTTACCCATCACAACTCAAGAAAGAATTTACTTGCATTCAGCATTTCTATTGCCACTCAAGATCTAAAACATTCCCATTTACCGCTCAAGTTGCATAAATAACTATATTAACATTTGTCTGTATTAACATTTGTCTTCATCAACATTAACTCTACTGAAGTTCTAAACATTACAGAAAATGACGTAACTTTTTGCTTATACGCACACGCTTGCCATTTTGCTGGTGACCAAATTCGTCGCGCTTTTTAAGATCAGTAGGAGCACGAGGAGTAGTCCATCCAGTATACATCGTTGGTTAAAAATAGCGATTTGTTCCTTCTAATCTAATAACTGCTATTGGATGCGAGGTTTCGTACTTTAGTGGACGACATGGATATGTTATCCCGCTATAAGCTTGCTAGATATTGATCTTAGAAGATAATACTTTTTTCCGTAGCACGTTCCTTTAAAGTCATCCACATCTATGGACCATACTAAACCACCAGCTAGTCCTTTCTTTACCAAGTAATTGATCTGAGAAAAATACAATAAAATCGCAATTAAATTAATTATTGACTATAACTAGTTATATAAACATTTCCAAAACGTTAAATAATTTCCCCAATATATATTTTTTAAATTTCAAAACTTTAATTTCGGGACCAAGAAATGTTGGTGCTCAAATTGAAAGAGTAAGTTTTTAAATAAAAGATGGTGTTAAGTACTTAGAGCACATAGTGTGGTTATAAAAAATTGCTCTATTTGTTAAAAAAAAATATGTGGGGGAAATTTGGAGAACGGAAAAAAGTATTGCTAAAACATAATAATAACATATATGATAGTTTAAAAATGGATTTTTAAACCATTAACATCAATTATTAGTTCCAATTGTATAATCGTGTGTTCAGTCGTTGTTGGTCTGCTCGAAAAACCTCTGGATATTCCAACAGTGCATAGCTGAGCGTTAAGCTTAACGAGCAAAGATTTGTCCTTCTTCCAAGCAAATCTACATAAAAAAATTAGTTAACATAGTACAATCTGCTAGCAAATATTCGAACTTAATTTTTAATGATGTATAATTATTAACGTACCCGTCACTCTTAAAATTTTAGTCTCTAAAACGGTTAAAAAAATTATTTAAATAACGATGATAGAATTTATTCTAAAAATACTATAAGAATAAAATCTAATAATAATAGTTTAGTAACAAAAGAAACCCAGTTTATTCCTCAGTTCAAATAAGATTTATTTATGTAATTTTTATTTTAAATTTTTTCACGATAAAAAAATAAAACTAACTTTCTAATGATTTTAAATCAGTAGGCTTTATTTTCGTTTCAAATCGATTTTGAATGTTTTTTTAAATAATGTAAAAAGGTAGTACAGAAGCTAAAAATAACATTGTTTCTTTTACCTTGGCATGTAGACTTCTCTGGTCGTCGTAACTAACCCACTGATCTCCTTTGTAAGCATATGGAGTTTGAGAGTCTGGTTCCCAGACTGAAGCCCACCCATCTTTGGTGAGGTTCTCACATATCTGCAAACAAACGAGTATTAATTAAAAAGGTCTCCCCCTCAGGTCCATGTTAATATTGCAAGAATGACGTTAGATGGCAGCACAGTCACTTGTATTAGTTAAAGGGACGCAGTCCTCAAAAAATTAAATCCGGTATTTTTATAGCTAGCATTCAAATTAAACTATTTTTACAATGAACTAACATTCAATAAACATATACAAAAAAAATAACAATTATTGAAACATAAATTGTTTTAAAAAAATTATTTTTAATTTTTTTTTAACGTTTTTTCAAAATGCTACTCCTACAATTTAAAGAATATTTTAATGGATTTTTTTTGCAAAATGTTCCCACAATATCTCTTAATAAAAGTTGGTATGGCTATTGAGCTATCAGTTAAACAAAAACAGTTACGTAGCTTTATGTATAAAATTGGCCAAAAAATAAGATTTTTTTTGTAAAATTTCTACTTCATTTTTTTGAAAAAAACTATTCACACTAGACCTTATCCCATACCAACTTTTGTTAATCGTATATGTCTTAACAAAGGAAAAAAATTGGAGCTCTACAGTAATTTACCTAAAAGCCTAGGGTTGTAACTATTCACAAGCTGAAAAAATTAAAAATTGAAAAAGATCAACATAAAATTTCCAAAACTATTTTACCAAACCACTATATCATTTTCAATAAACCTCAACCATTATAAAGGATGTCTTCTTTTTTTGCAATATCCTTAGCTCGCAGCATTCGAACATGTTTAATTATTTTCTGGGGAGCCCTAAATTTTGGGTACCGTTAAGACGTACCCTTTAAGACGCAAAGCCAATGCAATGGTTTCTACTTTGCCGTAAGTTATCTATTTAGTATCGAAAAATGAACTGTTGGCCTAGAATTCGGAAAAGGAAAAGAACAAAAAAAAGTTGGTTTCATAAATATGATGCTCCAAAATTTAAAAAGTGAGTAAAGGGTTTTGATGACATTTCATAATCAAAATCACTTATAAAAATTTGTCACTCATAAAAACGAAAGAGTAGCAACTTTCGATTAAATCGGAATAATTATAAAGTCTTCGGATGATGCCTAGTTAAATATAAATAACACATTAACTATTTTTTGAACTTTAAATCGGCACAAAAGACAGTTTTATTGTTTTAATAACTTCTATTATTTGAGTTTGCTTATTTAGAAAGAAAACGTTGGCTGAGACTGGTTGCTAATATTTCTACATTTACTGCTGTTAACCCAAACAAAAAATCGTACAAAATCGATTTTAATAGCATTAAATGTTATATTTAGAAATTGGTCCAGATAATCAATTTCCAGTAACCACAGTACAATTAATTGTTGTCCAAATTCCACTTAATAAAGGCATGTTATAATGCTGTACTCAATTAACATATAGTAAGTGAGATTCGATCCTTTGAAAGAGTCCAACCACAAAGCAAAGACGTGCTAAGGAGAGCCTAGACATCTTCGATTCTTTACTAATTGGTGCTAAGTGGATTACCTTTTCACTGGCAGAACGCTATTATGTAGTCCAACGTATCACTACTTACGTCAAAAAACGCCAGTAGCCCATCTGCCTTCAACCGACCTCTGTTGCCGGGCCCTATTGCTGGTGCCAAAACTCCATTTTCAGTAGAATTCGCTAATGTGAACGTTCTGCCCATCAGAGACATGCCCATGACAAGCTTCTGTTTGGGGGCGCCACCTTTCAACCAGTAGTCCACAACGAAGTCCTAAAACATACGAATTAAAAATTAATCCTGAATGTTTTACTGGTTACCACATCAGCTGTTACCAATTTTACCATAGAATAAAACCATTAAAATTAGGACATCGATGGGAAACAAATACAGCACTACTATAGGTCACCATCGATTTGAAAAAAGGGTAGTCATCAGCAACAGTTATTCAATCACAATCCAAACAGTTCAATCACAATCCAAAGTTATAGAATCATTATTAAAATAGGGGGTGTCAAGTTCTGGCGAAGTCATTGATGGTTCGCCAACTATACCCTTTTTTCCACACTTTATTTTTCAAATCGGACAGGCATGGTATTGTATTGATCTGTTATTTTATTAATTTTAAATTTAACTTACAACAGTCAGCTCTTTAGCTTCTTCGGACAACTCTTCATTTGCGTAAAGCGGCGAGTTCAAACCAGTCATCGGTTGCCAAGATTTTCGAAAGTGGAACGACAGCAAGTTTATAAAATCCAGTTCCCTATGACAAATATAAAAATCCCTATGAAATATCCCTAAACCCTATGAGTTCCCTATGACAAAGATAAAAATTTTGAGCGTAGTAGCCCAATATAATTAAAAACACTGGTCCATTGATTAAGGTTAGTAAAGTCACAGTAGTAGATCGATATTATTTTGACCATAGAGACTATAGTGAAGGAATAAGAGTACACTGGCGATGCAAAAGTTTAGACAATGACTTCATTTAGCTGTAAAATTTAGAATTGTGATAGTAGAGTTACAAAAACCTCCTGAACATATTAAAAAAGGGTTTTGAAATGCTGTAATTGAAACATAATTGTTTGATTTGCTATAATTTTTTTTTTCATAAAATAAAAATTTGTATGATGCAAAAGTTTAGACACAAATACGAAATTATGCTAATATAAAGTAGAAGTAGATAATGGCCTAATTTAGCATTTTTATTGATGAATTGTATTTTTTTTATGATAAATTAAAAAAAAACACGATATCCGGTGAACTAAACAGAATATTGGTTCAATTTTACACCAAAAAGACAATAAAGCCACTTTAAATTTTTATTCAATTCATATTTACTTCAATTGTACAATTTAACATCTCTAATACGAACCGAATGCCTACCAGTCCATCACCTTAAAGTTTTGCCACGAATTCGTAGATTTAGAGACATGCATTGGTCGATTTTCTTGATGAAAAGTGCAGTCTTTCCCATATAAAATCACAAAATAGCGACATATTATTCTTTTTTGCACTTTAGTACAAGGCAGAGATAGTCACTTCTACAAAAACGCCAAAAAAGTCGGTCATTTCAACGTAAATTTACTCCACACTATTACGAAAGTTCCTTTTTTATACTGAAGTTTGCAATTTTGTTGAAAAAAAAAACGGTTTCGTTGAACTGGTTACAATTTAACCGGTCTCTTTAGTGTTATTTAAATACGGTTGGTTTAACTGAATATTGAAAAATAAGCTTTTGAAAATACCGGTTTTTTCCCTCAAAAACGAGGAGGAACGTTTATAATGGTGTGGAGGGAATTACGTTGATGAGACAGACTTTTTTGTCGTTTTTGAAGAGGTGACTATCTCTACATTGTACTAAAGTGCAAAAAATAATAATATGTCGCTATTTTGTGATTTTATATGGGAAAGACTGCACTTTTCATCTAGAAAATCGGTCAATACATGTCTCTAAATCTACGAATTCGTTTCAAAACTTTAAGGTGATGGACTGGTAGGCATTCGGTTCGTATTTAGAGATGTTAAATTGTACAATTGAAGCCAATATGAATTGAATAAAGACTTAAAGTGGCTATATTGTCTTTTTGGTGTAAAATTGAACTAATATTCTGTTTAGTTCACCGGATAGCGTGTTTTTTTAAATTTATCATATAAAAAATACAATTCATCAATAAAAATGCAAAGTTAAGCCATTATCTATTTTAAATTAGCAAAATATCGTATTTGTGTCTAAACTTTTGCATCATACAAATTTTTATTTTATGAAAAAAAAATTGTTATAGCAAATCAAACAATTATGTTTCAATTATAGTATTTCAAAATACTTTTTTAATATGTTTAGGAGGTTCTTGTAACTCTACTATCACAATTCTAAATTTTACAGCTAAATGAAGTCATTGTCTAAACTTTTGCATCGCAGTGTAGAGACGCAGTAATAATATTTCGCAGGGGGCAAACATAAAATTGTTTTGGGGACATACGTCATATATAATTTTAAAGAATTTGATGATAGAATTTTCGCCAAATGCCTAAAACTGGAATATTTATAGTTTTTATTTCAAAAATCCTGCGTACTTTTTAAAACCAGATTTTTTAAAAGCTGTTTTGGAATATGTAACTAAACAAGTAGTTTGTTACAGAATCTGTCACTTAAACCGCTTCCACACAACATTTGTGCTCAAAAAGAAACACTATTTATACACCTCAGAAAGAAATTCGCCAAACCATTTAGCTAGTTCTAATTCATACTTTTAAAAGCCAGAATTAACTATTTTCATTAATCTTCTTTCGCAGATTTAATAATTAGTCTTTATCGTTTGCTAAATTTGTTTGAAGTTCGAAGAATAATGATGTAATTTTTTTAATAAATATATTTTAGTCGCCACTTTTCCCATTTTCATTCGAAAATTTAGTTAATATTTATCGCTTTTTAAATTAATTTACAGTTCAAGAAATAAATAATTAGTAAAATTGGAGCTTTAAAAATAAAAGCGAAACGTTGCATATTTTTTTATGCAAAGTTAGAATTCTCTATGTATCTTTCCTCATACATATATAATGAACCATCAGAAGAACTCGATTGTGATATTACAACAATCCAAACTGAATTATATCACATAAATAAATATTTTTTCAAGAATTTTATTTTTGCTTTAAATAAAGTTTCTCGTACGTTTGACGAAACGGCAACAGTGAAAATCTATAATAATAAAAATGAAGTTGTGTGTGTATGTATGTGTCTCATACACTCTTAAACTAGACATCTGTTTGACTCGTAACTTGGCATAAATGCGTAGTTCATACATAGATTATGAATTTTGAACTTTCAGGTTTCAAAATGTTATATTTTTAGAGAAAATTCGAATTTTCTGAAAAAACTACACCACTTTGGCTCAAATCCGATCATTTTTTTCCTTTCCTGATGCCATCTGCTGAAAAAATTAAATAAAACTTTTAACGAAAATAATTAAAATTTAAAATGTTTATTTTATTCTGTTGCCATTACCTTCAGAAGCTAAATTCATTATTTGAAAAATAATTGACATGTTTCAAGTGACGTAATTCCGCCAGACTCCATTCACGTATTTTATTGTGGGTTTATTTGATGATTTTTAATAGATTTTTCTGTTGACTGCATGTTATGCATATTTAAGCAATAAATGTATAGTTAAGCTATTCCTGAACTATGATGGTTAATAAAGGCCATCGCACTAGAGCTGCATATTAGACAATTATGTCTTCATTTTTTCTCCAAATACGCTGCCAAACTCGCCAAATTATTAACTAAAACTCGCCAAACGGGCAATTTCTTTTATAAATAATTTATAAGCTGGTTGGTTGTTCGAAGGTCATTGTGTTACAGCTGTATAATGGGTGTGTTTGTAACTATGTCTATTTTCTCGCCAAATTATTTCCCAAATCGCGCCAAATGAGCAAAAAGGTTTTATGTATTTATGAGGGAATTGTGATGACATTTACGAGTGCATTTTATAGAGTATTTTTCATTTTGGAATTTTATGGCAATGAAACGGTATTTTATACTTCATAACGAGCGGGAACAATAAAATAAGTTTATGATTCTATAACAGGTTACATGGTACACATACTTGGATCGATTTGATATTTTTTAATCCGTGCGAAGAACGGGTATAAATTTGCTAGTATTGAATAAAAATGGAATTTCCATGTTATTTCAATGCAGATTAAATTTTTAGTTATTTAAATTTTAAATAAACTTCTAATTTAAAATTTTTAACGAAATTTGGAATGTAGCCTAGCCCGATTTTTTGCTTCAAAATGACGCATCCCACTTGTTTGTAGGACTTTCGGTTCGTCCTGTGAAAGTGGGTGACAGACGGACTGAACGATTATAATACCTTCCACTTTTAAGTTATCAACGTAGTGTATAAGTTAAAATTAAATGGTGATTCATTTTACCACTCATATAAGATCATACATGTAATACCTGATTGTCCAGTACTTAATGCATGCATGGCTTTCCATTTTTGGATCAACTCTTTAAAATAAAACTTTTAAATGCTTGGCTATGTGTTTCTTAACGCTCTCTCAGATTAAAAAAAACTATACATTATGTTTTGTAATTCATTTACTAGTCTCTTAAGAAAATATAACCTTTTATTCGGTACTCTATTATTCAAGTTTACACAAATTGCATAATTTTTCTGCATATTACTTACTTGGAAATAGCTGGAATATCGTAGGTAGTATCAATAATATACTTTGTTGGCGAGACACTACTAGTCAACAAATATCCTTTTGGTTTCAAAACTTCTTTCAGTGTCTACAATATACACACAATATACATGAGTTAGCAGTGTCAAAACCAGAAATTTTCTTTTGGGGCGGATTAAGTTTTTTTTAACAACAATTATCAAATTACTTTAAATTTGTTAATGTACCTAAATTATGAAAATATAATTAAGATACATAATATTTTTAAGATTAAAATACATGGAACATATAAGCATTATAGAATCTAGAATCAATATAAAAGAAAAATTATCAATTAAAAATATATGTTACCAGTTTTTCATATGTTTTTTTTTTACATATGCATCTGGAAGGAGTCTTATACTTTGTATATGCATTATTAAAACATAAAATTTTAAGCAAAAACAATCTAAAAAACCATTGCTTTTTTAAAGTTTATAATAGTATGTATATTTGTATATCTTGGTATATGTAATAAAACTTAATTACTGTGATTTTTTTTAATAAAAATATGTTATTTATATAGCAATGCTTTAAAATGACCTGGTGGTGCTTGACTCCAAATGTGACAAAATTGAATAGCTTGAGTGTTTAATGATACACCCCATTGTCATTTTATAAAGTCACAATACTCCAAAAAAAATATCTGTGCTAATAAAATATAAGAAAAATAATGTATGTGTGTCCAATATTGCTGGGACAAGAAAATAAATTAAAATCCCAATTTTACGTCGGCAACATTTTATTGCAGCCTAATGCTCCATTTGAATACCATAATAGAATTGTAAATCCATGCACAGTTAAAAATGAAACTCTCCAAAATGTGTACTTTGTTCATTTATTGTGATTCCACTCATTTTATTGTGAGAACAACGTTCTTAAAAACAAATTCTTGGAAACCACATTCTAAAAATTCAGGACATGCATATTCTCAAATTCGAGAACAATGCATTCATGTATTCGTCTGTATTATCAACCAATAATGTTCTCAAACAAGTAGGTTTGTTACTGAATCTGTCACTTAAACCGCTTCCACACAACATTTGTGCTCAACAGGAAACAAACTATTTCTACACCTCAGAAAGAAATTAGCCAAACAGAGCCTTTAGCTAGTTGTAATTAAACATTTAAACGATAAAATTAATTATTTTTATTAATCTTCTTTCTCAGATTTAATAATTAGACTTTACCGTTTGCTAAATTTGTTTGAAGTTCGAAGAATAATAATGTAATCTTTTTTAATATCTTTGTGTCGCCACAATTTCCCATTTACATTTCTTTCGAAAATTCAGTTATTTATCGTTTGTTAAATTAATTTACAGTTCGAAAAATATATAATTAGTGCAATTGATGGTTTAAAAATAAAAGCGAAACTTTGCCTATTTTATTAGCCTACTTTTCTTTTTTTAATTCGAAAGAATTAAAACAAGAAGTTCATAAAGAACTAAAATAGCCTACTTTCCTGTTACTTAAATACTTACTGAAGTTCTAATCGGGAAAAAAACTAGGTTCCTAAAGTAAATATCATCAACAGCCGTTTCTACACTAGATTTATACACATTAGAAAAAAAAATCGAAACACAGCACCCAGCTATAATTTAAACTTCTAAAAGCCAAAATCAACTATTTTCCTTAATATTCGTTCGCAAATTAATTAAATATTATTTATCATCTGCTCGTGATTTATGTGTAGTTCGAAGAATAAATATTTATTAATAACAAAAGTAATGAAACTACTCCGAACTGCATTAAAAAACAAGAAATGTAAATTAAAACTAAGCATAATTGCATGCAAAAGTATGCCTTGCCGCTTTCTTGGTAGATAATTAATGAATAATCAAAGAATCAAATTGTTCTACATTTTATGACGTCATTCCAAACTGATTCATGAAAATATTATTTTGCTTCAAATATGTTTAAATAAAGTTTCTCATGCCATTGTTGATTTGGCAACAGTTATTTAAATGACTCAAAATTGAATTTCAATGCTAATTCAATGGGAAATTCGCCAACAGATAGTAGATTTATGTCCGTCCGGACGTACAGACAGACGGACAAAAAGTATGAAAGTTGGGTATCTGAGGTCATAGCTTTCTAACAAAAAAAGAATTTTTAAGATCCGATGATTAGAACCGATTTTGGAAGGGGGGTACAGACAGACAGACAAACGGGCAACAGCGGACAGACGACGACAGACTACAAAGACGAGGACAGACAGACAGTGGACATCAACGATTTCAATACCTACGTATAAATGACTCAATGAATTTCATGCAATCAATGGAATCGCGAAGATTATTGCCGTCGACTACAGACAGACGGACAAAGTATGAATGGGTATGAGTCATAGCTTCTAACAAAAAGATTTTAGATCGAATAAACCGATTTGAGGGTACAGACGACGACACGACGACAGCGACAGACGACGCAGACATACACAGACAGACACGAACAACAGCGATGCACAGACTTGGACATCACCGCATTAATACCTACAGTGATTTAAATGACTCAAAATTGAATTTCAATGCTAATTCAATGGGAAATTCGCCGACAGATAGTAGATTTATGTCCGTCCGGACGTACAGACAGACGGACAAAAAGTATGAAAGTTGGGTATCTGAGGTTATAGCTTTCTAACAAAAAAAGAATTTTTAAGATCCGATGATTAGAACCGATTTTGGAAGGGGGTACGGACGGACAGACGGACAGACGGACATCGACCGCATGTCAATACCTACTTTAGGCTTAAGTAGGCTAACAAGAAGTTCATAAAGAACTAAAATAGCCTACTTTCCTGTTACTTAAATACTTACTGAAGTTCTAATCGGGAAAAAAACTAGGTTCCTAAAGTAAATATCATCAACAGCCGTTTCTACACTAGATTTATACACATTAGAAAAAAAAATCGAAACACAGCAACCAGCTATAATTTAAACTTCTAAAAGCCAAAATCAACTATATTCCTTAATATTCGTTCGCAAATTAATTAAATATTATTTATCATCTGCTCGTGATTTATTTGTAGTTCGAAGAATAAATATTTATTAATAACAAAAGTAATGAAACTACTCCGAACTGCATTAAAAAACAAGAAATGTAAATTAAAACTAAGCATAATTGCATGCAAAAGTATGCCTTGCCGCTTTCTTGGTAGATAATTAATGAATAATCAAAGAATCAAATTGTTCTACATTTTATGACGCCATTCCAAACTGATTCATGAAAATATTATTTTGCTTCAAATATGTTTAAATAAAGTTTCTCATGCCATTGTTGATTTGGCAACAGTGATTTAAATGACTCAAAATTGAATTTCAATGCTAATTCAATGGGAAATTCGCCGACAGATAGTAGATTTATGTCCGTCCGGACGAACAGACAGACGGACAAAAAGTATGAAAGTTGGGTATCTGAGGTCATAGCTTTCTAACAAAAAAAGAATTTTTAAGATCCGATGATTAGAACCGATTTTGGAAGGGGGGTACAGACAGACAGACAAACGGACAGACAGGCGGACAGACAGGCGGACAGACATACGAACAGACAGACATACGAACAGACAGACAGATGGACAGAGACAGATAGACATCGAACCGCATTTCAATACCTACAGTTATTTAAATGACTCAAAATTGAATTTCAATGCTAATTCAATGGGAAATTCGCCGACAGATAGTAGATTTATGTCCGTCCGGACGTACAGACAGACGGACAAAAAGTATGAAAGTTGGGTATCTGAGGTTCATAGCTTTCTAACAAAAAAAGAATTTTTAAGATCCGACGATTAGAACCGATTTTGGAAGGGGGGTAGACGACAGACAGACAGAACGGACAGACGGACATCGACCGCAGTCAATACCTCTTTCATTTTTTAATCTTTCGAATTAAAAAAGAAAGTAGGCTAAAAATGAAAAAGTAGTATGACATCGCGAATCCGTCTGTCCGTCGTACCCCCTTCAATCGTTTAAATCATCGATCTTAAAATTCTTTTTGTTGAAAGCTATAACCCGATACCAACTTTCAACTTTTGTCCGTCCTGTCTGTAAGTCCGGACGGAAAATAATCTACTATCTGTCGGCGAATTTCCATTGAATAGCATTGAAATTCATTTTGAGCCATTTAAGTCACTGTAGGATGAAATGCGGTTGAATGTCCACGTATGTCATACCATCTGTCATGTTTTCGTATGTCTTCTGTTCGTATGTCTTCCAATGTGTCTGCAGCCGTCTGTCCGTTTGTCTGTCTGTCTGTACCCCCCTTCCAAAATCGGTTCTAATCATCGGATCTTAAAAATTCTTTTTTTGTTAGAAAGCTATACCTCAGATACCCAACTTTCATACTTTTTGTCCGTCTGTCTGTACGTCCGGACGGACATAAATCTACTATCTGTCGGCGAATTTCCCTTGAATTAGCATTGATATTCAATTTTGAGTCATTTAAATCACTGTAGGTATTGAAATGCGGTTGATGTCCATCTGTCTGTCTGTTCGTTGATGTCGGTCTGTCTTCCGTCTGTCCGTCTGTCTGTCTGTCCGTCTGTCCTGTCTGTCTGCCTGTCTGTACCCCCTTCCAAAATCGGTTCTAATCATCGGATCTTAAAAATTCTTTTTTTGTTAGAAAGCTATGACTTCAGATACCCAACTTTCATACTTTTTGTCCGTCTGTCTGTACGTCCGGACGGACATAAATCTACTATCTGTCGGCGAATTTCCCATTGAATTAGCATTGATATTCAATTTTGAGTCATTTAAATCACTGTAGGTATTGAAATGCGGTTGATGTCCATCTGTCTGTCTGTTCGTATGTCGGTCTGTCTTTCCGTCTGTCCGTCTGTCTGTCTGTCCGCCTGTCCGCCATATTAATATTTTATAACTACAATATAAATTTTAAAAAACTCTATAAATACCTTATGATTATAATATAACTTGTGTTTCTTTGATTGCTGACATATAATTCAGTGATTACATATAATTCTTCTAACACAGTGAAAGGAAATCATTAAGAACTATAACAATTTATTTGATTATTATAGCAATAGGAAAGTAGGCTATTTTAGTTTTTACAGAACTTCTTGTTTTATGCCAAGTTAGAATTATCTATGAATCTTTCTTCATACATATATAATAAACCATCAAAAGAACTCTATTGTGATATTACAACAATCCAAACTGAATTATATCGCATAAATAAATATTTTTCAATTTTTTAAATTTTATTTTAACTAAAGTTTCTCGTACGTTTAACGAAATGGCAACAGTGAAAATATTGAATAAAAATGGAATTTGCATGTTATTCCAATGTAGATTATAATTTTAGTTATTTAAATTTTAAACAAACTTCTAATTAAAATTTTTTAATGAAATTTGGAATGTAGCCTAATCTGATTTTTTGCTTCAAAATGACGTATCCCACTTGTCTGTGAGACTTGTGAATGGCAACAGTGAAAATATGAATAAAAATGGAATTTGCATGCTATTTCAATGTAGATAAATTTTTTAGTTATTTAAGTTTTTTAAATAAACTTCTAATTAAAATTTTTAAATGAAATTTGGAATGTAGCCTAATCTTATTTTTTGCTTCAAAATGACATATCCCACTTGTCTGTGGGACTTATGGTTCTTTCTGTGAAAGTGGGTGACACACAGACGGACAGACGGACGGACTGAACGATTATAATACCTTCCACTTTTTACGTTATAAACGTAGTGTGGAAGTTAAAATGAACATTGTTCTCAAAATTGAGAATCCATTTTTAACAATGTGATAAATTAACGTGAAAAACTCATTGAAACTGTCAAAACGGTAAACTAAACTACCTGAAGAAGTATGACAAAATTCCTCTTGTACTCTTCCTTTCCCTTATCCTCTCCGGAGTAGATCCAGTTGAGATCTAGACCATCGAAGCCGTGCTGTTGGATAAAGACAAGAACGCTTTCAGCGAAGACAGATCTGGCCAATGGGTCAGCGGCCATGGGCGAAAACGATGAGGATCCAGTCGGACATCCGCCAACAGAGATCAGAGTCCTCAGTTTAGAATTTTTCCGTTTGAGGTCGTTGAATTTTTTGTATCCGTCTGGAACGTTATGGAATCAATTGATACTGTTAAGACTTTTTTTTAGTAATTTTATGTGATTATTGTCGCTAAGTTTATTTTATTGTTGCATATATTTTAGGGGTAATTAATGTAAACTGTGCTAATAATTGCGAGTTGAAGAGTTTATTAAGTAATAAGCATTAGAAACCTCATTCAGCTCATTTTTCTGGATTTTTGGCAACAATTTGGTGACTCCGGCGATTTTGGCAAAAACTAAAAATCTCAGTGATATAAATTCGAGAAAACTAGTTTTTCGTATACTGGGCAGACATGCCATTGTTCAAAGTTTATGATACATTTGTGGGAAAATATTTCGATGCAGTGTCCTATTGTAGTAAAATCATCCATATAAAGCTAGAACATCAAAAGTATAGTAATTAAAAAGAAATACTCACCTATATCCCCTGGCAGATCCAAATCAGGTCGGCATGACTCTATTCTGTTGTTCACCATTTTGGCGAACACATAAATGGCATGAGTGCACAGTCGAGGAGGAAAAGCGGAAAAATTGAATTTGGCATCACCTGTTCTGTAGAAAGCCAAAGACGAGAAATAACACACGACCTTGAACTTGGAATCCCTAGACCCTGTGTCATAATTTATATTAAACTAGAAAACTTATACCCGTTCTTCGCACGGAATAAAAAAATATCAAATAGATTCCAAATATGTGTACCATATACCCTGTTATAGGATCATAAACTTATTATTGTTTCCGCTCGTTATAAATTATAAAATTCCGTAAAAGAAATTGCCTATTTGGCGAATTTTAGTTAATAATTTGGCTAGTTTGGCAACGTATTTGGCGAAAAAATAAAGACATCAAACACTAATAGCTCTAGTGCGATGGCCTTTATTAACCATCATAGTTCAGTAATAGCTTAACTATACATTTATTGCTTAAATATGCATACATGCAGTCAACAGAAAAATCAATGAAAAAATCATCAAATAAACCCACAATAAAATCCGGGAATAAAGACTGGCGGAATTACGTCACTTGAAACATGTCAATTATTTTTCAAATAATGAATTTAGTTTCTTAAAGTAATGTCAAAAGAATAAAATAAACATTTTGAATTTTAAATGTTTTCGTTAAAAGTTTTATTTAATTTTTTCAGCCGATGGCATCAGGAAAGAGAAAAAATGATCGGATTTGAGCGAAAGTGGTGTATTTTTTTCAGAAAATTCGAATTTTCTCTAAAAATTGATGAAAAATCTAAGCCTCAGGTGCACACGTTGGTATTAAAGGGAATCTATCTTGAAAATTTCGTATTTCTGAGGACAGTATAAGTAGGTCTTTTACGATCCGAAAACAAACACACAGACACACAGACTCTCTTTTATTATTATAGACTAGCAAATAAATACCCGTTCTTCGCACGGACTAAAAGAATATCAAATCGATCCAAGTATATGTGTCATTTGATTTGCTATAGGATAATAAACTTTGCCTTTGTTCCCGTTCGTTATAAAGAATAAAACCCGTTACTTATATTGCTTTAAAATTCTAAAATAAAAATACATCACTATAAAATGCATATCCTCATAGCACAAAAATCTTCCTCAATATGAACTTACTGTCATCGCAATTTTCCTGATAAATTCAAAATTAACCATAATTGTATAACAATATTATTTCACGTCAAAACCTCCATTCTGGGTTTAAAAAAAAACATTTAGCTCGTTGGCACGTTCAATTATTTTTCAAATCATTAATTTTGTTTCTGAAGGATTGGCAAGAAAATAAAAACAATTTCAATTTTAATTAATTTTTGTGTTCATTTTAATTTCTTCTCTCGAATGGCAACACGAAAGGGAAAAAATGATCGGATTTGAGCGAAAGTGGTGTATTTTTTTTCCAGAAAATTTCAAATTTTCTCTAAAAATGGGACAAATATGAAAAACTAAGCCTCAGGTGCACACGTTGGTATTAAAGGGAATCTATCTTAAAAATTTCGAATTTCTGAGGGCAGTATAAGTAGGTCTTTTACGATCCGAACACAAACACACAGACTCTTTTATTATTATAGACTAGCAAATTTATACCCGTTCTTCGCACGGAATAAAAAAATATCAAATAGATTCCAAATATGTGTACCATATAACCTGTTATAGGATCATAAACTTATTATTGTTTCCGCTCGTTATAAATTATAAAATCCCGTTTCATTGCCTTAAAATTCCAAAATGAAAAATACGCTGTAAAATGCACTCATAAATGCCATCACAATTCCCTCATAAATACATAAAACCTTTTAGCTCAATTGGCGCGTTTTGGGAAATAATTTGGCGAGAAAATAGATATAGCTACCCACACCCATTATACAGCTCAAACACAATGACCTTCGAACAACCGACCAGCTTATAAATTATTCATAAAAGAAATTGCCTATTTGGCGAATTTTAGTTAATAATTTGGCGAGTTTGGCAACGTATTTGGCGAAAAAATAAAGACATAACACACTAATAGCTCTAGTGCGATGGCCTTTATTAACCATCATAGTTCAGTAATAGCTTAACTATACATTTACTGCTTAAATATGCATACATGCAGTCAACAGAAAAATCCAATGAAAAAATCATCAAATAAACCCACAATAAAATCCGGGAATGAAGACTGGCAGAATTACGTCACTTGAAACGAGTCAATTATTTTTCAAATAATAAATTTAGTTTCTGAAAGTAATGGCAAAAGAATAAAATAAACATTTTGAATTTTAAATGTTTTCGTTAAAAGTTTTATTTAATTTTTTCAGCCGATGGCATCAGGAAAGAGAAAAAATGATCGGATTTGAGCGAAAGTGGTGTATTTTTTTCAGAAAATTCGAATTTTCTCTAAAAATGGAACAAATATGAAAAAACTAAGCCTCAGGTGCACACGTTAGTATTAAAGGGAATCTATCTTTAAAATTTCGAATTCCTGTGGGCAGTATAAGTAGGTCTTTTACGATCCGAAAACAAACACACAGACACACACACAGAATCTTTCTTTTATTATTATAGATATGTGGTGTTGGAAACTAGTGCTACGGTCTATGGATACACTGTAATAAATTTATTCAAATACAATATATATGCCGCATATTAACAGCGAATTCTGCTGTATTTGATTGAAACTGGTGCTTTAATTACAATTTTACAGAACTTTGCTGTATTTTTTTTTATCTTGCACATGCTTTGAAGCCCGTCTTGAAGTCACTTACATGTACATCTTTTCTATTGTGGGAAATTCAAATGGATTGGGCGAGTCACGCCTTGGAAATAAGTCGCATAGCGTTACGTTTACCAGTATGAGTGCTGCATTCTGACTTAAATTTTTTTACATTGTATAGATACATATATTTTTTATGTAAGAAACAAAAATGCTGATTCTTTACCACAAAACTTGTTCAACGCAAAAAGTTTAATGATTTTCTTAAACTAATAATAATGTTATTTTTAAGTTTGACTTTAGAGAGATTTTTCTTGAGTTTCTGAAAAAAAAAACTTAATAAATTTCTAACTTTATTTGTATGTTTAGTATATAATGAACCACAAATATTTTTGGGTTCAAAAATTTGTACATTATGAATTCCTTTAATTCGTTTTATTGCAGGTTATTAAAATAGTTATAATCGCTGCTTCGTCACTTGACCTTGGTTCCAATAGAAATCGTGTAGTTCTAGTGCGACGGTAATCGTACCAAACTAAATCCATCGTATGCCATTGAATGACATAATGGTGTTTCCTTTTTATACACAGACTTACTTGAGGTAAGGACATTCTTAGCTGCCGATATTAAATTCTTTGTTGTGTCCAAATAAGAGGACGATGTTCCAATTTTTTTAGATTGATGTGCATCGTAAACTGAAAAACATTAAATACTTTTTTAAGTTACTGGACAATTTGTCTTTTAAAATATAATACATAATTTGTTCCAAATATTAAAAAATAATAAGGAAATTGTTTTAAATATTTTTCTTGCAGCATCTTGGTAACATTTCTTTGGCCTTTGATAAAAAGTTAATTGCAGTGTCCAAAAGAATGAACGTCAACATAAAAGCATTATTTTAGTATTTTCATTAGTTTCGGAGAAGTTAATGGACAATTTGTGTTTTTAAACTTAATAAATATTTTTCAAAAACACATTTCAACAATTTTTTACAAATATTTCTCTTACAGCATCTTGGTACAATTTCTTTGGCCTTCGATAAAAAGCTCATTGCAGTGTCCAAAAGAATGAATGTCCTGTCTTTGTTGCTGCATGAAGAAGACACATCGGATGAACTTAACGGTTTCAACTGTGTCGTTAGTATCAGAAATAATATCACTTTCAAGCACCTATAAAAAGTGGACAATCTTTTTAAATATGAACGCATGAACCTGCATCTATAATAAATAAAAAATGATTAAGCACATAATATTTTAGGCATCCGCCCACTAGGACTATCAGTACGAGTAATCATACACAATATTTTTCGTAAAGGGGGCACCAAAAATTTGTTGTTCAAAATAGTCTGAGTTTTCCTAGATCAGGCTCTGTGTGTAGCAAAAATTTTCATATTGTTTTTTAAAATTATTTTATTCCACTGTAAAACATTGTTTTGTCGGCTTATAAAAAAGCAACTTTTAAATTAACTTATAGACAATTTTAAAAAGTACAAGCGTGGGTCTTATCAATACCTAACTATACCAGCAAGTTCGGAAACAATAGGTAAACAATTGTGGATGCTAGAAATGAACAACTCGATCGAATTTCACCATAAGTTTAAATTTCGTTTTTCGAAAATTCATGTCCCCTTAACAATCGTAATCTCCTTAATATGCACCCTTTGTTTTTTTCAGTTGATGTAACGTTTACTCCTTCTGCAGAACGGCAAATTCTTGACCTGTGTGTTAGTACATAAATCTTATGCAATAGAAATTTATAGAAAATAGAGTAACTGTAGTTCATAATATCTACATTAACTACTTAATTAAATGTTACTTTAGAAAGAAAGTGTTCTGCAAAGGCTATTTTTCCTGTAATTACTATTATTTTCTCCAAAAGACATTTATTCTAGCACTACAACAAAAATTATTAATTTATTTTATTTATTGTACTTGAGAACAAATATTCGACTTTACTGTTCAATGTCGAAGTTCTTCAGTTACTTTACTTTTTACTGAGTTTCTTATACTCTTGGAGAACTGTCGTATTTCCCTGTATTTTTAGAATCAAAATGTTATTTTTATTTAACAAATAGTTAAAAAAATAATAGTTATTAATAGTTGCTTTTGTAGTTCCAGAGATTTATATGCCAATCTGCTTAACGTAAAAACATTATACATGTGAATTATTTTGGAACTAATGAGATTTAATTTTTTTCACGTAATTATAAAAACAGTTTATGTGTTTACTCAACGTTCAAACGAATTAACTTTAGAAAATACTAACAAAATTGTCTAATCAAGTACTTACATTTCTATTTCCGAATAACTTAATTCGATTATGTTACCATTGTAAACAATCTTATGCGACATTCTACAATTGCGCTTTTATATAACCCTTGAGTTTGGTAGTCATGATGAACGTTTGATTAGAAATCTTTCATCGCCCGACTGATTAGCAGAGCGATTGGATACATATTTAAATGAAAATAAAAAGTTAACAGTCACGACAGTTATATTTGGATTTCGTTTAATGTTCCAACCATACTGTTTTTTCTCTAATTATATAACTTGAAGAATCATTATATTAAATTCATTTGCACTTTTAGATACACATTATGTATATTCAATAATAGTTAAGGGGACAGGGAACAAAACGAAACTCTAAATTGCCTATCTTTCATTTCAATTTTAATAACTTAAATGTCTAATTACGAAAAAACTAATTTATAATGAACGCCGGAGTCTATGGGACTGCAGTTGGTAAGGATAATAGTTAATTTCAATATTACTTTGTTTTCAGCTTCAAATATACCTTTGCGTTAAATCTAATAATCTCATTTAAACTGAAATAAAAAGGGAATACTGAAATTACTAAGCCAATGTTCAATTCCAATATTTTGGTGCATGACTTGATCTGCATATAGTGCAGGCCATAGTGCAGGCAATGATTTGGAGTAAATAGTTTTAAATTTACACTGTAAAAGAGTTTATTTAGACGAATTAAGACCGTAAAAGTAAAAAGTAAGCGAAATGGTTTTTAACAGTCGAAATTATGTAAAGTTTCGGTAAAGGTGACGTTTTATTGCAGTGGAGTTTTGAGGCATCTCATTTTAATGCCTTGGAAGCTTCTGAAAAATCTACCTGTCATTAAAGAGATAAAATTTTAAAAACTCAATTGTATTCATTAAATTTGAGAAACAAGTGCACATACAGTAAAGGAACATTTGCTGACTTTTAAAAGTTCCTAAATGCGACAGCAGGTTTTCTTGTGTTCCGAAATATCTGTTAGTGAAATACAATTAGATGTTATAATCTAGAGTATTGTTGCCTTACTTTCGTATTTGTCTTTGTAATACTATACAGTATTAGACCTAAACAAATTCATTCAACGTTATCCCAAGTAATACAACATTTCCTAACCAACCTTCAACATAATCATAAGTCTATAGTTAAACTCATAGTTTCCTTGCACAAAAGCCACGACCACGGGAGGAGCTATATAAAACGCGCGGAGCAATCAGGTGAAGACAAAATAAAACGGCTGAAATTTCCTCTTCATCTGAATGCTCCTCGCGTTTTATAGCTCCGCCCATGGTCGTGGCTTCTGTGCAAGGAAACGATGAGTTTAACTATAATGAGTGGACATATATGTCATATACTAATAGAGCACCCATAATATCGTTGTTGTAATAAGCACAATAGGGACAACCCGGAATCGTTTCCAGCCGGAGAAGTACCCCAAATCATAGATTTCACAGTTTTGCAAACTATTTAAATAATTTAAGTGGGACATTCAACCCCAATGGTACTTTTAGTTTGTATAATTCGTTTCTTGGTAAACGAGAAAACAAGTTAGTCTTTGCCAATGCCAGAGTTCCCTATTGTATTTTTACTGAGTCAATTTACAACTTCCATATATACAAAACAGTGTCTATAAATTGCACATTTCAGAACACAAAATGACTTCCTAGGAATTGCATTTTTATCCAAAAAGTACGATTGGCAGTAAAAATTGGAATATCAAAGTGTAATTGTTAGTCCATAGTTGGATTGTTAGTTCATATACAAGGATCGGCGAGCGACAGCAAGCAGGGGACGTTCTCGCTAGTATTATTAAATTAGTAATTTGAAATTATACAATTAGTATATTAATCAATTTTACTGTTTAGAAATCCAAATATTGTTGTTGAAACTAAAACCAAATCATAAATTACACCAACACTTATTTGTATCTGTTGGTATATTAACCAATTCCGGTTTTTTTTTCAGTGACCTATTCCGTATTCTGATCAGCAACATTGCCGGTAGAAACCTAAAGACACATTGTTATTTTGTTCGGGTGGCTTGAAAAAGCTTTAAAATTCCGTCTGAATGCTACAAAGTGCTATAATGGTCTCAAATGAAAGTCTTCTATGCCCAGTTCATGAAAGTTCAAATCTGTAAACTAAAGTATAATTCACGAGGTTCCAAAATAATAGAAAGAAACATATAAAAAGAATGACGGAATTAAAAATAATAATAATGGGAAAATTAAGGAATTGTAATATATTTGTGTACTTTTGATTAGTGTCAATTCTTGATGTGTTGTATGTATTAACCATTCAAAGTAATTCCTAAATCTAATTCTAAATTTTTATTAAAAATGCTATATAAAACACAAAATAAGAGTGCACGTTCCACGTTCTTTTAGAATGAAACTCTACATGTTTTTATGACTTTTTTTTATAAAGAAATCATCTTTTACGATTTTGGTACAACCAATACAGTCAGTCTTCTACAAAATCCAATTTATGCTCAAGAAGTTTCATGTCCATTACGACAGCAACTTATTGGCCACTGTTCTCAGAAGCGGGTATTTCTTGCCGTAACAGTGACCTCTGAAGTCATCGGAGTCGATAGACCACACAAGACCACCGCCAAGACCTTTTCTCATCAAGTAATCGACCTAGTATAAAACACAAGAAAATTTAAATGATAAGTTATTGCTATATAATATTAAACACTTTTTAGAAATTAATAATTTTCTTTTTAGGGATCTTAAAGTGTCTAAAAATAATATTTTACTTCAAAGTCACATAATTTAATTCGTATATAAATTCATATAAACGATCCAAACTTTTTTAAATATATGTTGAAGACTTTTAAAGCCCAATAAGGGTTTGTTATTAGTTTTATAAAAAGGTTTAGTTGTATTTGATAACAAGACCAAGGATTTAAAAAATTCCCACAATTATTAAAAACAACTCATTAAATATTTCTGAAATTTAAAAAAATATATATTTCGGAATTTTTAAACACAGTATGATAGGTCTAATTGGAATTTGCTTCTTTATTCGAATACCTAGAATTCCTTGTCCCCTAAATGTAATGAAATATATTTTTATGTAATTTAATCGTTTCCAGCTGTCTATTTGTCGCCTTCCTTTTCAGGAGCTTTAACACAGCCAATTACGCCTCGTAATTTAGAACCCTGGTTAAGTGACGAGGTCGACACCTGAGCACCCAACTTAGCTTCGAGCAACATCGTACGCTAATGCCGTCGGGACTTTGGACTCCACAGATTTAACGAGCATGTCTATCCCAGTATACTCGGGTAATTAGTTGGATTTTGGCTGCATATTTCCGTCTATAGGAAAGCAGTAACTGCCACCGGGTTCGAACCCGCTCCAAATGCTTGCGATCCGATCTGGGCTGATAGCGTGTCCAAAGCTATACCAACTCGGCTACCAAACCCATATTTTTATGTAAAAAAATAAGTTGACACACTTCCCAGAAACAGAAGAAATTTTAACAGCTCGGTAACTACCATTTGAAGAAAGGTTTTTTGTTCTTTTCTCCCTCATATCTATATTTAGATTATTTTTCGATTAAACTGTAGGTAGAAAAGAAGTAAAATGTTTTTCCAACGAAGCGACATTTATAGAGGAAAACACTCCTTCATAGAGAAGATAGCAATTGTGAAAAAAATTCATTGGAAACAATTTGACATTCTTTTTTTTTACCTTTATTTCCATAATAATGTTTGAATGACACTGTTTCAGAACTTGAGTGGCAACAGATATACTGAATAAAAATAAATTATTTTTCAAGCTTCGATTGGTGAGTCAATGTCACGGAAAGCACCAATCGGAGCACTGATCGAAGGAAATACAAGAATGAAAGCTGGAAGGAACTACGTTACCTGAAACAAGCCGATCGTACTTATAAACTATACGACCTGCATATTAACAAGTATTCTGAAAAAGTTACTTTTAACCACCAAGTAACTTTTACGGAATACTTTTTTCGTTAAAATGAGCTTCTATTTTTTAGATTTTTGTTTGGCAAGACGCTGTTTAAACAGACATTTTATATGAGGAAAAAGAATATATGAAGAGCTTAGTGGACTAAAGTGTTAAGAGACAAAAAGGTGAAAACGAGAAAATGAGCTTTAAAGTTTTTAGTTTGCACTTTAATCCGTTAAAAACGGTTCTTTCAAACGGTAAAAAATATGTTATGTTCGTTTATAAAATTACAGGTTTTAGAATGAATAATTTAAAATATCTTATTTCAAAAGAACAACCATTTATTTTCGCTTTAAATCAAAACTGCAAAACAGCCTTCCACTGATGCCAGATTTCAAGTTACAAACTTTCATTATAATCTCGTCACACACACTTTTATAATAATCTCGTTACAACACACTCCCACCTTTTGATAAATGGTTATCAAAACCTTTGTTTATATCTTAACCTCTTAGAACGATTCTACACTATCTAAGTTGGGCACTCCCACCATTCGTACGCTTTGATGGAACATCGCTGGAGTTAATGGTGCCAAGTCCACCGGATCTTTGATCCTTAAGTCCTGAACTTGCGCTATTTCCCTACTATGTATTAACATGGATATACTCAGAGATGCCTTAGTGATTGCTGTGTCTTTATAATCACTGGTGGTTTTTCCCATAACTAGCCATCCCAAGTGTGTTTTGCAAGCTATCAATCTACATTGCAGATGCTTCATGTTTCCCGTGTAGAGCTGCTCACAATAGTCCGCTCCAATTAACAGCTCGATCTCCGTCTCACCTTCCCCGTAATCAGCTATCCATATACGTTTATCAGACAGTTCTGTATCCCATGGTCCACGTTTAAGCCTAGGAATCTTCCCACATATAGTCTGCTGATCCAAGACTTGTATGTCCACAGAAAAATTACCATTTGGATGTTTTAGGGTAATATTGTAGAGACCATGGTCCTTCACGTGTGTTCTTCCTCCACCAAACACAGAATGGGCTAAACTTCTTCTTGCTGTGGGTTTGAGAGCTAATTCTTCCACCGTTCTCTTCAACAGATGAGATTTTTGTGACCCGCTGTCGAGAAGGGCCCGAACCAGCTTCCTTCTTCCGTTGGACTCAATATTTACAAGCACAGTCTGCAGAACTTCATTACTCTCTTTGGCGACTAACACATTACTTGAATCTATTGGATCACTATTTTCTACCTCTTCTTTGTTTATTGGCAATTCTAAACACATAATAAGGTAATGCCTCCGACCACACAGCATACATTTGATCTTTGATTTGCATTCTTTGGCCCGATGGTTAGGTTTAAGACATTTAAAGCAGGCTTTCTTTTTTCTTAAAACTTCTTTCTTCTTATTTAAAGTCCATCTTTGAGCTAGGAAGTAATCTCTACTCTCATGGGATTTGTCGCAGAACGCACAAGATGGCCGTCTGTTGGATATTTCACTGGAAATCAGAGCAGTGGTGGTGGGAATGTCCTCTTCGTAGCTTTGCTCCCTTTTCGGCTTACACTTTCCACGAGCGTTCCCAAAACCATTTCTAGCCAGCTGTAACCGTTCTTCGCCTTCAACCTCATGTTTCAGAAAAGAGAGTAACTTCTTTAGTTGGTTTCCGAAATTCCCAGGCAATTCATTTTCTTCTTGCGACTGTATTGGTATTCGTAACCAAACTCTCTTCAAATCTTCAGGTATGCAGGACTCTACCAAGGGGAACAAAATTGCTTCATACTTCTCACTTGTCAATCCTAACGATTCCAAAGATCTGATGTGGGACTCTAACTTGTCATAAAGCTTAGCTACATCCCCCTTTCCTCCCTTTTCAGTAGCATTTTCCACAACTAGAGATAACAATGGGGAACTTGCATGTGTCGGGAAATAGCGAAATACCATTTGTAAATGAAACTTCATGCGATTCTAAGAACATCGACATAAATTTTACCTCAATCCGACCATTAGTTTATTTTTAATTAATTTTCAAAGTTTGCGCTTAGCCCCGCCCCTTGAAAACGCTGCCTCTGGCCTCCCCTCCCCGCGTGACGTCAGTAGACCCAACTGGGAAAGCCAGAGATCGGCGGCCGCTGTGTTTTGCGAATGTCACTCTTCCTAATGCTTTTCTTATCGCGTCGAATCCATTAAAGTTATGTAAATTCTGGAAAATATTAGTGCATATGAATGTTGCAAAGTAACTTGTTGTAATAGTACCACGAAAAAATTACACCAGAAAATATATTTCAGCTCCCACAGAACGTTTATAAAGTTAAAAGTGGAAGCTTTTAAAAATGCTATATGTCCTTTCGTCACCTAGGGCGCGACTAGAAAAGAAATTTTGGGGTTGGGGCAGTTGTCGTAAATTTTATTTATATATTTTAATTAATATTACTTTAATTTAAATTATTTTTAATTAAAACTGTTTTTAATTGAAAAAAATATTTTTCAATGTAAATAGAGTTATTCCAATGTTAATAGTTTTTTTTGCTAATTTATTATTACTAATTATGGACATTAATTAGTTTTTGTTTTACATAACTAATGTTTGTATCATTTAATAAACAATTAATGTTTTATTTTTAAAATAAAAATTAAGTGCGATAAATAGGGAAAAAATCAATTACAGAATGTTTTTATTGAGCATTTAACTTATTAGATAATTTAAATTACTTAATTTGTAGTACAGAAACTAAACGAATTAAATCAATAATGAAATTAAACAAAATTTCATCACAAAAATTCCATTTAAAATTATATTTTAAATTTGAAACAAGTAGGTTTGTAACAGAATCTGTCACTTAACTAGCTTCCACATATTTGTGTTTAACAGGAAAAAACGCGCCAAACACAACATTAATTCTATATTTAACATTTACAAGCTAAATTTGGCTAGTTTCATTTATTTTATTTCGAAAATTCAATAATTATTACTTATCGTTTGCAAAAATCAATTATATTTTAAAGAATAAATATGTCATATTCCTCGCTTTTAAATAGAATGAAAACATTTCATATCAACATACAAGGATTCCGTAGTGAAATATATTTGACGTCATTTCAAACTGATCGATGTCGCAAAAATAAATTTATTTTAATTTATTGTCTAAAAGAATTAAAGTTTCTCGAGCGATTGTTGCGAATGGCAAATGTGATTTAATTCTAATAAAAACAGGGCCTTTAGCTATTTGTAATTCAAAGTTTTAAACGCCAAAATTAACTATTTTCATTAATCTTCTTTCTCAGATTTAATCATTAGACTTTATCGTTTGCTAAATTTGTTTAAAGTTCGAAGAATAATTATGTAATCTTTTTAATAAATATTTTTGTCGCCACAATTTCCCATTTACATTTCTTTCGAAAATTCACTTATTTATAGTTTGTTAAATTAATTTACAGTTCAAAAAATATATAATTTGTACAATTGATGCTTTAAAAATAAAAGCGAAACTTAGCATATTTTTTTTATGCCAAGTTAGAATTCTCTATGCATCTTTCTTCATACATATATATAGAACCATTAAAAGAACTCTATTGTGATAATACAACAATCCAAACCGAATTATATCACATAAATAAATATTTTTTCAAGTGTGTTTATTTTTATTTTAACAAAAGTTTCTCGTACGTTTAACGAAATGGCAACAGTGAAAATATTGAATAAAAATGGAATTTGCATGTTATTTCAATGTAGATTAAATTTTTAGTTATTTAAATTTTAAATAAGCTTCTAGTTTAAATTTTTTAATGAAATTTGGCATGTAGCCAAATCTGATTTTTTGCTTCAAAATGACGTATCCCACTTGTCTGTGGGACTTGTGGATGACAACAGTGAAAATATGAATAAAAATAAAATTTGCATGTTATTTCAATGTAGATAAAAAAAATTTAGTAATTTAAATTTTAAATAAACTTCTAATTTAAATTTTTTAATGAAATTTGGAATGTAGCCTAATCTGATTTTTTGCTTTAAAATGACGTATCCCACTTGTCTGTGGGACTTGTGGTTCTTTCTGTGAAAGTGGGTGACAGACGGACTGAACGATTATAAAACCTTCCACTTTTTACGTTATAAACGTAGTGTGGAAGCTAAAACCAAAAAATTAATGGACATTAAAAAAAATATATAGATAATTCCAGGTGTAACTGGCACTGTTGAAGGTCCACGGAGGCTAGAAATGATTATGTACATATACTGTATTAAAAAAAAAAGTTTTAGAGAGAGTGGGAGTTGGATAAATTATCTGGCCATTTTTAATTTGATTAAATTTACAAAAGAAGGTTAATGAAGATCGGCAATTTTGGAAACTAAAGTATAAATTAGAAGTAAATGCTGTGTTTTACGAATTTGTTTCCAAGTTTTATAACTCGCGCGTGTGTGACAGAGATTCTAGGTGATAGTTACTGTTACACACCTACGTGTTGTAGTTTTCCTAAAGATGTAAAAAAAAAATACGCGTTGACAGTTAGGTTCAACAATGTTCAAAAAGGAAGCAGGTATTTTTATTTTTAATTGTACCATATAACATACTCATGTTTATAAACTAAATTGCTTCTTTGAATTCAAATACAAATTAAAACTAAATTTAAATTATGGAAATAACTGCATTAAGAATGAGAAATATTTTTCATAGTTACAGGGATTGGATGAACTTGTTACGAGAATAATGTACAAAACTTGAATTCTGCGTTCCACATAATTACATAAGAGACAATATATCTGCTCGAACATGTTTGTCGTAACACGCGTTACAAGTCGTTAAAAAAGCATTTTACTTATATCTAAGTAACTTATAAAATATGTGATTTAATTTAAAAATTGCAATGTGTGTACATTATTATGTCGAATCCCTGTAATAATGAGAAATATTTCCCAATCTTAAATTACAGGTATTTCAATCAATTAAATTTAATTTTAATCTACATTTATATTATATAGTTAAATTATAAGTACAAATACATACAATTACATAATATAATTGCATAGAAATTTATTTTATAACATAAGTCTGTTACCATTAAGAATAAAAATAGCATTTCTTTTACAACTCAAGGAACATTAAAAAACTGCTTTTCTAAAGGGTTTTTCGTGGTACTAATACAACAAGGTACTATGCAACATTCGTATGCACTAATATTTTCCAGAATTTACATAACTTTAATGGATTCGACGCGATAAGAAAAGCATCAGGAAGAGTGACATTCGCAAAACATAGCGGCCGCCTATCTCTGGCTTTCCCAGTTGGGTCTACTGACGTCACGCGGGGAGGGAAGGCCAGAGGCAGCGTTTTCAAGGGGCAGGGCAAATCGCAAACTTTGAAAATTAATTAAAAATAAACTAATGGTCGGATTGAGGTAAAATTTATGTCGATGTTCTTAGAATCGCATGGAGATTATTTTAAAAGAATAAAAAAATACATGCAAGTTCCCCATTCACGCACATAGTATTCTATCAATAACTCTTCTCTTCCAAATCGATTTTTTAATGCATTGATCGTTTTTTCGTAATTTTCTGCTGTTGGCGGAAAACTTTCAATTACTTCACGTGCTCGGGTACCGTAAGAAATACACTGTAACAAATACTGGAATTTGTCTTCCGTCGCCAACTCACTATCGTTATGTATTCTTTGGAACTGACTCCAAAATCCAAGGTAATCTTTCAGATCTCCTCCAAAATGAGACAATTCTATCTTTGGAAGACGCATCCTTCGATCTGCACCTGGCGAAGAAGCAATCGAACCCGGGCCAACAACAGGAACAACTTGATTACTGAAATATGCTTCTCTTTCTGCCTTCACCAAATCCATTTCTTGGTTGTATTCTTCAATTTTATTATATTCTGCTTCAAATTCGGTATCTGTTTTAATTTCGTTTAAAATAAGTTCATCCAGTTCTTTAATTTTATCAAAAATTCTATCGAGAGTAACGCACTTCACTTTAATATTCTTGCAATCGGGCGTCTCCTTCCGACTGTCGAATAGAATTCCGACAGTCTTTGTAAAAGTCATTCTGAATGGTTTCCGTTTTCGAATAAGGTCTTCCATTCTTCAATAAAAAATATACTAAACTAACCTGCGTCAAGAATCACGTCCGGGTCACCAAATGTTCGTTTATAAAATTACAGGTTATAGAATGAATAATTTAAAATATCTTACTTCAAAAGAACAACCATTTATTTTCGCTTTAAATCAAAACTGCAAAACAGCCTTCCACTGATGCCAGATTTCAAGTTACAAACTTTCATTATAATCTCGTCACACACACTTTTATAATAATCTCGTTACAACAAAATACTTAACTTTAAGTTTATGAAAAAGGGGAAACTTGTTATCTTTAAAGGATGGAATAATATGTTCATTGACCAAAAAAATCTCTGCTTTTTTTCCAAATGTCACGTAGCACGTTCTTCCACTAAGCTCTTCATGCATCTAACAACATTTTATCGATTTGAGGTTTAAAAAAATCATGTCAACTTTCAATTGTCTATAGCTCTTATTTATGCATAAAAAAACTTGAAACTTTAAAAATTACTATATTTAAATTTAGCCCCAACGTTAAGAGATTTAGCTATGCATAATCATTTGCAAAAACCTTTTCGCTGTAAATTAGTTATGGGTTGTGTCACATTTCATTCAAATATTACTGATAAAACTAGGGATCGGAAAAAGTTATCTTTAAAAATTAATTCTGTAGCAGCTAACAGTAAGGTAAGGTAATCGTTTCCGGCTGCCTATTTCTAGCCTCCTTCAGGAGCTTTAACACAGCCAATAACGCCTCGTAATTTAGAACCCTGGTCAAGTGACGAGGTCGACACCTGAGCGGGCACCCAACGGAACTTCGAGCGACATCGTACGCTAACGCCGTCGGGACTTTGGACTCCACAGATTTAACGAGCACGTCTGTCCCTGTGTACTCGGGCCCATCCGTGATGAGGATTTTTATACTATTTCCAGCACAGACGATTTATAGATAGGCAGTAGTGGGATTCGACCCCCGATCTAAAGTTGAATCTTAGGCTGATGCCCTAACCACTCGGCACGACGACCAGCTAACAGTTAATCAATATGAAATGTAACAAGTTACAGTTACTTTATACTAAAAGTAACTCATTACAGTTACTTTTAGAAATGTCAAGTTAAGGTGTACGTAAACACTTGAACTTTTTCCCCCCTAATATTTCACTTAAAAATCCAATTTTTTTAATATTTGGTATAATTTATAAGTTATGGCGGTACGTGTAAAAATATTTAAAAAAATTAAAATGTTAATTAATTAGCATTTTATGCATTAATTGGCATGTTTTTAAACACTCATAACTCAAGAACTAATTAACTTAGACATATAAAATTATCATGCAAATTAATCACCAGTTAATTCTGAAAGGCGTGAACCTCAAACCAAGTTTGTAGCTCTTTTAGTTTTTATTTATTATTTTTTATAATAAGCAACATTAAAAAACCCCAATTTTTTATTAAAAAAATAACTTTGACATGTAATATAAAATTAATTTAAAAACCAAATCTTCGTTTTTGAGGTTCACGCCCTCCCCCAACTTATTCCACAAGTAAACAATTCGCTTGACAAAATGTTAATTTTAACTTTAGTTATCATTGTTTAAGCAAAGTAACACATGAGAAAAATGAAGTTTTGAGAAAATGGAGTTTAAAGGTTATAAAAGCCAACTAACTTTCATGATTTGGAAGATTAGAAAAACCCCTGTAACTTTTTATTAGAGTATAGAGTACTAGAGAAATAACGGAAAATAACGAAAGTTACTTCGTTACCTTCTAAAAGTAACTAAGTTACAGTTACTTTTTGAAAAATCTAATGGCATTACCTAAGAAAAGTAACTGTTACAAGTGACGCGTTACTCCAATACCTGAATAAAACAATAGAAAAAATGTAGAAATTCCTATACTAGTCAAGTGTTTAAAACACTTATAATATTAGAATTTTTACCTTCGCGTTTAGACTTCTCTGGTCGTCATATCCAACCCATTGGTTGTCTTTAAAAGCGTAAGGGGTCCATGCATCGGGGTCCCATACAGAAGCCCATCTCAACTTGTATAAGTTGTAACACACCTACAGATTATTAAAAAACAAACTTATTGATATCACAAATATAAATATTATTTTATAAGTACACTTTTATAAATTGTTGCTTTTCTAAAGGTCCGGCAAGGCCCGACGCCTTAATTTCAGGGGAAGGTCATAAAAAAGGACACATGGGTCAAAGTTAGTGCGATTTCTAAATTTAATATCACTTTAAGTCATTTAATTATTTTACTCTCAGTTACTTACTACCTAGTTTTTGATGACTTCTCATCATCGCCGGGGCTAACTTCTCATTATGAAAGGTTATATTTAAGAACTAGCTGTTATACCCGACGTTGCACGGGTAGAGGTGGAAAAATAATTTAACAGTCAATTTAACTATTTTTTTCTTTCATTTTAGTTACATAAGATATGAAGATTACCCAGTAATTTTCCATTTAATAACCCAACTTTTATACAGTAATGATTAATATTAATTTCAAAAATACCTTTGATAAGAAGCTCAAATTAAAAAGAATACATATTTAAGTAAAAAATAATCAGTAAGAATTAGAAATGGAAAAACAGCTAAATCTTAAAAGGGTCTCAAACATTTATTTTAACGCAATTCAAGGGAGTTCTATAATAAATTAAGTAACTTTTTTTGGACACTTTATAGATATAAATACAATATAAGCAGTAAAAATTTCTACCATAATTCAATACAAATGCTGAAAAATTAAGAATTCAATGCATATGTATACAGTACTAAATCAATGCAGATATGTACAATAATTGAATGAAAATAAATACAATAATAATTGAATGAAAATAAATACAATAATAACGCTAGCAAATTTATACCCGTTCTTCGCATGGATTAAAAGTTATCAAATCGTTCCAAATATGTGTACCATATAACCTGTTATAGGATCATAAACTTATGTTATTGTTCCCGCTCGTTATAAAGTATAAAATCCCGTTTCATTGCCTTAAAATTCCAAAATGAAAAATACGCTATAAAATGCACTCATAATTGTCATCACAATTCCCTCATAAATACATAAAACCTTTTAGCTCATTTGGCGCGTTTTGGGAAATAATTTGGCAAGAAAATATATATAGCTACAAACACACCCATTATACAGCTCTAACACAATGACCTTCGAACAACCGACCAGAATATAAATTATTTATAAAAGAAATTGCCCATTTGGCGAGTTTTAGTTAATAATTTGGCGAGTTTGGCAACGTATTTGGCGAAAAAATAAATACATAAAACAATAATATGCAGCTCTAGTGCGATGGCCTTTATTAACCATCATAGTTCAGTAATAGCTTAACTATACATTTGTTGCTTAAATATGCATACATGCAGTCAACAGAAAAATCAATGAAAAAATCACATCAAATAAACCCACAATAAAATCCGGGAATGGAGACTGGCGGAATTACGTCACTTGAAACATGTCAATTATTTTTCAAATAATGAAATTAGTTTCTGAAGGTAATGGCAACAGAATAAAATAAACATTTTCAATTTTAAATGTTTTCGTTAAAAGTTTTATTTAATTTTTTCAGCCGATGGCATCAGGAAAGTAAAAAAAGATCGGATTTGAGCCAAAGTGGTGTAGTTTTTTCAGAAAATTCGAATAAAAACGTTCGAAAACGATAGAAGGATTGTTCTGATTCGAAAAATTCTTAGCCTATGTTTGTTCCGGAGATGAGATGAATTTTTGTGCCAAATTTCGTGACGATCTGTTGCGTGGTTCTTTAGATCTCGTGTCTTATACAAACAAACAAACAAACGGAAGTTGCCTTTTATGTATATAGATGAATGGGAGCGGTAGCCGGGTCTCCAAACCGAATTATTCACACTGCGTTAATACAATGGAATAAATTTTTTTAGCTAAATTTCTCCAAATGTGTTTAATATATTTACAAACGTTTTTTTTCCTGATAAATGTAGCTGGCTTATATGGCCTTAAAAATTAATTTTTTGAACTTGGTTTGAATATTTTGTTGTAAAATTATTTATTGAAAATTGAAAAAAATATTCCAACCAATTACAAAAAGTGGAATTATGGAGTCCTGTAAGCCAAATACATTTATCATATAAAAAAAACTCTTTGTAAAAATATATTCAATACAGAAGCAATTGACTTACACAGAGAGAACCCATTCGATTAACACAGAGAGAAAACTTTGGTTTGGTGACCAGCTACCGCTTCCATTTCCTCTTAATCAGTTGTTTCCCTACCTCATTGAATCCCAGCAATTCGGCATCCCCGTTCAGCCGTCCCCTCGCCCCGGCACCATTAGCAGGGGCCCGGACACCATTTTCAGTAGGGTTCGCCAGAGTGAAGGTCCTGCCGAACAAAGCCATCCCTAGTATGAGCTTCTCTTTGGGAGCTCCGTTATTCAGCCAGTAGTTCACTGCGAAGTCCTGTAAACAAAGCACAAAGATAAAGCTTATTTTCCAAATCCGATGTTACAAAGAGTGCGATTTTTTTTTTTTTTAAATATTTCTGACTGAGACTTAAATGACGAGCTTCGTGAAATAACGTGTTACGTGACAAAAAGGTGAACACGGAAAAATAAGCTTTGGAGTTTTGAGATCCGTTAAAAAGGTACATGTAAACGGAAAAAATATGCTTAACTTAAAGTTTATGGATGAAATAGAAGCTTGTTAGAAAAGCAGGTAACAGAAAGAACATCAAATTCGCAAATTTTTAAATGCCACATAGCACGTTCTTCCACTAAGCTATTCAAATGTAAATATAGTTTCTTGCTCTCATTGAATATAATTACGGGAAACAATGTCGTCCAAAATTGAACGTTACGTGAAATTGGCAGAATTCCAAGTGAACTGACAAGAAAGACATTTGAAATGATACCTTGCCAATCCAAATTCAGTCTTTTAGTAATGAACATATTGAAACTTAATTGGTGAAGCTGATCCAACTTTTGAAGGTCCCATCGACATAAATAAAGTTAATAAAATAAATGCAAGAAAGTCAATTTATAGATGTTGCAAAAGTCTATTTTCTTTCCAAGCCAGTTGTGTAATTTAATTTCCACATTTTACTCACTTCCGCAATGTTCAGAAATTTTTAATAGCATCTAAGCGTTTAGATTTCGTTCTCTTCACATTTCTACAGTTTATCGTATCAATTTTTTTTCACAACGTGAAGGCACATGTAAGTTTTATTTTCACTAAATAAGAGAACAATGAACTTCTCTTTTTTATATTTTACTTTATAAAAATTTAAAAATTAAGTCAGCTTGCAGGAGAGAATTCTGTGAGTTTTTGAAGGTAAATTCCGTCGTAAAATAATAAGCTATACTTACAACTGTCAACTCTTGGTCTTCCATCGAAGCCTGTGGTGGAGCGTATAGTGGAGAGTTAAAACCAGTAAACGGTTGCCAGGCGCCATGCAGGTTGAAACTCAAGAGATGAATTTGATCCAACTCCCTGGGGGAATAGATGACAAGTATACTTAAATTTCCGTTTTATCTAACTCTTCCCAACAGCTGATTGCTCTTGCAAAAAAAAATGAAACTTTTTATTCTATTAATGTTTTAAAAACAAAATTTATTTTTAAACAGTAACCCTTAGTGGAAATCCTTGATCCAATATTTGCTGAGTTATGTCTATACCTAGATTGCTGACACCGGATTTTCTTTACCCTACTTAGTTCAACTCAGAGAATGTGAAACCTGCCCCAATAAAAACATAGCAGTCTTTTGACATGCCTCAATGTATGGAATACGGTTTTGTAGCTCATTTACGCCCCAAAGATTCAAAAACTCAAGAATCGACAGGGGCCTTTAAAAAAATAGCCCAAGAAAGTGAAGACAATAAGTCTACAACTCATAATATCAGGATCCTTCAGTGGGCCACGGAGAATATTTAGACTTCGGTAATTCAATATAAGTATCTAACGGAAAGTTATATTTTCTGACTTTCAAAGATAATTAAAAAAAAAACATCTAAAAACTATAGCTTACATATATATTTTTAAACTTTACTTACTTCGAGATTCCTGGAATATCGTAAGCTGTATCAATAAAATATCTTACACCAGACACAGTACTAGTCAACATAAGCTCTTTTGCGTGCAATGCTTCTTTCAGTTCCTGAAATATATATAAAAAATCAAGTTCCAATTAATATTTAATTTATGTTACGAATGCACAATTAAAAATGTTTTAAAGCATTAATAAAATACTTTTTGTGACTTTGATGTTTCACCTACGTTCCACCAGATATATTTGCCAAATGGCCATATATACCCAATTTTAAGTCAAACTATGAGCAAAGTGTCTTTGAACACATCAGCTCTGTAAATTGGTCGATGACATTGTGCAATAGTGCACCGAAAGACAAAATTTCTGGATAATAAAAACAGCTAAAATTATCCGCTCTGCACGAACTGAGGATAATATTTGTAAACGAAGCCAGGGACCGATTCAAACTTCAGTTCAAAAGAAACCAGGCGTTTATAAAGGGGCCCCCTTGCAATGTAAAGATAGGTTTCCTGAATCAGATTATTGAGCTCCTTGAAAATTGATAGGGTGAAATACCAGGTTTACACGATAGCTGAGCAATAAAGGAAGCATTAAGTAAACAGTTAAAACATTGGTGCAAGATTGCACCAGAATCGTGGAACTTCCTAGCTGCCACCACTATTTGAAGCTTTGACTTACAACTTTTGCAGTCCATCAAAGTTAGGGTTTTACTACAAAATTGGTAAACCCATCCTCCAAATAGTGGTGACAGCTAGAAAGGTCCAGGATTTCATGTGTAATCTTGTATCAAACTTTTTAACAGTGCACACGCATACAAACCTGAAGAAGTATCACAAAGTTCTGTTTATCCTGGGATCTGCCACCGTTGGCGCTCGGAAATTCCCAGTCCATATCCAAACCATCAAAACCGTATTCCTGGAGAAACGGTATCACGCTTTCAATGAAGGTGGCCCGCTTGGTCTTGTCCTCAGCCATCATCGAGAATGGAGCAGATCCCATTGCCCATCCTCCGATGGCCAGGAGAGTCTTAAGCTTGGGATTTTTCTGTTTCAGCTCGTTGAACTTTTTGTAGCCATCTAAGAATTTTTTAAAAGGTATATCACTATGGGCATATGGAATTTTGCAAAATATTTGAAAGGATGGTCATTTAGGTACTGGTAGGCAATTTGAATGTATCATGAAAAAGGGTTTCCTGAAAATTAAACGGTATAACTTCCGTTGAACTTTTTCCGTGAACTTTTTTTCTTTCCAGCTATTTCCGGTGCTATATATGGTGAAGAAATGTTTTACGAAATGTAACATCTATTCTTTTTAAGACAGATCATATTTGACAACTTTTTTAAAAGGAAAAAAACTTTTAAAAGTTTAAAACTAGTTAGACCATGTAATTCATATACATATTAAAACTGTAAAATAGTTGTTAATAACATTGCAAGCCCCCCCTCCCAGGTCCAGAGACACGCACCCCCACCCTTCCCCAAAAAACATAGGACTACCCTCTCCCCGATTTTGGTCATTTTATGAAACTAATTATAGAAAACAAAAATTTAAGCATTAAAATTGATAATAAATTATTTTTTCTAATTTAAAATACTTGAAATGGAATCAAATTGGAACACCAAGTAATTTATATTAATGTAATTGTGCAATTTAAAATTGATAATTTTTTTTAAAAATCGAGAATGCTTTGTTTTCCCTTTTTCCTAAACCTCTCCCCTAAAAGGAATTTATAGAGAGAGTGAGAGGAGATAGTTGGGGGGGGGGGGGGGAACGAATGATGGATCAGGGTTGGGGAGGGGTGTATTTTAATCCGTCTGCCTTCTTGATACGAATTCGAAATAAGAATATGGGAAGCATTTTGCATCTTACAAATTACGAACATTGGGTTTTGAGAACCCCCGCCCCTCAAAATTTCAACGTCACAGTCTGCGTCTTTTAAACCCCTTTTAGGCTCAGCTGATTGCAATTGCATAGTAACTGAAGCATTAAACCAGCCAAATTTTTTATTGGCTTTTGTCCAATGACATTGTCATGTGTCATTGTTTACGGGCCATGACATTGCAAGATAATGACCTTCATGTCGCGTAACAAACGTAAAACGAAAATACAATGCACGATCCACCATTAAAAAAATAAAACAGGCACAATATGCACGATCCACCATTGTTCATCAGGTCACTGTCTTATTCCGTGTCATACAACGAAAAAACAAAGAATAACTTAGGGATGGAAAACTGGAAACTGCTAAATCGAAAAACCGGGTTTGTTAAACCTTAAAACGGCTGTTTACTAACCGGTTAAAACCGGAGAGCAGTTTTTCAAGTCAAGAACCTGGACAGTTTTGTCTTGGTTTATCAATTCAATAATATATGAATTTTTAGAAGACTGAAAACTTACGGATATGTTCTTTTCATGAAAACATTCGAGAACCGGTTTTCTTAATTAAGAACCTGGACCAGTTTTCTTAATTAAGAATCTGCACCGATTTTAACTTGGTTTTACGATTCAAACAATATGTGATATTTTTTTTAGAAAATTGAAAACTTACTGATATGTTCTTTACATGTAAACATTCTTAAAAAAATTTAAAGAAAAAAGGACCGGTTTTTAGTGACGGTTTCATCCTTACCTGTTAAAAATGGAATTAAAAGAAGATTATTTTTGTAAAAAAACAAATATCAATAACACTATAACTTACTCATATACTCTGGAAGGTCAATGTCGGGATGTAGGGACACTATCTTGTTGTCCTCGAGTTTGGCGAGGGCATAGATGGCGTGTGTGCACAGGTGGGGTTGAAATCCGCTGAAGTCGAATCTGCCCTCGCCCTTCCTGTAGTAGGCCCATGAAGAGAAGTAGCATACTAATTTGTAGTTGCCGCCTTCTTGAGTCTCTGAGGATCACCAAAATTACAATTTAAATTTAAATAAAAGTTTAAGATAGTACCAAAAGTTAAAACAAATACAGTGGTGGTCAGAATTATAAGGACAATAATCGCTCGATCTTTTCGACAAATCACGGTTGAATTAAGCAAATTTTGTGTCTGTTAGCCAATAGTAAACTAAGCATTTTAAATAAGATTTTTTGCAAATAAACATAAAATTCATAATTTTAAAATGCGTTATCAATTTTAACATACAGCGAAATTGGACAAAATTATAAGGACAATTGCATTTCTGTAAGTCTAAAGCATAAATTTATATAAAACTAGCAAAGTTTCTGCTTTGTACACGTCATTCCATGGTGTTATAAAGATTTTGCGAGTGTTTGAAAACACTTCATTACACTTATCCTCAACCATGCCACTAGGCACGAAGCTTTCGGTGTTTGAAAAAGGAAAATTAATCGTTTATAAATATTCTGGACTTACTGGAAGTGAAATAGCATTGAAATCGAATAGATCAAAGACTGTAATATATAACCTTTTGAAAAATCCTGGCAATTATGGAAAACGAAAACACCCTGGTAGGCCATCTTCTGTGTCTTCGAGAGATAAAAGACGAATTTTAAGTAGAGCTTGCTCCAAAAAGCAAACATCGACGGAAATAAAGCGTGAACTGGACTTGAACTACAGTGCTCGAACCGTTCGCCGTGTTTTATAAAATGCCAAACAGGTTCGATGCAAAAAAATTAAGTCACGACCCCCTCTTATAAAAACCCAAAAGAGACTGAGGATGGAGTTTGCTAAAAAAATACATTGCTATGGGGGACAAATGGAACGATGCTGTCTTTTCTGATGAAAAGAAGTCTAACCTAGACGGACGTGATGGGTTTAAGTATTTTTGGTATGATCTTCGCAAAGAAAAAGAAATATTTTCAATGCGTTCATAAGGTGGCGGCTTAGTATCGGTCTGGGCAGGTTACGCAGCGTCTGGAACTACAGAAATAGTGTTTCTTCAAGGGAAAATGAACTCAAATAGTTATGTTGATATGCTGGGTGACAATCTTTTCCAGAAGTACCGTTGATAACCAGTGGTGACTATTTATTCCAGCAGGACAATGCATCAATACCTGTGTCCGCAGCTTAAAATCATGGTTTGACGCTAATTTTGTAAAATTGTTGACTGATTGGCCAGCTAAAAGTCGCAATCTAAACCTAATCGAGAATTTGTGGGGTATTTTGGCCCATGAAGTTTAGAAAAATGGCACTCAATACCATAAAAAACGAGAACTGATGTCATCAATTGAAAAGGCATGGGAAAATATCCATGTGGGCACCCTAAAGAAACTAACGAGCTCTATGGCGTCAAGATTAATTAAAGTAATTAAAAACAAGGGTGAACTTAATTATTATAATTGTTTTGACTTGGAAATTTTAAATGTCCTTATAATTTTGTCCAGTTTCCTAACAATGTATTTTTGTTTATTATTTTTATAAACTAAAATTTTGTATTTTAAGTTTTTTATAGTTCTTAAATGATTTATAGCATAAAGAAGTATTTTATGTCTAAATAATTTTTCATTTAATTCAGAAATAAATTTTTTCTGTTCAATTTTCAGTTGTCCTTATAATTTTGACCACCACTGTAGGTCGGCGAAGCTTGGGATTGCCCTATCAATTTACAAGTGGTCCAAAAATCTGGTTCAGGAAAACAATTTCAACACTAATAAGAGTCGAATTTGCCTTCCCCCTTCCTGTAGTAGGCCCATGAAGATAAGTAGCATACTAATTTGTAGTTTCCGCCTTTTTGAGTCTCTGAAGATTTCAAAAATTGCAGTAAAGATTAAAGACAGTAGCCGACTACCGAATTGGTTGGCGAAGCTTGGGATTACCGTATCAATTTACATGGGACCCCAAAATCTGGTTAAGGCAATTTATTTTTAGAAATATCAACACTAACTTTAGATAAAAATGAGATGTTTAGGTTCAACTTTTACAATTTAAGCACACAAAAGTTTGATGTTCAACTAATACATTGTTCACTGTACCGTAAATCATGAAATGTAACGATAATATAGCAATCAATATGACGATAAATGAAACGATAATATAGTTATATTTTAGTGGGCGACATTGCAAGGGGGTTGGCCCAACATTAACGGCTGTTTCTTTTTTCGTTGAATTTTTTTTATTTTCTGGTTAATATGTAGAAAAATTACTTAATTGATATTCTAACAAAACAGAAAATGAATTAAAAAATTACAGGCATCAGTTTCTACTCATCGACTGCGAAATTCAAAAAAATATTTTTCTTAAGTAATAAATTTTAATTAAACAGTGTAGGAGAAACAAATTGGTTGTAAAATAGTTTTGAATGATTCACGATTCTAGAAATTATACCACAAGAGAGAAGTGGAAGAAAGTGATAAGTGATTTTTTTTTTAAAGTTTCCGGCCACAACCACGTAAAACCTCGTAATTTAGAACCGGGGTCAAGTGACGACGTCGGCTAACGCCTTCGAGTCTGGTCCCCTGGAATAACAATCACGTGTCCAAACCGCTCGTATTCTTATCGTAGTATTAACGCTCTCGACAAAAATGATTTTTTTTTAAAATTCTATATAGAGATAGGAGCTTATTGGACTGAAGCTGATAATATCGCACAGAATAACTGTGGTCGAATTCAAATTGTCACTTATACAATTTTTTTAAACTTCCTTCCTCAAAATTATAATAGCTCATGCAATCAACCAAACCCTGTTTCAATAGTACATACATTCTATCAAAGAATCAGCTAAACCATGTTTCAAAGCTTACATGCTATCAACCAAATCATAATTCCTTACTAGAAGAGTAGGAATTCTTTGCAGCCGTCACCAAGCTCGATGCTGTTTCTAAAAGAGTTGATGGCTTAGCAGTTTCTATGTTGTAAGCTGTGTAATCAGAATGAGGGAAACCAAACACTGGAAATAAAACATAACCAATTATACTAACCATTCGCTCATCTATGCATCACAGAAATTACGTTTTCTGTATTATTTGCATATAAACCAATTCAAGACAGTAATTATAAGTCTTTTATATTGCTTGTATCAAACAAATTATATCAGAAAAATCAAGGAATTTTTATTATTATATTATTTGTATATATGAACCATTTCACTAAAGAACACTTCTACACATTTTTTTTTGTGTAATTTGGAGATAAACTAGGGGGACTGGGAGCTGGTTTCCAAACCGTGTCTCTTCGTGTTAATCCTATCCCAAAAAAATCTAAGCCAAATTACTCCAGCTGTATTGAATATTTTTACAAATGGGTTTATAGATTAGATGTAACTGGCTCACAGGGATCTAGAATACCACATTAAAAAAAATTAATAAATAGTTTCACAACGAAATACTCGAACCAATTTCAAAAAGTAGTATTATAGATCCCTGTAAGCACATTTATCATATAAAAAAAAACGTTAACAAAAATATTCAATACAACCGGAGTAATTTATCTTCGAAAATTACTTTTTTCCATTGGATTAACAATAAGAAACTTTAGTTTGGAAACCCACTCCCATCCTCCTTAAGGTCAGATTTTTTTCCCCAACGGAGCTGCTTTAGTGGCGGCTAAAAGTTTGCAGACTCGGCATTTTCCAGAACTGAAAGCAATTTTTTTTGTGGCACCATCTAGGTGACTCTCGCTACCAATTTTGAAGCGCAGATTACAATGAATCTGAGCTCTCTGTGGATGTTAAACTTTGCCGAGATTTAATTTTGCCGAGAGAGCCCAAGCCAAATGGGTACTCAAGGGATCTTTCACATGACACATATTCATGTGACACGATTTTCCCATTCAAAAAATCAGACGACTCGGCTGGGCCTCGAACCCGCAAACTTGGGCTTATGAGGCGCTACATTGTTAAAAATTTTGGAGCAAGATTGCACCGGAATCCTGGAACTTTCTAGCTGCCACCACTATTTGGAGCGTGAATTTACCAGTTTTGTGGTGAAAACAAAATTTTGATACACCGCAAAAGTGGTGAATACACGTTCCAAATAGTGGTGGCAGCTATAAAGTTCCAGGATTCCGGTGCAATCTTGCTCCAAAATTTTTAGCAGTGTAGATCAGAAATTGCAAGCAGTGGTTTGCATCATTTGTTAGCTGATAATAACCGAACAGTATTCTTACAGCAAGTTGGCGGTGTGTCTGTCGCTTTCGAGATGAAGTCATTGGCTGCATCGAGGAGAATGGCTGCTCTGTCCTTCTTCGTGCAAGAGGAAGACACTTGAGCGTTCGATTCAGTCACTACCATTAGCAACAAAAGGCCAAGCAGATATGTCATTTTGACTCGAGCCCTAGAAATTTAAACAGTCATTGTTCATAAACTAGTTCCTAAGAAGATTTAAAAGTTTCTATCATTTTTACTTTCCCCTTTCAGTCAGCTAATCACATGGTAAAAACAACTAGCTGAATCATTGTGTACTTGTTTAAGCTATATGAAGAAATACGTCTTAGGCAATAAAAGTAAATTTTTGGTGCCGTAGGATTTTTCAGTCTACTTTTTTTGGTTTAAAGGAAATATTTTTTAAAAATTAGTTACTTGTTTTGTTCATGCTTTTAGCTACAATTATACGTTATAATAGTGTTAATAAATTTATTTGCAAATGACTTCGTTTTGGGGTTAAGAGAAAAAAGTGCAACGAGGGATGCTTGACCCAATCAATTAGGGATGCGTGACCCAAGTAAATACTGAAAAAAATAGATCGAAGTATACCAAGTAAATTTTTAAAAAAATAAAAATCACGGGAGTCCCAAAAGTAAATGACTAGGTTCCACCAAATAATGTGGAAAAAGAAATATAAGAAGTTTTGTTGGGATGGCAAAAGAAAAATTCTGACGAGCTTACAATTCATTTTGCAAAAATAATCGATGGAAAATGTTTTAAATGGATAATAGATCCCAAGTTGATATTGATAAAATAGAAGCGATTATTGAACTACCTGTGTTTTCTCTGTTAAACAAAAGAGTCCCTAATTTTGTATTTAAGGGGGAATAGGACCGAGAATCGCCTTCTCAAGCGAAGGCTTCTCTCTGTGTTAATCCTATGGGGAAAAATAAAAACTCTGCCACATCTCTCCGGCTTTATTGAATATTTTTACGAACGTTTTTTTTATATGATACATGCAGCTGATTTGCAGGTCCCTATCTTCCCATTTTTTGAAATTGGTTAAAAGAATTTTTTGATTATTAATAAATAGTTTTACAATATAAAAAAGGTCGAAATTCGAAAAACCAAGAAGATAGGGACGTAAAACTTTAAATTTCCTTCGCATTGGAAAAAAAAGTGCAAAAATATTTGCATTTTTCGGGTCGAAAAGTGGCAGAGAAATTATAAAAATTTCTTATCCAGCAAGTAGTGCCCCCTAGGAGTAAAACTTAAGCTCCTTCCCTGGTAACGCCCCTATAAATTAAATTTGCTCTAACTCCGATAAGATAAGGTACGTGTAGTTCAATTTCAAGAGTCTGCTAATTTTAACTTCTGGGCTGTAAACTAAAGTTTCAATTCAGTGTTCCTGTGTGATTTTGGACGCAATTTCGAAAATGCAAATAGATTTTTTTACTATTGCGTCCTGTTTAAAAAGTATTAAAATTTTTGAAGTAGCATTGATTTATTCTATCAGAAATTCCTAATTAGTAAAAAAAGTTCTTTTTAAATTACTTCCAAGTCTATGATTTATTTAAAAGAACCTGAAAAATGTTTTTGGGACCTAAAGCTTATAAAAAGGCATTACAAAGTGTGATAAATTGCACACATTTCGGACTTATTTTTGTTAAAATATTAATTTAAGTTTAAATCCTAAAAACTTGTATTTTTTTAAAGCTTTTGTTTTAATTTTCCACTTCTCTCAAAAAAGTATTTTTGAATTTAATTTTTAATTTGTTTGGGCATTAGGTAGCAGTATTGGCTTGTTTTATATTAGGTAACTCTTTTCAGTTTTTCATTTTTGACTTTCGCGATTTCAATGGATATTTCGGTTTCACTCTCAATGCCAGGTCTTTTCATCTGTTGTGCTTTAGTTTAGTTTAGTTAAGTTAGCTTGAATTATCTCCTCACTAGAGCTACACGTGGGCTATTGGCGACGGGCGTCATAATTTAGAACACGGTCAAGTGACGAGCTGACATCAGAGTAGGCACCCAACGCAACCGTTAAGGGAGACATCGTACGCTGTGTAAGGACTTTCATATTTAATGTGCATCCTCTATGCACGGGGTATTATTCGTCGGATTTTTGGCTGTACGGGCGGTTTATATATCGGCGGTTATTTTGGCGATGCCCGGACCGAACCTGGGACCTTTCACATGAAAGGCGAACGCTTTAACCGACTAGGTTGTCCTGTTTTGTTTGCGTGCAACATGTTCTTATTCCTGCTATTTATTAAACCTCATCGCTGCCTACTCGGCCTAAGGAATAGCGCGTCTAAATCCCAACCAGTAGTTTCCGCGTTCGTATCCCGTTTGGTAAGCGCATGGATTATTGTCTTGTCAATAAAATTTTATTTGTCTATGTGCTGGTCTTCGTCTTTATTTGTGTACAAAGAAGTCCTGAAAACAATCTTCCATGAGATTACCATGATCACAACAACATTAAACCTTATCAGTTTTAATTAGATTAAGTATCTCCTCCTAGAGATAACTCATTATTCGAAGTAACATCCTTCCAATCCAGATTGTCTAACTCTCTTCAACAAAAATTGCAATTTGGTTGTTTCAGATGACATAATTTAAAGTATTCATTTTTGTCAATCGTGACTTTATTGGTTGTTTCGGTTTTACCCTAAATGCGCAGTAAAAACCACGGATATTTAGTAAAGAGGATAGATACAGAAAATATCTTCAATTTTGAGCATGAAACTTGAGAGGATTCACGAAGGAAACAACGTAGATTATTGGCACAAATAGTTTATTTGTTGGTAGAAAAATACGCAACACAAACTCTCGTTTGTATTTATAAATTCCAGCCTTCGCCCTGAATGTATATTCCTTTCTCTGTGACAGTAAAAACTTCTTTCTGTGTCTTACTTGACGAAGGCTTCATAAGCGGGTCTCTGATTAAGCACACAAGCCGGAATATATATGTACCTACCCTACCCCCTATTTATAAATAGTTTGTTTTGTTTTTATTTATCGTTTGCAGTAATTGTTATATCAGTAGTAATTTAAAAACCAGTTTGCCAAAGATTTGTGTTTATTCTAATGTTAATCATATTTCCGATAGGTAGAATTTTCTTATTTGATTTTTTTTACAAAAAAACAACAATCATTCTTATAATTTGTTAGTATTTCAGTCAAATTCAAGTTATGCTACAATTACGTGTGAAATTGTAAAAATTAAGTATCAGAAGGATAAATTGTTATTACCAATGCATTATTTGATATTTTAACTACTAATTGTGAGAAAAACTGTTGTGACTAAAATTAAGTATTAGAACTACAAAATGTCGTTACGTCGAATAAGGAAATAACTCCGTGACTTTCTAAACTATTCTGACGATTAAATTTTGATATCGAGTATTGTGGGTCGAATGGTATGTCTTTTGAAGCAAGGCAAAAGTGTTTATGAATCTTTATGCGTGGTTACGCATCTGTAATTGGCATTTATGACCCACCCGCCTAGTACGACCTTCAAGATATACGTCTAAGTATATATGCCCATTTTAAATTAAAATAATTTTTTATTTGTTCATTTTTAAAGTTAATTTAACTAAGTATCATTTATTTTGGACTAAAATCAAGGAAACTTGTGCAATCTTAAAATTATATTTTGCCTTAAAAATTATGAATCCTATTTCCTCCGAATTGCCATACTAAGTTGGAGTAACCATAGACGAGTGGCGTCAAGCCGCGTATATTGCTTTAAAAGGTTCTGTCCTTGTCCACCCATCCTACAATGAAATCTTTAGCTGCGTCAATAATTGGCACATTGGCTTTTCTTGGACGAAATCATTTTAAAAGCAATTTTAATCAAACATAAAGAAACAAAGTTTCAGACCTAAAAGTCAAAAGACACATCGAAAGACAAAATTTCTTTAATTTATCATCTAATTGCGTGACTAATAATTGTTTTCCTCACTCTATTTTACCCCTTAGCCAACTGTGAGTGGGGGGGGGGGGGCAATTTCTTCGAGAAAACTGGATGAATCAATTGCTTATCAATGCTGTTTAGAAATTTTAAAGAAGAATAGCATGAACCTTATTTTATAACCATTTCTACAACTGCCCAAGAACCATTCTCAGACTTTTACGTATACGAAATGTATAATCTCTATAAAAGTCAATTAAAAATTATTCATAAATGTTCTCTAATTTTTTGTTATATAAGCGACAAACATTTAAGACTAAACTTTCTATTCTACATATTTTGCTGATGTTTTTTTTAAATACCTTTTGTGGTTTTGGTTATCGAAGAAAGCAATATTTTGCTTCATATTCTAAACTTACTTTCAATGTTTTTTCAATAATACTTTTATGATGTGCTTTTTAAATCTATCAATAACATTTGTTAGCGTTTGCATAAAGGATATAAAAATACACTTTGAATACAATAAAAATACAATTTCTTTGTTATGAAAAATAATCATATGAGAATTTATGTAAATATTATTAATGCAATAATGTAAAATAATATATCGTAATAAAATGCAATTTTTTAAAGAAAATTGTGGGAAAAAGGATTTACAAATATTTTTAAGAAGGAAAAAATAATGCATTGGAGTGTTCTTCGATTCCAAACACCACAAACCTCCATTCCAACGATCAAACTGAACCGATTCCAAATACCACAATGCGATTTTAATTAAACAAAAGAAAGAAAACTCGATGCAAGTGCATCTTTGATTTAGTTTGAATTAAAGTCGCACTAGAGATACACGAGGGCTATTGGCGACGGGCGTCGCAATTTAGAACCACTGTCAAGTGACAAGTCGACACCTGAAGAGGCACCCAACGCAACCGTTAACGGCGACATCGTACGCAGCATTGGGACTTAGGAGCATATTTAAGAGACCCGCTTATAAACCTTCGTCAAGTAAGACAGAAACACACATCACACACACACACACACAAGTGTCAGATGCTGCCATCTATAGCCACCTCCACAATTTAGACATGTCCCTGAAGGGGAAGGAAATAGTCTCCAGGGACCTGTACCCTTGGGAAACTGCGTAATGACCGCCCACAGGTCTTTCGGACCCACAGATTTAAAGAGCACGTACTCCTCCGCATATACTCGGTGGGTCTTCAGTGGTATCGAGGCTCGATCACGGGACCTTCCGATTCCGAGAACGAGGCCTTAACCACTAGGCTATCCACGGCCCTACCTACATATTTAAACATAAATTGAAAAATTATTACAAAAGCTATAACTCAATTTGCCAAACAATACTTTATAATTTCGATTTGGTTGGGTTGATGACGACCGAAACTGGAAGTTACATGGTGAGTTACCATTGCTTATAGCCCAAGTGTAGCTTTAGTGCGACGTTATTCAATTAACCTGCAAACTAAGTGTGTCATCCTGTCTTCTCGAAGAGAGTGAGAGATACGTTGACAAGGGAGGGGCTTAGAAAAGGTAGTTTCCAAGTGACCAGTCGGCTTTTTATAAAAGGGTTGAAATCAAAAGATAATCAGGATGAAAACGTCAATCAATGAATTGAACATGGTGATTGGCTGGTTTCCGAGTTCTCTGACCCTCCCCCTATGGCAGTTCCGATATCTTCACCAGATGTTGCCCTCAGTCATATTTATTTGGCTTGCTAAATGTTTGGATTTGGTCACGTATCCCTAATGGGTGGGTCATGTATCCCTATACATTGGGATATATGACCCAAAACTAAGTTTTAAACAATTTATATTTACTACTATTGCAGTTAATACTTCAAAAAAATTCTTATATACATTGTGCAACAATTTATAAAGTATAAATTGACAGCTTTTACACATCAATAAATAGTGTTTTTAAAAGGATACAAGCATACAAAACTAAAAATTGGGTCACGTGACCCTAGTTTATCCTATGTAAACAACAGAGCAAACGCATTCAATATTCGTCTTCAACATTTCCAGACCCATTGTGAAAAGACGTGATAACAAAATATTTCGACCCTTCTTTTCAAAATCGATTTTCTTTAGAGTGTTGCCGTAAATGAAGATATGTATTTTCTTTCTGGGACATTCTAGGTATTTTAGATATAGGAAAAAAATCTATGTTGAAAACTTTATTGCCATAATGGTGATTAGGATCCTTGTCGAAATTTTGGTGTTTAAAGTTTCGGTTAAAGGAACTGTTGATTTTTGGCCCCCGCGCTAGACTAAGACTTACATAATCATGTCTCCTTTCCAAATTTGAAAATTAACTTAATTAAATTCTGACTGAAATAAGAAAATGAACATTCCATTTTGAGTAATTAAAACCAAACATAAATTTCTCACGTCGGTTACTGATTAAAAATTAAGGCTTTTTCTTGCAAAAAAAGTTATCTAAAAATCTGAATAGGGTAGGGTTTCATTAATATAATTTTTCAAGTAGCTCATTACTTGTAGCACCGATTAACGTTTCTATATACCGTAGAAGATTTGGTCGGAAAAAGATTTGATTTTTAATTTATCTTCATAAATTGATTACATCCTAACTTTTTTCACATTTTTGGAAAGGTGGAAACATTGCTTTTTATTGCATGTAAAAAAAGGTTTTTCTAATTTTGACAATACCACAAATAAAGTTTGTATTCTTACAAGCATTTAAAGACAAAAATCTATTTCCTCCAACTTTTGACTGGAACATCTAAAATACTAATGAAAATAGCTAAAGAAAAATCTCTATTATATACTTTTATTTATTGGGATGAATATTACATCATATGTTTTAATCTACGTTGAATAGTTTTTATGCTATATTTAGTTGTTGGTCGCCGGGTAACGTTTGATGATGAATGAGGGTAACTTTGACCTAAGATGTAAGGATTTCTTTATGGAACTTTACACTTCCAAAAATGAATGTAAAAGTGTATTATGTTTAACTATTTTTGAAAAAGTCTTACTCTTATGATTATCCATGTTTATGATGACTTTCTTAAAAGAAATTAAACGATTTTAAACTGTAAAAGATAAAGATAAAATGCAAGAAAAGTACAACATTCAAAATCGCTAATGTCGAAATGTAAACATTTCAAAATTCCTAATTACGAATATATTATTGCTTACCTTTTATAATAAAATCGTTTGCCTTTATAAAGATATTCGTTATTAAATCTTGTTTTTTTCTAAAAATTAGATGATTTCCCTCTTATTAAAATTGAAATTTACATATTTTCTTTTAAGCGGCGGCCAATAGTGTCTGTATTCATAGTGTAATGTCCTTCTGCGATGCACTGCAATGTAAATGTTAAGCTATAAACCATTTTTAATAGTTTTGTGACTTTTAATTTTGTCATATTTATGTGTTAATACATTATAATATTGCTATTTAATTCTGTAACACAGCCCTTAAGGACAGTAAAAGGTATGTTTCTTATGTATTTAATGCTTGGACCAAAGTTACATGCCCGGATTCTAACCATGTCCCAATATTTTAAACAAACACCATTTCTTTTTAATTATAAAATTTAACAAAAATGTTTATAAATTATTCCTAAAAGTTCAATACTTCAAATGCATGGGGAATTCAAAGTGTCTAAATAGTTTTTGTAGATTAATGTTTTCTTCTCTTGTAAAAAACGAGGATTTTTTTTAATCAAAATTATAAATACGGTAGTATGAAGTATATCATGAAAAGTACGTTTAGTTCTAATTTATGAAGTAGATGCAGTGTATAATATATTTTCCCACTTTTCCTAAACGTATCAAAGTACCCCATAAGGTACCCCATAAATCCTCCCTAAAATGCGGCATATTGATATGAGGGACTTTTTTTAGTAATATTTGATTAAATGAGAAATATTTAATAAAACAGCAATTCTGCTAATGAATAAAAAACTACACTTGTTATCTTAACATCGATTGAAAAAATAATTTATAAATTATTTATTCTTGACACCGAAAAACTTCTTTGAAAGAAACCCACACCCACATCACTGTGCTCCAACTATATACTATACAACAAAAGTATGGCTGTGAGACGTAGTTTGGTGACTCTTCCTGATGCACCAAATCTGCTTTTTGGTGTCTTAGACATTTCACACGACCCAGATGTTGTTATGTCAAATTGGTGTGAAGTCAATGAGTTGTTTTCATGTATAGTTCCAACTACTTTGTGAATTTTGTAACTTTGTTTTACGTAATGTGCCATGCGTTGCTTCAATTCATTTTCCTGTTTTCCCCTTTCACATAATTACTCACTTCCTTCTAATGTAACCGAACGCGTTGTAAAGCAGAATAAAAATATCATTAAAGTTCATCTTAATCAATTATTATTTATTATTATTCTTATATAAAAGTTCACAGTTAAATGAAAAAGTATACATCATAGTCAGCGCGAGACCCCTTCTAAAGCGTGAGGCCGGGTGAGACGGCACATTTGGCACTAGAAGTGAGTCTCTGAGTATCTATAATAATAAAAGAAAGAGTCTGTCTGTTTGTCTGTGGATCGTAAAAGACCTACTTATACTGCCCTCAGAAATTCGAAATTTTTAAGATAGATTCCCTTTAATACCAACGTGTGCACCTGAGGCTTAGTTTTTTCATATTTGTTCCACTTTTAGAGAACATTCTAATTTTCTGAGAAAAATACACCACTTTCGCTCAAATCCGATCATTTTTTCCCTTTCGTGTTGCCATTCGACAGAAGAAATTAAAATGAACACAAAAATTAATTAAAATTGAAATTGCTTTTATTTTCTTGCCATTACCTTCAGAAACTAAATTAATGATTTGAAAAATAATTGGCACGTTTCGTGTGACGTAATTCTGTCTGAACTCCATTCCAGGATTTTATTGAGGGCATAGGTGATGATTTCATTGATGGTTCTGTTGACTGGATGTATGAGTATCTATTATATGCACCCATATTTAAGCTATTGCGGTGAATTATAACTAATGATGGTTGTTCAAGTCATCGCACTAGAGCTGCATTTTAGGGTTTTATGTCTTCACTTTTTCGCCAAATACGTCGCCAAACCCTCCAAATTATTACCTAAAAACGCACAAAATAGGAAAATGTATTTTTTTTTAAAAATTAATTTAGTTGGTTGGTTTTAGGAGGTCATCGCGATAGAGCTGTTTGTAACAGTATTTTCTCGCCAAATGATTACCAAAAACGTGCCAATGAGCTAAATGTTTTCTCTCTATATTAAAAAAAAGTAAGCTCTTTTAAAATGTCCGGAGCCATAACATGATGAAATATTGATGTCAGAAGCCCAAATTTTTTTGGGAGGGTGTATCTCCCTTATGCCTCAACCCTTTTTTGTTGTTTTTCAAATTTCCAATTAGTTTTTTAATTAAAAATTACAATAAGTCAGCCACAAAAAAAAACTTATTACTTTTCTGCAAAACGGCCACAGAAAAAGATCATAAATATGTGATTTCGTTACGTTCTTTTTTAAGAACAGTTGCTCTCTTTTCTGTTCTTTTAAAAAGAGCAGTTCTTTAACTTGTTCTTTTTACATTGGTTTTGTGTTTATATGTAGAAAAGGTTTACAGATTTTTTTTTAATGATTTGGCCTTAAAATATATTATAGCAAGATAGAAGGTTTATAGATTAAAATTATGTAAAAAAAGATAGTAAAAAAAGTATAAAAAAATTATTACAAAACTATTTTAAATTAACATTTAACATAACAATTACTTTAATAAACATTTTCAATAAACAAACATTTTTTATACCAAAATTATTTTATAGCAAAATTATTTTATTTAATTCTGCTTAAGTGGAATCACAAAATTTCCCTTTTTTTATAAAACAGTTTTTTTTAATTTTCAGAACTGATGAAAAATAATGCGTTGTTCTTTCAACTTTTTTCTTCTTCAGCTGGAAGATGGCTTTCTTTTTTTTATTTAATCTCTCGTTTTTTTTTTAATTTTTATTATTCGTTCGCAGCAAAACACCACAGTAAAAGAGTTTTATTATTTTTATTTATCCTGAAAAATGTATTCTTATAGATGCGAATAAAATAAACTTTGCACACTCGAATAATGTGACATTCCTTTTTGTTTTTTTAGAAAGTTTTTGAAGATGTTTTAATTATGGAAGTATCAAGATATGGAACATGTTAATTACTTTGGGGGGGGGGGGGGGCAAATTTAGAAAGTTGCTCTTGTTAAACATTGTTTTATGATTTGTTGTATAGCCAACATATTAAGCGAAATGTTTTTTTTTTAGCTTCCACACTACGTTTATAACGTAAAAAGTGGAAGGTATTATAATCATTCAATCCGTCTGTCTGTCACCCACTTTCACAGAGCGAACCGCAAGTCGAACAAACGAGTGGGATACATCGTTTTAAGGCAAAAAAATCAGGATAGGTTACATCCCAAATTTCATTAAAATATTTATTTATGTGATATGATTCAGTTTGGATTGTTGTAATATCACAATAGAGTGAGATGAGAGTAATAATGAGTGAGAGTGATAATGAGTAAACATTAATTTGCGAAAGAAGATTAATGAAAATAGTTAATTTTGGCGTTTAAAAGTTTGAATTAGAAATAAGTTATAAGCTGAAGGCCCTGTTTGGCGAATTTCTTTCTGAGGTGTATAAATAGTGCGTTTTTTGTTGAGCACAAATATTGTGTGGAAGCGGTTTAAGTGACAGATTCTGTAACAAACCTACTTTTTAGTTTAATTTTTCGTTGTGAGATGCGTTTCTGCAAGGATCTCCCTACGTGTTACGTTTCACCATTTTTTGTTTACGTAAATGATAGTGTTTTTGTCTTTATGTATCTGTCCATGGTCTACTCAACTTTAAGGTCACAGAAGCTCTTTAGACGTCATCCAATCCGACCGGTCCGAAATGTAAGCAATGTCAAAGGAAAAGTACGAAACCTATTTGCGCACGGCCAATTATATATACTTATCTGGTTGCGAACAGGTTTCGTTTCTCTCTTTCGGAACAGCCAACAACCTGAACAAAATTAATTTGGCGAGCGATAGCGAGCAGGGGGCGTAGCCCCCTGCATGCCGCGAAGCGTCCAATGGGATTATTACTTAAAAAAAGTCATACAACTTAAAAATTTTGAGTGAGCCATTGGGTTTTTAAAAAGAACCTAAGAGCGGTAACTATAATGGTCAGAACCATGTATTAATTTCAGTATTATTATTTACATAGCAACACATGACCAATATCAATTATTATCTCACTGGAAATTTCCAGAACACACTGTCAGTTACTGGAGACAACCCTGTTTATTGTCTTTTTTTTTAAAGACTTATACAAGGGTCAAGTCATTGACGTGAACTATACTCAAATCATCAAATACTTTAAACCAAGGCAATTGTATCAGAACGCCTATTTCTTTGCTTTGCGCGAAAATTATCATCTTTCTAATTTTCATATAATTAATCCAAATTAATCATACATTGTCGTACTCTTTCACATTATAACTTCCAATAAGTACAATCCTTAGTCAACATTTTAAACTGTAAATTCATTTGTTTTAAAATGCAAAAGTCTGTTCAAACGGGTTACATTCCACGAAGTCGTTGCTAATGCGTTTATTCGAATTTATAACAGCGTTTTGTTTGGAATTCACTGTTCCAATAATTCATTTTCTCTCTTTCGTTTTATTTTTTTTATTTTTTTATTATACATTATTTTTGAGCACACTTTTCAAAATATCGTACTTCCTTTTAATTTGTGAATTTGGATCCCTATCCTCATTTTAGTAATTTTTTATATACTAAATTTTTCATCAAAATGACCTCTACCGCATACTTCGCAAATCCCTCTAAATTCCTACCTTTGGAAAATCCTAATTTCCATTGTATTAACGCGGCTTGCTGCCAACTCAAATGAGCCAGCCTCCAAGCAAAAGATTCTCTTGTCGGTCGCCCTTTAATCTGAAATCGGCCCATGAGGCCGTTCTGCTGAAAAGGGCCTTGCTTTGAGTGGCTATTATGTAGCCCGTGAGAAAACCCCAATTATCACTATGAAGCCCCCTTTGCTGACGCTCGTAAACCGTGACAATAGTATGTGCTGTCTGTAATTGCTTTAAGCAATAATAGTTTACGATAGCTTTTTTTTTTAGCTTCGCCGAAACATTTACTTGGATATCGTCGTCAAGGTAAGTCACACATTTATCTCTCTGAAAATGTTGTACAGTTAGCTGAGTGTCTTGGTATTTACGTGGGGTTTTTTTTTTCTATTCTATTTTCCCCTATATAAAAAAACGACAACTAAATATTGATTAAAAAAACTTTAATTAAATGCTCATTAGCAGGTACAAAGTCTAAAGTTTCGTGTTGTTTAAGAAGGATAATGTTTATAACGGTTAGTATTTTCCACTAAACTCATTTAATTTATAACTAAGTTGAAGATGTTGAGTATTGGAATATGGCACCAATCCGCGAAATTAATGCCATATCCACTGAATCATAACACTTTATTTTAGCAGAGTCAACGGTGATCAAGCGTTACATCCGCTCTAAAGGGATGCAATGCGCTCTTAGCAATGTACTTGTAATTGTTAAAAAATCAATTGATGTAATTTATAAGTTTTTTTTTCTTTACAAGGCAAAAACTAAACGGAAAAAATAATTAACAGAATTAAAGATTGTAGTTGTCTTTGTATATATATATATTTTTTTTACTTATTTATGTATTTATTTATTTAAGTAATTATCTATTTATATATCTATTCAGGTTGAAGGAAACTAGTTAGCGGTGAATATTAGTAGAAATTGCTGTAAGGAAGATTCTTCAATGAACATTAATAATCTCTTTCCCTTCTAGACTAAATTTATGTTTGTTAATAATTATTAATCTTTTACAGGGATGTAATATTTTTACAAGAATGCTAATTTTTTGTGTTACAGGAAATTTAGTACTTTTACAAGAATTTAACTCTTTTGCTTTCGCTTTTTCAGGCAATGTAATACTTACACAAGAAGTTTTAGTTCTTTTGTATTTCAGGAGATTTAATACTTTCTACAAGAAATTTAATTCCCTTGTTTTTACAGGAAAATCCAGCTTACAGCTGACCAGGAAATGAAATAGATTTTGTGATTAATTTTGTAGTTGCAAATTTAGCAATTTTGTGTTTGAAATGAAATTTAAAGTACTTATGATTATTTTCTTAAATAGGTTTAGTTTAACTATGAAATTTAGTAGAACATTAATTTTTGTACCATCAATAGTACCAGACCATTATTAATTTCATATAGAGAAAATTTTGTATTAAATTTTGATTCCATGACTTATTTGAGGGTTTTATTTATATTTATTGTAGATGTAACGAGTTTGTTAATCATGTTGTAATTATGTTTTTGTTACAGCTAACATTAGATATAACTTATTATTTTGTATTAATAAGGTTTTAATTCCGGTGATAAATTATCACTTAATTATCTCCCTAACTCCAAGTCCTGAGTCATTTGATCAAATTCTCCTATATTTTAATAGCTCTTCATCTCGCCATGGATGGTATTAGACAATCAAATGAAACCGACGATGAAAAGTGCGGCAGTTTTTGCAGCTGATGGAACAACTCCGAGAGGCAAGAATTGGACAACTGAACATCCGGCCTCTGGAAAATACTCCCGATGACCAATAGGTAAGCTTTTCTCTTTAAAATGTACGTTGCCACTGAGGGTCAGACTGTGGGTTGGGTTGTGGAGAAGGAAGATTCACGACTCCCGAACGTTTGACAGGTGCTGTGGGTCGAGGGAAATTCGTAGTTTATTGTTAATCGGGGGGGGGGGATTGTGGTTAGGAGTTGAAAAACGGTCTGCCACCTACACAGGTGTTTATGGTGCATGCAGAGTTTTAAACGCATTGCTTGCTTTCCAGTGTTCGTCCAAATTCTGCTATATAGTTTTCTATTAGTGGTTATTCTGTTGGGTGTATGGTGCCTCAAACATCTCGTTAAAATTGCCTTGTGGACAGTCAAAACACTGACAATTATAATTTTGAGCATTTTTCGATTGTTAAAATTTCTCCTACGTCTATGCTTGATTATAGGAGCCTTTTTTGGCATAAAAATCAGGAATACTGCACAGGCAACTAACCAGATGTTGGAGGCCGGCGTGATCAATCAGGTAAATTTGCCATTGCTAATTGCAATAATTATGCTAACGGCTGCTATCCCAGTCAATTCAGAGTGTTCAGATCACGCAATTATTCAATCGGACGTGGAAATTTGTGAGAAATCTCTTGATGGCGCAAGAAATTGTAAAATTTCTACTATGGCTGAGTTAACATTAAAAAGTTTAGACCATGAAAGCTGCTTATGGCTTCAGTCCAAGGACACTCAAAATTTATTATCTCTCAAGTTAAAATTTATTAGTGTAGAATGTGAATTTCAGACAGAACGGCAATACTATACTTTTCCAACAAAGTCCCATCATATCTCACAGATTTCTTGCGCCCAAAACAAGTATTGTGCATGGGGAGCTCATTGTCACAAACATCTGACCCACAATAAGCAACACTTTGAAGGGGAAACAGCCGAGGCACGGAGCTTTCCCGGTACAACCTCTTGTACTCAAAGTACCCTAGGGCATGGCTGCCATATCATCCATCGGTCGGCATGTGCATTCGTAAGAACCTATTATGTGCCCCAACTACTACAGGCTTACGAGGTGTCGTCAGTCAATGGTCATACTTGCAGATATAATCTTGCTCTAGAGCACTCTAACAATGGCACCCTCGAGCACATTTCGGTCCAAGACTCGATTTACACGGCATCGGGGATAAAAATCGTTGTTTTGGGAGCCTATAATCAGCATGACATTCATCTCTCTGACTCTTTTATTCAGAGAGTAGGACACCCCCAAGAGGCTTTTCTCACACCAGCCTGCCATAAAAATGTGCCCAAACTTGGTCTTCCCGGAGAGATACAAGCTAATGAGAGCTTCACGAAACACTTTATCTTTGATAGAATGAAAAGCGAGTGTGATTTTTTCGAGGATATACTGCGCTGTCTGGACGCTCCCGACGCAATTGAGGAGATGGCAACTTCAAAAGCTAATGCCTTGCCACTGACAAAGGGCCTCCATTCATTTCGAAACAAGAATGGACGGCTCGTTTCAAATCTGTTGGTATCGGCACCTTTGAGGCTACAACTCCATTTTTCTGATTATAGACTCTCCGTCGAAACTCGAACAGTATGTCCCAAAATTTTGTCGGACGGAATTCAGACTGGGGGTTGTTACAAATGTAATCTTTTCGCTAGAATTACATTCAACGCATTAAGCACTTGTCAGTCTGGTATTGCGGAAGTTCAGTTTGCCGAAATATCAGTTCATACCAAGGCAGTTTCTTTGTTAACAGAGGAAAAGACAATAATTATTAAATTTCTGGCCGAAATCAAGTGCTATAAGGAAAAGCTTTGTTTGAAAGCACATTCCCAAATCAGATGCATTAAGTTAGAATTCTGTTTGGAAGAACCGTCCATTGAATTAAAAAATCTTCTTTTTAACCAAACCAGATTAGCCAGCCCAGTTCAGGGCGGATCTATTTTTAGCTGGGTACATTTTCCATCGATGGATTCTTTATTCTATATATTTAAATTTGGCGGTGCGGTTTTACTATGTATGGGTTTACTTCTAACCAGCATGTCGGCTTTAATTAATTGTTGTTGCCGACGATAAGCCTTCACTTTTGGAAGCATTGTAAATAACTTATATATATATTTTTAATTCAATTTTACCTTTTGTATTTTCAATATGTTATAATAGGGGTACAATTGGTTCCATATCTTAACAACATTAGTTATTGTGTGTCTATGTAGTTTTAATCAACTTTCATGTATTTTATTTCTGACTATTATTATAATTCAACGTCACTTCCTGTGTAGTGTTAGGTGATGATGAATTAGTCAGTCTCATTGTAGTTATTCCAAACATTATCATAGTTGGACTCAAGTTATTGTATGGTTCTGTTAGATTAATCAACTTATTGTATTTATCTTATTATCATTATATAACAACATACCTCTGGTAATTACATCTTTCAGGATAATTGTACTTTTGAACTATATATCTGTATATTCACAGTGAGTTCACTGATAATGATTCCCTTATGCCTTAGGGGTCAATGAAACTATTATACAATTATGAAACATACATACTATTTAATCTAGAATTGCAATTACTTTTCCTTGCTCTGATGTATTAGCATAACTATTTAATTTTCCTAGAACCTGGCAATTGTATTGTAACTACATTTGAATGTTTCTACTTTCTAATTATTGAGACATGGGGGACTTGCGACCGGAGCTCAATTGAGGAAGGGTTGTGACCATCTTTACGCCGTAAGTCAGACAATTTTTTTTTTGCTGTTTTTTTTTGCTATGGCGAGTCGATAATTGTTGGCACGATTTAATCGTCCAACAATCATTACCACTTAATTAGTCAGAACCACACTCTGAGTTTGAGGGTCACGGCAATGTCAAATTCCTGGATCAGGTGTTCAAATTCTTGGACCTAATAATTCTGAGATTTTGACACTATATTTTCAATGGACCTTTGTGCGACCTGACGTTAAAGTGCAGTCAAGCGGGGTTGAAATTAATGGCTTAAGGGGGCAGATGTCCCCCACATCCTGATTTCAATACATCCCGTGGGACCTATGGGAATGAGGGCGGCTACCGGGGTTTGACCACTGGCAGACCTTTGGGGGGAGCTGTTCTCTTACGATTTGACCAGAGGCAGTGCGAAGGGTGGTTTCTTGCTTCCGATTGGCCAAGGGCATTTCTGTCCCTGGACCCCAAAAATGAGATAAATATAGCGGATGACCGAGAAAGAAGATATAATATTCTCAACATATACAGAGTAAGAGAATTTCAGAATAAGTTTGGAGAAATACTTCCTTGGTTAAAATTAGCCAGAAGGAAATGCATCACAGACTCTATTAGCCTCGCCTCTGGTCGCCATCTCCGTAAGCCACCCCATATGCCAGGGGCATTTCCCAAGTCACCCAATCCTTGGAGCCTTCGACTTAGCCCTTGATCTCTTCAGATTTCTACCCTATATGCTGGGCATATCCTTGACTCATCAGGTATCACCGAAATCTCCGAATTAGCTGCCTGTCCCCTGTGTTGTTGCCATAACTCAGTGGTGTTTCCTTCAAGATGTCGACCCCCATCTTAATCCTTTGGGGTAAGTCTGCCATGTCTCAATTGTTTGTCCAGGATCAATTTATGAATCTAAATGCTTTAAATGTTGTAACGTAATGCCAAATAAAGGGTTAAATTTTAGTGAATAACCATGTCTCATGCTGCATTATTCCAGGGGTTATTGTAATTATTGTAACTATTGAATTTAATGAATTTTGATTTCACAACGCAATAACAACTAATTATTTCATTTATTCTATCCACTATAGCTTTAACCAGATTTCTATCTCCCCCCTTTACAAACTATATAAGTAATTAATAACTGCACAACACTGTGCTCCAACTATATACTATACAACAAAAGTATGGCTGTGAGACGTAGTTTGGTGACTCTTCCTGATGCACCAAATCTGCTTTTTGGTGTCTTAGAGGCTTTTTGGTGTCAGAGACTCACTGACCAGATGTTGTTATGTCAAATTGGTGTGAAGTCAATGAGTTGTTTTCATGTATAGTTCCAACTACTTTGTGAATTTTGTAACTTTGTTTTACGTAATGTGCCATGCGTTGCTTCAATTCATTTTCCTGTTTTCCCCTTTCACATAATTACTCACTTCCTTCTAATGTAACCGAACGCGTTGTAAAGCAGAATAAAAATATCATTAAAGTTCATCTTAATCAATTATTATTTATTATTATTCTTATATAAAAGTTCACAGTTAAATGAAAAAGTATACATCATAGTCAGCGCGAGACCCCTTCTAAAGCGTGAGGCCGGGTGAGACGGCACATTTGGCACTAGAAGTGAGTCTCTGAGTATCTATAATAATAAAAGAAAGAGTCTGTCTGTATGTCTGTGGATCGTAAAAGACCTACTTATACTGCTCTCAGAAATTCGAAATTTTAAAGATAAATTCCCTTTAATACCAACGTGTGCACCTGAGGCTTAGTTTTTTCATATTTGTTCCACTTTTAGAGAACATTCTAATTTTCTGAAAAAATACACCACTTTCGCTCATTTCCGATCATTTTTTCCCTTTCGTGTTGCCATTCGACAGAAGAAATTAAAATGAACACAAAAATTAATTAAAATTGAAATTGCTTTTATTTTCTTGCCATTACCTTCAGAAACTAAATTAATGATTTGAAAAATAATTGGCACGTTTCGTGTGACGTAATTCTGTCTGAACTCCATTCCAGGATTTTATTGAGGGCATAGGTGATGATTTCATTGATGGTTCTGTTGACTGGATGTATGAGTATCTATTATATGCACCCATATTTAAGCTATTGCGGTGAATTATAACTAATGATGGTTGTTCAAGTCATCGCACTAGAGCTGCATTTTAGGGTTTTATGTCTTCACTTTTTCGCCAAATACGTCGCCAAACCCTCCAAATTATTACCTAAAAACGCACAAAATGGGAAAATGTATTTTTTTTTAAAAATTAATTTAGTTGGTTGGTTTTAGGAGGTCATCGCGATAGAGCTGTTTGTAACAGTATTTTCTCGCCAAATGATTACCAAAAACGTGCCAATGAGCTAAATGTTTTCTCTCTATATTAAAAAAAAAGTAAGCTCTTTTAAAATGTCGGGAGCCATAACATGATGAAATATTGATGTCAGAAGCCCAAATTTTTTTGGGAGGGTGTATCTCCCTTATGCCTCAACCCTTTTTTGTTGTTTTTCAAATTTCCAATTAGTTTTTTAATTAAAAATTACAATAAGTCAGCCACAAAAAAAACTTATTACTTTTCTGCAAAACGGCCACAGAAAAAGATCATAAATATGTGATTTCGTTACGTTCTTTTTTAAGAACAGTTGCTCTCTTTTCTGTTCTTTTAAAAAGAGCAGTTCTTTAACTTGTTCTTTTTACATTGGTTTTGTGTTTATATGTAGAAAAGGTTTACAGATTTTTTTTTAATGATTTGGCCTTAAAATATATTATAGCAAGATAGAAGGTTTATAGATTAAAATTATGTAAAAAAAGATAGTAAAAAAAAGATAGTAAAAAAATTATTACAAAACTATTTTAAATTAACATTTAACATAACAATTACTTTAATAAACATTTTCAATAAACAAACATTTTTTATACCAAAATTATTTTATAGCAAAATTATTTTATTTAATTCTGCTTAAGTGGAATCACAAAATTTCCTTTTTTTTATAAAACAGTTTTTTTTAATTTTCAGAACTGATGAAAAATAATGCGTTGTTCTTTCAACTTTTTTCTTCTTCAGCTGGAAGATGGCTTTCTTTTTTTTATTTAATCTCTCGTTTTTTTTTTAATTTTTATTATTCGTTCGCAGCAAAACACCACAGTAAAAGAGTTTTATTATTTTTATTTATCCTGAAAAATGTATTCTTATAGATGCGAATAAAATAAACTTTGCACACTCGAATAATGTGACATTCCTTTTTGTTTTTTTAGAAAGTTTTTGAAGATGTTTTAATTATGGAAGTATCAAGATATGGAACATGTTAATTACTTTGGGGGGGGGGGGGGCAAATTTAGAAAGTTGCTCTTGTTAAACATTGTTTTATGATTTGTTGTATAGCCAACATATTAAGCGAAATGTTTTTTTTTTAGCTTCCACACTACGTTTATAACGTAAAAAGTGGAAGGTATTATAATCATTCAATCCGTCTGTCTGTCACCCACTTTCACAGAGCGAACCGCAAGTCGAACAAACGAGTGGGATACATCGTTTTAAGGCAAAAAAATCAGGATAGGTTACATCCCAAATTTCATTAAAATATTTATTTATGTGATATGATTCAGTTTGGATTGTTGTAATATCACAATAGAGTGAGATGAGAGTAATAATGAGTGAGAGTGATAATGAGTAAACATTAATTTGCGAAAGAAGATTAATGAAAATAGTTAATTTTGGCGTTTAAAAGTTTGAATTAGAAATAAGTTATAAGCTGAAGGCCCTGTTTGGCGAATTTCTTTCTGAGGTGTATAAATAGTGCGTTTTTTGTTGAGCACAAATATTGTGTGGAAGCGGTTTAAGTGACAGATTCTGTAACAAACCTACTTTTTAGTTTAATTTTTCGTTGTGAGATGCGTTTCTGCAAGGATCTCCCTACGTGTTACGTTTCACCATTTTTTGTTTACGTAAATGATAGTGTTTTTGTCTTTATGTATCTGTCCATGGTCTACTCAACTTTAAGGTCACAGAAGCTCTTTAGACGTCATCCAATCCGACCGGTCCGAAATGTAAGCAATGTCAAAGGAAAAGTACGAAACCTATTTGCGCACGGCCAATTATATATACTTATCTGGTTGCGAACAGGTTTCGTTTCTCTCTTTCGGAACAGCCAACAACCTGAAAAAAATTAATTTGGCGAGCGATAGCGAGCAGGGGGCGTAGCCCCCTGCATGCCGCGAAGCGTCCAATGGGATTATTACTTAAAAAAAGTCATACAACTTAAAAATTTTGAGTGAGCCATTGGGTTTTTAAAAAGAACCTAAGAGTAAAAACAGGCAAGGTTAATTCTGCGAAATTAACGGGGAATGGCGAAAAATTACTGAAAACAGCAATACAATATTCATATATTTTTTTTAAGTAATATAACATAGCGGCCGCGAAGCGGTCCAATGGAATTGCGCAGCAATTCCCGTGGGTTTGCGAGCGATAGCGAGCCGAGGAAGAATCCAAGAATGCAAGCTTGCGACCCAATGAGACTGCGCAGAAATATCCAAGGGTGCGAGCTTGCGGCTGAATATAACTATATTACCAAGGATCGACATAATTTTGTCATAGATACAGATCTGGATGGCAAAATATGCATAGGCCTGTGCAAAGTTGGGTTAGAAAAGTTACGTTCACCAGCGAGCTGGCCGCGAAGCGGCTTATGGGAAACCGGGGGTTGGTAAGCCATAGCGAGCAGGGGGCGAAGCCCCCTGCCGGCCGCGAAGCTGCCAATGGAATTGCGCAGCAATTCCGGGGGTTGGCGAGCGATAGCGAGCAGAGGGCGGAGCCTCCTAGTTTTTTTAAAAAACACAGAATCTAGGTTTTGACGTGAAATAACATTGTTATACAATTATGGTTAATTTTGAATTTATCAGGAAAATTGCGATGACAGTAAGTTCATATTGAGGAAGATTTTTGTGATATGAGGATGTGCATTTTATAGTGATGTATTTTTATTTTGGAATTTTAAAGCAATATAAGGAACGGGATTTTATTCTTTATAATGAACGGGAACAAAGGCAAAGCTTATTATTGTATAACAAATTAAATGACACATATACTTGGATCGATTTGATATTCTTTTAGTCCGTGCGAAGAACAGGTATTTATTTGCTAGTATTTTATATAAAAAAGTGGTAGAAGGTTTTACTCATCTAACATAACAATGTTAATTTATTGCCGTTTGAAATTAGGACAATTGCTAACGTTTAGACTATATATTATTATGACATACAGTCCCTGGACAAATTATTAGACGCACTGCAAGATTTCATGTAAAATATTAATTACCGGGTGATATGGTACCTACATATTTGTATAAATACAAATAAGTAGTCTACAAAAAATCTTTTAAATAAAAATCAATAATATATTGTAGTTTAAATATACCATTATTGCATAAAACTCTTAAGACACATAAAATTACTTAAAAAAAATACAGTACGTCTAATAATTTGTCCAGGGACTGTATCTATGGCCCTGATATATTATGGCAGGGGTTTTTCTGTGTCAGGGTTATCTGGGTAATTGGATGCTAAATGAATTCACACACCAACCGTATCATTTTCCTAATGTTGCTGAAATATTTTGTCGATTTTTTTTACAAAGATACATATTTAGAACCTTTATTTTTATGAGATTGGTTTTTTTCTTGGTTTGATAGTTGTACGATTTGTTTCAGAAATGTTTTTGAGGAGCCTCGTACTTCGCAGAACTTAAGGGCGATCGCCATTTTCAGAGAAAACTAATGAAAATAACCAATTTTTGCCTTTAAAATAAAAAGGAATGCTTTTTTGGCAGTTTATTATTTTTTTATTTATAGGGGAGACCGGGACTGGTTGTTATAAAGGCTATTATCATCTGAATTACAATGAAATCAAACGAGTTGCTAACTTTTTTTTGTGAAACTATAGTATGATGCTAGTTGTAGAAGTACGATTAAAGGTTTGCAAAAGATGTTTAGAGTAATCACATACAATAATAACTTTGGTGGGATTGCTTCTCATTTATGCAGCCAGCAAATTATCTTAAATTTTGGTGCAACGTGTCAAATTATTTTCACTGCAATCATTCACGATGTATGTGTATTATTTAGGTTTTTCCATGCTTTTCTGCGACTACATCCTTTCTTGATAGATACTAGAGCAGCATATATTGCTTCAGAAGGCTACGATTATCTTTTACTTTTTTAATTACTATATAGACCATTTCTAATCTAGAGAACAAAAGTTTTTTATTATTATAACTTCATACATGGCTATATTGCTTGTCATATATTATAAAATAATTATATTTTTGGCATACTAAGCTTAGTTTATAAAGGTCGGGGTAAGTTTTTCTCAAGCCATTGTTGGAATTCGTTTCCCTTAAAATTTTGAAAAACCTACCCCGTCACCACATTTTGACTTTAATAGGTTTAAGTTTTTTTTTAAAAACAAATACATATTTATGTTATATAGAAAACACCTTTTGGTACACACAAAGATAAAACAGTAATTTTATTAAGAGTGCGTTTAATTTAAGTTTTAATATAAGCATGAAAATGTATTCATAGTTGAAAATATCACAAAAACAGCTCAAACAACAGTATGACAACAGCTACTGAATTTTTTTTTTGTGGGTGATATATGACGTGTTGCCTCATGAACTAAGTCACCACTTAGCTGTCCCTAATAGCTCATTTCCAATATCATTGTAGGTGGAAAACATGCCTCATTTAAAAACTAGTCAGCCCCGGTCTCTTATACATATCGGGTGTAATAGTTGTTCTAAATATCAGTTATTGATACAAACTTTCATATTTACTCTGAATATTAATAGGTGAAAAATTTATTACTGAATTCGCTTGTCATTCAGTGCATCTGTTTTGAGAATCAGGTCCCTCTTAGACAGGGAACAAATCTCCCTTCAATTATTGAAATTTGATCTTTTTTTTAAACTATTGTAAACCTATTTATTTTATTTTTAAAAAGGTTTATTCAAGAGTAAAAATAATGCCTTTACATCTGCCTATTATTAAATGATTTTTTTTTTGGTTAAACAATAGTTTGTTTATACAAAATAAAAATCAGGAAAAAATTATCAAGTTTTCACATGCCCGACATATACCAATTCATTTAAAGACAAGGCTAGGGTGACCCGGGGTAATTAATGGACACGAGAAATCAGGGTAATTATTGGACAGGGCCCAAAAACCAGCATGCATCATAATTTATTGCGTCTAACAAACCACAATATGTTAATTGCATATCCATCAATACTTTGATTAATTATTGGGATTAGATAAGTACTTTTTATCAAAAAATATATTAATAAATCAAAGAGCTTGAAAATAATGGTTTAAACCTTTGTTCAATCGAGGCCAAATTGTGTATAATTTTGTTTTCTTTACATGATTTTGAATTTTGCAATGCCCTGCCCAGCCTTAGATATGTTTATGAAGGTGGTTTGTGCTGAAAAACACCATTGTATTATGAATAGTAACATATGAGAGGCATGTTTAGTTATTGTTGGAAATGCTATGGGGATAAGACAGCATGGCAATATGCCTAAATTTACTTGGTATAGTTTGTAGGATTAAGAAACACCATCTACGCAATGTTTGAACTTGAAAAAAGGAGAAATTTAAATGTTTGGTAATTTTTACTAAATTTCACAATTATACCTTTTTACAGAAGCCATGTAGTGTTAAACAATTATCAAATACACAGTACTATAGTACCCGCCATATCCTACAATTTACCCCTTGTAGCTAGTCTAAATACTGTGCAGAACAGATTAAAAACTTCTGTCCAATAATTACTCCGATTGGCGGGGTAATTTTTGGACGCAAGTTTATTTTTTTCAACTTCTACAGAGTAAATATTAAATTTTAACAAAGGTATCCGACAGATATATCTAATGTCATTATGAAAAAAAAAATACTTTTTAGAAAATAACTTGAATGTAGGAACTGTGATAAAAGTTTTATTTTTGTCCAATAAGTACCCCGTGTCACCTATAAGCATAAATTATGAATATAACTTACATTTCTCGAATCCAAGTCAGTCCCGAAACGAAGATTATATATAAAAAAATACTTCGCTGTCACGCTATTTACTGTTTTATTAAAGCGGATATTTCATCAAGGATAAACGATAAGTCGGTTTGTGGTCTTCGGAAAACACGCGGTCCACACAATCAGTTCTCTATCATCCTCAAAACTGATTACAAAAGCGATATGCTCAAAAATAAACCTCCGTTGCGCATTCACTGAAAAACCCACACAAAATGTAGAAATTTCGGAATTTGATTGACGAAATTCAAACACAATGTTCCGGATGTGCGGTCTTGATGCATTAATAAACAACAGCGTTTTGTGGCATTTCGTTTTGTCAAACAAAAGAATTGAAGGTTTGTTTTCTTTTTTTAAGAGGAAGTGTCGGGGCATGTGTCGTGCTTTAATTCATATAAAAGTTTCATTCCTTTGTGTAACCTCACTGTCTGCGTGTCGTATCTGTATCAACCACTAACTTTGTAAGTTTAAAGAAAAAATTTATCATTTTTGAATATTCAATGAGGTTTAGAACTTGTCAACTGTGAGAATTTGACATTTTAATGTTTGACGGAGTGCAATAAGTGTCAAGTCCAAGGTTATAATCCCATCATACCATGTAAAAATAAATTCCCAGACGAATTGCCATTTTGACGATTGACGTGTGAAAGGCAGACCAAAATTGACACAAGTTGATTTGTGTTCTCATTGTTCTTCTAAGAATTGACTAAGACTGAGAACTGAATTTTTAAAGGAGGTATTTCATTTTAACTTTTCTCTTTTTATTATAGCCAGCACGATCGTACAGTTAACTTGTATTAACTCCCTATAAGCCACATCTGCTACCTGTGCCTATTGCCAATTATTTGTAGCCCTTGGTACGGACGGATAAATTTATCAATGAACACATTTAATAGCAATACAATTTTATTTACTCAGACAAGTATATTCAAAGAGATCGAAAGTTTTTTTTTTTATTCACAACCACAAATAATTTGGAACAAACAAATATTAAGTTCTTACAAATTCAAAAAAAAAGGGTTACAACTTTGGTATCTATTTTTATCGATTACAAGATTTAAAATTGTATCTCTTAAGTGTCAAACTAGACCAGTGGTCGGTAAAAATTTTCATTAAAAGGGCCAAAGTAAATTTTCTCATCATATTGTTGGCAAATACGGAATAGGTTTACTGTGCTTCTACTCCCATTCCTTCTCTCCGGTTTCATCAAGACAGCAGCTTGCTAGATACAAAATTGAGAAGATAGTACTTCTTTCCGTAGCATTCGCCTCTGTGGTCATCGGTATCTATGGACCACACCAAACCACCGGCCAAACCTTTCTTCATCAAGTACTCGACCTGCGAATACAACGCGGCTCATTTCAATAATTCATTTCCAACTCATAAAGGGGAAATTGATAGTTATATACACCCAGTAAGTTCTACACTATAAACAATTTTGTATTTTGTTTCACCATAATAATGGTTCCTAGTATTGGCAACGGTTGTGTGGTGAAATGTTTAATAATATTTTTTTTATTCGATGGAAACATTTTTTAGATTTTGGAAATAAAAACCTCAGAAACGGTTTTACGAAATACCGAAAAATATGGTAAAATATTTCCCCAACAGCTGTTGCAGCTACTATAGGAACTATATTTTGGTGGAACCAAGTGCCAAATTTTTAACAGGGTATTTTTTTCCAATATTCAATGAAACACTATTAGACACCTGACATGTTTTCGATAGTCAAAGGGCAGAATTTTACAAATTTTTAAAATATTAGACAAAACACATTTCCATGGTAAAAGTATTTTTTTTGTGTGCTGAAAACTCTGACCAACACTTTTTTGTTTAAAGATGATACTTTATTAATTTTCCATTTATTTTACACAGGTTTTAAGCTACCAAATCATATACAATAGTGCCAATATTTATTTTTAAATAGCTGTATTTTAAGGTTATGTAATAATTTGCAATGATTAATATTGCGGAATGCCGAATGAAGTATAAATAAACTATATTTACACACCCATAAGCAATTTTTTAAACTAATATTTAAAAGCCAACATTGAAAGTTGGGTTAAGTGTCTCTGATTCCTCCGCAAAAAAATCGGTACATAATATTCATTAAATTGATGTTCTCCGTTCTATCCTTCAACCCGTTCCCTGTTTCTTACCTTCAAGTTGAGGCTTCTCTGGTTGTCATATCCAACCCACTGATTTCCTTTGTAAGCGTAGGGTGTCCATGCATCGGGATCCCAAACAGAAGCCCAGCGTCTTTTTGAAAGGTTTTCACAAATCTGAGAAGAAAAATGTGTTTAGATTCTTAACGCTTAACTCCACGGTCTTTGTCAGCGAGAACACGGGTATCCGTATAAAAAATAAATCTATGTTCGCATATTATATGGTTATGTGGCATGTAAAAGATTGCGGCGGATCTGATATCTGTATATGTAAATTGCTGTGCTTCTCGCTGTACCTGTAACTGACACATTCTGTATTTAAACTGTAATTGTAAACATTTGCTCTGATCCACTTGGATATGATTTAATTTTGTACAGATGCCTTTAATTTTAGTTGTTGTAGTTAGGTTGGTTTATTAAAGTTATGTTGCGTTTTGAAGAACTTAATGTCTTTATTAACCGTTTATGTGGTACTGGGACAAATATGACACATACTTTTTTTAGTTTTTGCCCTTAACATCTGCAGTAAATCTAAACACTTTTTAGCCTACTTTTCTTTTTTTAATTCGAAAGAATTAAAAAAATGAAAAAGTAGGTATTGACATGCGGTCGATGTCCGTCTGTCCGTCTGTCCGTCTGTCTGTCTGTCCGTCCGTACCCCCCTTCCAAAATCGGTTCTAATCATCGGATCTTAAAAATCTTTTTTTGTTAGAAAGCTATAACCTCAGATACCCAACTTTCATACTTTTTGTCCGTCTGTCTGTACGTCCGGACGGACATAAATCTACTATCTGTCGGCGAATTTCCCATTGAATTAGCATTGAAATTCAATTTTGAGTCATTTAAATCACTGTAGGTATTGAAATGCGGTTGATGTCCAACTGTATGTCTGTCCATCTGTCTGTCTGTTCGTATGTCTGTCTGTTCGTATGTCTGTCCGTCTGTCTGTCCGCCTGTCTGTCCGTTTGTCTGTCTGTCTGTACCCCCCTTCCAAAATCGGTTCTAATCATCGGATCTTAAAAATTCTTTTTTTGTTAGAAAGCTATGACCTCAGATACCCAACTTTCATACTTTTTGTCCGTCTGTCTGTACGTACGGACGGACATAAATCTACTATCTGTCGGCGAATTTCCCATTGAATTAGCATTGAAATTCAATTTTGAGTCATTTAAGTCACTGTAGGTATTGAAATGCGGTTGATGTCCATCTGTCTGTCTGTTCGTATGTCTGTCTGTCTTTCCGTCTGTCTGTCCGTCTGTCTGTCCGTCCGTCTGTCTGTCTGTCCGTACCCCCCCCCTTCCAAAATCGGTTCTATCCATCGGATCTTAAAAATTCTTTTTTGTTAGAAAGCTATGACCTCAGATACCCAACTTTCATACTTTTTGTCCGTCTGTCTGTCTGTACGTCCGGACGGACATAAAGATACTATCTGTCGGCGAATTTCCTATTGAATTAGCATTGAAATTCAATTTTGAGTCATTTAAATCACTGTTGCCAAATCAACAATGGCATGAGAAACTTTATTTATTTAAACATATTTGAAGCAAAATAATATTTTCATGAATCAGTTTGGAATGACGTCATAAAATGTAGCACAATTTGATTCCTTGGTTATTCATTAATTATCTAACAAGAAAGCGGCAAGGCATACTTTTGCATACAATTATGCTAAGTTTTAATTTACATTTCTTATTTTTTTAATGCAGTTTGGAGTTTCATTACTTTTGTTATTAATAAATATTTAATTATTCCTCGAACTACAAATAAATCGCGAGCAGACGATAAATAATGTTTAATTGATTTGCGAAATAATATTAAGGAAAATAGTTGATTTTGGCTTTTAGAAGTTTAAATTATTAGCTGGATGCTGTGTTTCGATTTTTTTCTAATATGTATAAATCTAGTGTAGAAACGGCTGTTGATGATATTTACTGTTAGAAACCTAGTTTTTTCCCGATTAGAACTTCAGTAAGTATTTAAGTAACAGGAAAGTAGGCTATTTTAGTTCTTTATGAACTTCTTGTTTTGTGTTGGCTTTACTTACCCAGATATATAACCTATGTTTTCCTAAAGAAAAACCCAGTTTTTAAGAGCCATTTCTTTTAAACTGGGCCAAATTGAATAAGGGCGTGATAGTTGATGTCTTCGATTTTCTAGAAACTTTCAGGATACGTTAGTAGTACTATGATAAGGAAAAGTGAATTTCAGTTTTTCTTAAATCCGACTTGTTTGACCTTGAGAAGAGGTCAAAGTTCGAGGTAATGGATCAATGGTGTACATTATATCATTCTTCTACTTCTAAAGCCATGAGTGTGCCATGAATTTTTTTTTGAAATATGGATACTACTTGATACTAGGTACAGCTGGGGAAAAAATGTATCCACCCCTCGTTACTCAGCTCCTATTGATCAGGGAATTTTGTGAAAGGTGTCATTTAACAGGAAATAGCGTAAGCCATTGAGAACTGGCAACAAAATTGTATAAGGGGTCGTCTACATATTAAAATGAGTACCAACTTTGAAAATTCCAATGGCAACACCCAATTTTTTTTATATAAAAATGTTTATAATCTTCAAAATACCCCAGATCCCAAAGAAAATGAATTAATTTGCATTATTTGTTGAGATATAGCATTCAAAGTTAAACGCCCATAATGTTAAAAAAGTTACACAAACTTTTATTCATACCTCCACAAATAAAATGAATTAAACAAAGAATTATTTTCATTATATACTTCTTAATCTTCCAAAACAAAATCACAAAAGTGTTTTCATTTTTAATGTTTTTTTTTTATTTAAATTTAAATAAGAAAAAATAAAACATGAATAGCAACCCCAAATTTTTTTTGCATAAATCGATACAGCAGATTAAGTAGAACCAAAATCCCGAATTTTTTTTTAATTCAACAACAATCATTTGCCGAGTTATTGTAAAAAAAACTGAAAAAAAAACGAACTTTAGGGACCATGCAAAAAAATTACTTTGCAAATTTGATCCTTACTTGCTTTATCGTTTGGGGGTTGAAAAGCGTTTATTGGTAAATGTTTATTCAAATTATTGATGTCTGTCAAATGTCTAAAAATCTTTTCTTGTTTCAAGTGCATACAATGTATTTTGTTTGCATAATTATCTTTAAATTATATTGATTACTAGCAAATTTATACCCGTTCTTCGCACGGGAATAAAAAAATATCAAATAGATTCCAAATATGTGTACCATATACCCTGTTATAGGATCATAAACTTATTATTGTTTCCGCTCATTATAAATTATAAAATCCCATTTAATTGCCTTAAAATTCCAAAATGAAAAATACGCTATAAAATGCACTCATAAATGTCATCACAATTCCCTCATAAATACATAAAACCTTTTCGCTCATTTGGCGCGATTTGGGAAATAATTTGGCGAGAAAATAGATATAGCTACCCACACCCATTATACAGCTCTAACACAATGACCTTCGAACAACCGACAGCTTATAAATTATTTATAAAAGAAATTGCCTATTTGGCAAATTTTACAAATAATTTGGGCGAGTTTGGCAGCGTATTTGGCGAAAAAATAAAGACATAAAACACTAATAGCTCTAGTGCGATGGCTTTTATTAACCATCATAGTTCAGTAATAGCTTAACTATACATTTATTGCTTAAATATGCATACATGCAGTCAACAGAAAAATCAATGAAAAAAAAATCATCAAATAAACCCACAATAAAATCCGGGAATAAAGACTGGCGGAATTACGTCACTTGAAACATGTCAATTATTTTTCAAATAATGAATTTTGTTTCTGAAAGTAATGGCAAAAGAATAAAATAAACATTTTGAATTTTAAATGTTTTCGTTAAAAGTTTTATTTAATTTTTTCAGCTGATGGCATCAGGAAAGAGAAAAAATGATCGGTTGTGAGCGAAAGTGGTGTATTTTTTTCAGAAAATTCGAATTTTCTCTAAAAATGGAACAAATATGAAAAAACTAAGCCTCAGGTGCACACGCTGGTATTAAAGGGAATCTATCTTAAAAATTTCGAATTTCTGAGGGCAGTATAAGTAGGTCTTTTACGATCCGAAAACAATCAGACAGACACACAGACTCTTTCTTTTATTATTATAGACTATGTTTTTAAATGTATGTTATTTCCAATATAATTTCAAAAAGTATGTTTAATATTAAAAATTAAATACCCTAAAATATTATTGGAATTCGGTTTCTAGTATATTTCATTGTTACCACATTGATTATTTAAAAAGATTAGTTCCCACTGCCTTGGTTAAAAATCATTGCCAAATCATTCTGCGTTTTTTTTTTTGTTGCTTTCCTTAAATATCGTGTTAAGGTCGTAACCCTCGTTTTGTAATACGTGATTTATATTACCGATACAGTGCGCCGAATTTTAAACAAACTTTTTGTAGCAATATGAATGAAACAAAAATTTGCATAAAAAACGTAAAACATAAATGTAATAATCATGTTTGTCAATCTGATTGTAACTAATCGCATTTGAAAATCTGTCCGTTATAAATAACCGTATTTGTGACTTAATTTAAAATTAAAACTTTTCCTCTTCTAGCCTTTATTTTATATCTGAATTTTAAAATCCAAAATTAAAAAATATATATATAAAAAAATCACAATATTAGTGAAGAAGGTTTAATTCTAGCGAGATTATGTTAACCCTTTTGTTAGCTTGTCGTTTCGAAAAGACACAACCTAATTATTACCTTTTTCATTTTGGAGATTTCCCCCTAAACGAGTTAAAATGAATGCTTTAATATCTCAGCAAATAATGCAAAATAAATAATTCTTTTTTATACATGGGGTATTTTGAAGGTGCTGAACATTTTTACGTAAAAAAAATTGGGTGTTGCCATTGGAATTTTTAAAGTTGGTACTCATTTTAATATGTAGACGACCCCTTATGCAATTTTTGTTGCTAGTTCTCAATTCCTTACGCTATTTCTTGAAAATTGACACCTTCCACAAAATTCTCTGATCAATAGCAGCCGAGTAACGAGGGGTGGATCGTTTTTTCCCCCAGCTGTACATGTCAGCATAATTAGTTTGGTGGGTCACTCATGGCTTTGAAGGTCAGGGTCCTTTGAAAAAGGTCATTTTCGTCGATTTTTGTCATGTTTATACCTAATTATCTGCTAAAGCCATAAGTGACCCACATAAATAATTATTGGATTAATTACACGCACTAGGGTAGTACTTAGATAAATATATAACACCATGGCTTTACTTCGGTAGGAACAGCGTCTCAAAGTTGATCATTTCCAACCTTGAGTCACATTCAATGGTCTATTACACTATTACTCCATAAGCGAAGAGTCAATAACTTTTACACACAGTTGTAAATACACTTCAAATGTTGTAGTTTTAGACCCAGGTAACAAATCCATGGCAATTAACTTTTTTTTATTACAGCCCATTTTATACAGTCCATTTTGATCATTTCCAAAAAATTGTCACATTCGAAGGTGAATTACTCCAGAAGCGAAGAGTCAATAACTTGGAGGCACAGTTGTAAATACACTTCAAATGTTGTATAGTTTTAGACCCAGGTTACAAATCCATGGCAATTAACTTACTTTTTTATTACAGTCCATTTTATACAGTTCATTTTGATCATTTCTAAAAATGTTGAAGATTTTGTTTATCATGCTGCCATCTATGATATAAAATATGAAGCTTTTGCACAGCACTTTAGAAGTAAATATAGATGCATACTGTTATGAATTGGAGATATAAAATGGACTGTAATAAAAAAAAAAGTAAGTTAATTGCTATGGATTTGTAACCTGGGTCTAAAACTAAAACATTTGAAGTGTATTTACAACTGTGTGTCCCAGTTATTGACTCTTCGCTTCTGGAGTAATAGACCATTGAATGTGACCTTTTCTTGGAAATGATCAACTTTGAGACCCTGTAACTACCGAAGTAAAGGGTCACCCAAGGTGTTTTATATTTTTCTAAGTACTACCCTAGTGCGTGTAATTAATCCAATAAGTATTTCTGTGGGTCACTTATGGCTTAAGCAGAAACATGACAAAAATCGAGGAAAATAACCTTCGTCAAAGGACCCTGACCTTTAAAGCCATGAGTGACCAACCAAACTAATTATGCTGACATGTACCTAGTATCAAGTAGTAACCATATTTCAAAAAAAAATTCATGGAGCACTCATGGCTTTAGAAGTAGAAGGATGATATAATGTACACCATTGATCCATTACCTCAAACTTTGACCTTCTCTCAAGATCAAACAAGACGGATTTAAGAAAAACTGAAATTCACTTTTTCATATCCTAGTACTACTAACACATCCTGAAAGTTTCAAGAAAATCGAAGACATAAACTATCACAAGTTGTCCCCCTTTTAAAAAAATGACTCTTAAACTCTGACAACGGTAGTATGTAAACACTACATTCCGGTTCTTAGACTATTTCGTCCGTTAAAAACGGGATTATTTGAGCATTTTTCGAAAAATACTTTCTTCATCAAGTAATTTTTTTGGAGAAATATACACTTTTTTATTGTGTTCTCTCGTACATTTATACATAAATTAATATTGTATTGGATCATAAATTAGCCTTATTTTTGCTGAAATAAATTGTATTAAACATCAATCATGTAGTGTTACCGAAGATACTACAACAAACCGTGTCTGCCAAAAGATACGCATCAAGGTGAAAAACAAGAAGCTTCGTGTTATTTACCAAAATATTTGTTGTAATCTAATTAATGTCGTTGTGAAATTTTTTGTAATCTACAATTACAGTCGCAAGTCATAATATATGTTGATTGCAAGTCATAATATTTGCATAAGATGCCGTCTTTATATACAATATGCAATAAGATCTGAACTCGTCAATAGTCCATGAGTAGCTCTAATGTGATGCTAATGCAATCCAACCAATGCAAAAAAATTGCCAAGGGAAGCACACTTGAATAATCTTTTATTTCGACTTAAGGCTTTCAGACGGCTTCAATAGTTTTTCTCGCCAAGCATCTCAATGCATTCCTATCTCTAGGCCGGGGCCATTTTTATTTGCGCCACCCTGTATATATAAGTTATTTTTCCAATTAAAAAATTACCTTTGATGGGATAAATATAACCGACTTTGCGAAAATTCTTTGGGTGACAGTAAGACAAATATTACCCTTTTTTATTTCATTACGAAGTAAGAAATTAATTTTCTGTTTGCAGTTTCTGGTGTTTCTCATTGTGTATATAATAATATTTCAATATGATTTATCTTATATCATTGCTCGTTTTTTACCAAGACACAGAGGGTTTATTAATAAATCACATTTGCGGTAACTTATAACAAAGACAAAGGGCTTAAATTAATTATAATATTAGGTTCAAAACCGGTATCTACAATCTCCAACATAGTGCTACAAAAAAAACCTGTCGTATTTGTCAACAGCACATTAAACTATATGGATATTCACAACTGCCAGTTTTGGTGGAGGGAGTATTTGAAAGCTTCAGCGGTCAGGACTGTACAAGCTTTAATTTAACATGAAAAAAAAAACTTATTTAGCTTCAAGTTTGTCAGAATACTGTAAGTAAAAATATTCGAAACAAGATTTTTAAATAAATAAATACAGATGTAAGTGGATGGAATTTTCATATCGTAAATTCCTTAATTACAGTAATTCAGAGATAAACAGCGTAATCTAAAGCGTTTTCTAAAATAATGATCAGCGTTTTCTAAAATAAGGATAAAACGATGATTTTATCTCAATGGAATGGAAAATGATAGACCTTTCTGTCTTGTTATACAGTATGCGTTCTATTTTATCCGATGTTTTGCCGCATTCAGTTTAAATAAGTCAAGTCTTTTGCCGTTATATGAAAAAATTATTTAATTAAATGTGCGTTATTGAAAAATTTATCAAACATTTTAAAGCCTATTTAAAGTTATCGAGACAAAATCTCATATTTAGCATTTGGTAACAGCAATACAAATAATGTTTGCACGACTCTACTGTGGGAGTTGCCTGGTAGGACGAGTTGATAGAAGAGAGTAATTGATGATAAATATTAAATTCAGGGTGTGTAAAACTTGCTCAATATGAATGTTCTAGATTCAAGAAAATAAGAGTTTGTTTTCTACATTGGTTGTTTGTTGAAACAGTATCTGTTTACTCCGAAAATAGTTTTTGTTTTATATGACATGACGAAGTAAATATCAGATAATTCTTTGTCATAGGGAGTAAAAGTCTTGACTCCGCGTATGATGTCGCTATATCTTGACTCTGATGACAGTTTCACTACTTAACCGCGGTTAAAAATTACGAGACCTCTGATGCGATATTTTTTCAACCAAAAACCGTCTAATTAAAAGGCATATCACATGGACGTTCAGTCATTCAACTCCCAATCCTCAACCCAACTCGATCTTCAATTTTTTTTATCTCAATTTCGACTTCACGAAGTTGAACATAGGGTTGGCCAGCGTTGTATGAGCGGTTGATCGTATATTCTATTTTCGGAAAGTCATATATAGAACTTCATCCTTGTGTTTGGTACAAATTTATATTTGCTCATCAAAGTTGGCTGAATCAATGCATGATTTAAAACGACGTAGTATCTCTTCGCCGTGACAAAAGCAGTAATCTATACATCTGATTGGTTCGAATACTAGGTTGGATCACCCAGGTCGTGTGGGGTTGACGACGTTGAAGATATTTTCGTCAACCACAACTTCCATAGCAAACGGCAGATTACATCCAACTTTTGAGTTTTGCGTTGAATATATGGTTGAGTTAAAGTTTGGGTAGGGAATTTTTTGCTAGTATGATATGCCCTTTAGCCTCACCTCATTGAATCCGAGAATCTCTCGGTCTCCGTTCAGCCTGCCACTCTCCCCGGATCCTGCGGCCTGTGCATGTACTCCGTTCTCGTTCGGATTAGCGAGAGTGAAGCTTCGTCCGAACAAGGGCATGCCCAGAATGAGCTTCTCTTTCGGGGCTCCACCCTTCAGCCAGTAGTCCACGGCAAAATCCTCAAAATCAAAAAAAATATCAATATAATTATAGATACTATACCAACTATACTATATTTTCTATAAAAGTAAATTATTCTATACCAACTGACAACTCTTGGGAGTTGAAAAATACAGGGATTTACCAGGGAAGTTATTATTACAGGGAAGTTAGGTTTTTTTGCTACAAGTTTCCCTTAACATACACACATTACTTACTATTTAGACAGTTCATATAAACACAGTTCTGTTATCCCAATATCTTTACCGAAAGTTTAAAAGTTCTCGAGCTACTAAGTAAAAATTATTTCGATTATTACTTAAATACTTTTGAAAAACTCTAATCAATCGAATATTTGAATTGATAATCGAATATATCTAAGTTCCACTAATGGAGTAGAGGTTTATTTTATTCTTTAAATAAATTTATATGGATTATAGTTTTTCTATCTTTATTGAGTCGTTTATTTTATTCTTAAAACGTCAATCATTTTTCAAAAACAAAAAGGCATTTTATCGTTTTCTCCGTAAAAAACTAAATAACTATATTTTGTTCTGATTTTTAAGGAATAACAATTATTTTAAAAGATATGTATGTGGCAATTTTTAAGTTTTGTGAATCAACCTTGACTTGGAATCATTATATAAAGAAATTTCTTTCATTGATAATCATAATATTCATGTTCTGTTTATCTTAGGGATTTGATCTTATACTCCCTTGGGCACAAATAATATATATTCTATTCTCAACTTACCACTGTTAATTGTTTGTCTTGATCGGAAGCCCCTTGCGCTGCGTAGAGGGGTGCATTGAGGCCTATCACTGGATCCCAGTGACCGTGAAAATTAAAGCTTAGCAAATGAATCTGATCCAGCTCTCTAGTCAAACATAGAAACAATACTATTAAGAATTGATCTTAGTGAATCATATCAATACTAAATGCTGTTGATTATTAGAATTTCTGTAACTTTTAAAATTTTACAAGACCCGCACTTTGTTTTCTGTTTGACTTTGATTCAGGCATTGATCTAAAGTGATTGGTTTCATCTATGTTTTAAGGAAGCCGATAAAATGTTAGCAAAAAATACGATCATCACAGATAAGACATCATTACGGGCAATCCTGCACAAAATTTTCCTTAAACGGTGGTTGCAAATTTGTCGTGCCCATAGTGTTGGAATTGGAAGTGTATAGTCTCAGTTTTCCTACATCAGGCCCTTCTAATAGTTTTTCAAAAATGTAGTAAAAATCAGTTGGGGAAAAATGCATTATGTAGTTTTGGTCGCTTCTCCATAACTTACTTGGAAATTGCTGGAATGTCGTAAGCCATATCGATGTAATATTTTGTTGCCGAGACTGTGCTTGTCAACAAAAATCCCTCTGAATGCAATGCTGCTTTCAGTTCCTACAATATAAAATACATTTATTCATATGTACGTTAAAATGTCAAAATAAATTTATTTTATAAAATTATATATTTCAAAAAAATTATGAATGGTAGAGTTTATCTGTGGATTGACTCAGTCGAGAAGTAGAATATAGAAAAAATTTCTAAAAGGTGTAGGCTAAGATTGACGAATATTATTAATTTAAGGATAACATTCAGGTTGGAAATTGTTGGTAATATAAACATTTCATTTCTGTACGAGGAAAGTAGACCTATAGTTATAATGAATCGGAACTACCCAGTACAACTACTATCTTACTACAATGTTTAATGCCAATTGATGAAGTATTTAGAATTGCGAACCTATCAAATATACACAACAACAAGAAAAGTGTATTATCGAACAGTTTATTTCATTTAATTTGAAAATATATTACATATTACCTTAAGAAGCACGACAAAGTTCTGTTTATCCTCCGCTCTACCACCATTGGTAACTGGCCATTCCCAATCCAAATCTAAACCATTAAATCCATGCTGCTTGAGGAATAAGAGAACGCTTTCGATGAAGATGGTCCGGTTGGTTCTATCAGAGGCCATGATTGAGAAGGGTTTTGATGTCATGTCCCAACCACCGATGGCGATCAGGGTTTTCAAATTCGGATTCTTCTTTTTCAAGTCATTGAATTTTTGGTAGCCATCTAAAAGGAGTTTGAAATCAGTTTTGATCTGCGAAGTCAACACTGTAAACGGCGGTGTTTTTCAGTCACTGGAAAAATATTTTAGGAAGTATGGACAACTGGAACGGCCATGCCTACTTTGAAGTGACATCTATGTCAAGCTTTGTTTTAAAATCCGCAAAACATACCACTCGGTAGCTAATTCGTCCAAATTAGAATGGCCACGCCTATATAGGACACTACGGCAACCATTGTCTTCTACCTCCCCTCCCCCACAAATAAAGCTCTGCCTCGTTCGAATTGTCTGGCAACCTGTCATATTCGCATTTAGGTTTTGGTTTGATTGAATATCGTCGCACCAGAGCTGAGTTACAAGAGGGTTATTGGCGAATTTTGCATTTAAGAAGTTTAAATTACCCAAGTTATGGCTTACATTGAGAAATTCGGCTATAAGCTGCTTTTTACTATTTCTCATATTCTCATAAAATTTAAACACCTTAAGACTAAATTAAAAGAGAAAGGGGGCAATTTATTTCCGTGTCCGTGGCATCCTTCTGTTGTCTTTTAATCTCTTATATTTTAGTCTCATAGCTTTTATCTTTAAGTCCGAGTCGCAAGTATTTTTTATTAAGTTCTTTTAAAGTGATTTTTGAGTTTGGATGTCTTTGGCCAGTTAGGGGTCGTTTGCTCAGCATAGAGAGAGTACATCAGCCAGATACTCGCTATCCAGGATAGCGCTACAACATGTCCCAGGTGTAACCTAGCTTGCCCATCCGCTGATGATTCTTCAGTCACACGGTTTGGATGTATCCTTTGCAGATACCAGGTACTGTTCTACTCGTGAACTGTAACCCCTATATTGTACCCTTAAAATGATCTTGGCCTTATACCTAGTTTAACATGCATACTTACTGTTCATTGTGATAATAACCCCGTGTGCTTTTACCCTAGGATATATTAATAAATATTGTAATTCATTTCATTTTGCTTTCCCTCGTTTAATTTATTGTGTGACCTTTTCTTCCTTTCACACTCCGCCTGGGAGCACTGCGTTCAGTAGTTGTCCGTGCTAGGCCTTCAGCCTTGCCCAGAGACGTTACTTGTTCAATAAGATTAAAACCAACTTAAGTCCACTAATTAAATTGCTTATGGAGGGAGTGTTCAGTAGTAATATAAGATTAAAAGCAAGCATTTAAATTAAAGCTAACATAGTCCACCACTTAGTCCAACTGAAATCCACCAATTTAAACGCCAATAAGATTAACTAACTTTAAAAAAAAAAAAAATTAAGCAAAAGCAAATGAAAAATGAATACATATATTGTTCATACACATATTTTTATCTACTTTCTGGGATAAAAATATAGGCACTTTTATGGCCATTTTCTTGAAAATTATCCCTTTGTTAAGAGGTTAATTTTCTTAAAACAACTCACTCAAGTATTCAGGAAGATCTATATCAGGCAGGCGGGACTCGATACTGTTGTTCTCCAACTTTGCGAGGGCGTATATGGCGTGTGTGCACAAGTGCGGTTGGAATCCGGATAGATCGAACCTACCCTCGCCCTTCCTCTGAAAAGCCCAAGAGGTGAAGTAGCACACCAGTTTGTACTTGGCACCATGAGACTCTAGAAATGCAAAGATTTTACCTTATTATAGACTAGCAAATTTATACCGGTTCTTCGCACGGAATAAAAAAATATCAAATAGATTCCAAATATGTGTACCATATAACCTGTTATAGGATCATAAACTTATTATTGTTTCCGCTCGTTATAAATTATAAAATTCCGTTTCATGCCTTAAAATTCCAAAATGAAAAATACGCTATAAAATGCACTCATAAATGTCATTACAATTCCCTCATAAATGCATAAAACCTTTTAGCTCATTTGGCGCGTTTAGGGAAATAATTTGGCGAGAAAATAGATATAGCTACCCACACCCATTATACAGCTCTAACACAATGACCTTCGAACAACCGACCAGCTTATAAATTACTTATAAAAGAAATTGCCTATTTGGCGAATTTTAGTTAATAATTTGGCGAGTTTGGCAACGTATTTGGCGAAAAAATAAAGACATAAAACACTAATAGCTCTAGTGCGATGGCCTTTATTAACCATCATAGTTCAGTAATAGCTTAACTATACATTTATTGCTTAAATATGCATACATGCAGTCAACAGAAAAATCAATGAAAACAACATTCAAATAAACCCACAATAAAATCCGGAATGAAGACTGGCGGAATTACGTCACTTGAAACATGTCAATTATTTTTCAAATAATGAATTTAGTTTCTGAAGGTAATGGCAAAAGAATAAAATAAACATTTTGAATTTTAAATGTTTTCGTTAAAAGTTTTATTTAATTTTTTCAGCCGATGGCATCAGGAAAGAGAAAAAATGATCGGATTTGAGCGAAAGTGGTGTATTTTTTTCAGAAAATTCGAATTTTAAGGGAATCGAATTCGAAGGGAATCTATCTTAAAAATTTCGAATTTCTGAGGGCAGTATAAGTAGGTCTTTTACGATCCGAAGACAAACAATCAGACAGACTCTTTCTTTTATTATTATAGATAGCAAATTTAATGATGCACTAGAAAAAACACTGCATAAAATTTTACTAGTAGTGTTCCTGGTATACATATCAATAGCCGAATATATCAATGGGGTTTTGAGACATTTTGGGCAACTAAATGTGCCCAATTTTTACTATAGTGTTCCTGGTATACATATCAATAGCCTAATATATCAATGGGCTTTTTGAGACTAGAAACTTTTATTTGTTTTTAGGAGAGAAAACAAACCGAGCATTAAACATTTGTTCTACTGATAAATCTCTATAATCTGAACTCCTAAGTATCAAAACCATTGCTATGTATAGAGGCAACTAATATAGCAGTATCATTGACACAATAACGAAAAGACTTAATAACAAAGTAAATATCACTCCTAATACCGTAGAAAAACATTCTAAATTAATTGTAATTTTCTATTAATATATCAACTGTTGACCAAAAATTTAGAAATAATTTCACATAAAGCCAATATATTTCCTAGAAATTAAAAATAAATTCAATCATAAAATTTCAAATAATTAAAGCGATTAAATAAAAAAATAGATAGTTTTTTTTAACAAATTTTGTTTCACCAAAGAGTAAGAAACCTTTAGTTATTTATGTGACGAAATTTATTTCATCAAATAGCTGATGAAACAAATTTCGTCAAATAGCTGATGAAACAAATTTCGCCAAATAGCTGACAAAACAATTTTCGTCATTATGACGAAATGTTTAATCGGAGCAATTTCATGACATCATTTCGTCAAAAAACGCCGACAATTTCTTCATATTTGATAATCGATTTCTGAGAATGTGAAAACTTTTCCTCACTATTCTATTCAAGCTAACTTACTAGAAGAATAAACATTCTTTGCAGCCGATATCAAGCTTGTTGCGGATCCCAGCAAAGCAGAAGTTTTGACACTTTCTGAACTGTATGCTGTGTAGTGTGAATCAGGCGAACCAAACGCTAGAAAACACAGATGAATTTTCAGGTAACTCTATAATAATCGAATAAATTTTTTTTTGGTCTGACATTCACTTATTCTATGGAGTATATTTTGTACCTTTTTTTTTGCTTTCCCTCTTTTGCCAACTGTTTGGCCTTTGTCCCTCCCATCCATAGATATCATAATTAAAGTATTAGATTGGCTGATCACGTGACCTCCAATGCTAACGACGGGACGCGCATGGAGGCTTTTTTGGAGGGCTTAATGGCCAGTGTTGCTGCCACTTTAAGGAGAAAAATACTACGAAAAAAATACTATTTAATTCTAAAATTACATAAAAAAAATACTAGAAAAGGATTTAAAGTCACTATAAATATTCCAAAATGCAGCTAGTATTTTTACGATATTTTTTTGTAATTTTAGAATAATTCTAAAATAAATTCTAAAATTAAGTTAAAAGTTTAGTTATAAAGTTTAAAGAGTACGTTAGTATTTTAGAATAATTCTAATATTACAAAAAAATATCGTAAAAATACTAGCTGCATTTTGGAATATTTATAGTGACTTTAAATCCTTTTCTAGTATTTTTTTGTAATTTTAGAATTAAATAGTATTTTTTTCGTAGTATTTTTCTCCTTAAAGTGGCAGCAACACTTGCCATTAAGCCCTCCAAAAAGCCTCCATGCGCGTCCCGTCGTTAGCATTGGAGGTCACGTGATCAGCCAATCTAATACTTTAATTATGATATCTATGCTCCCATCCCACTCAAACATTTACTCTTCCATAATCTAAATGTGGTGAAAAGAAGACATCGAATTTCAATTCGAAGTGGATTGTATTAAATAGTATTTATTTAAAGATTTGTTTAATTGAATCGTTGGGGAATATTTATAACCGACGAGCACAATTGTAGGGGAAGGTGTTGTACCTCTGATCATATTGTTAATTTGACCACCTAGACTGTGGTGCCCTGTAGCAATAGTTTATAAAAATTAGTCTAATTAGTTTATAGTTACTCCACTGGAGGGCTTCTGTAGCCTAATGTGGATTATTCAAGCCAAAGTGTATTCGTGTGAAATATAACAAACCATTTCCATCCTAAAAAATGTAAGTATTTTTTTCATAAGGTTTTGCCAAATAATATTTTTTGTGTTATGTATTTGTTGATAGAAATTATTTGACATAGTAGCTATACACTTTATAAAATATTGTGGAGCTTTTGAAAATGATTGTTCTAATCCTTAAAATGTAGCACGCTTTTTAATTTGCATTACCATGGTGTTTTACCTCTGGCCATGATCAGTTGTTGTTCCTTTGACCAGGTCAAAGGTACAACACACCTGAGTGAATTCCTCAACATTTTAACTTTGATGTTTTACTACTACAACTTTAGTAAAATTAGTTAATATTTTTTACTTAAGTAGCTCATAAAGAATAAAAAAAATTGCATATAAATCTTTATATGCAATTTTTCTTTCAGCATGTCAAACAGGGCCGACCTAAAGTGAAATCTCGTATCCTGACTGATACACCTGAAAAGCTAATTATTGAAGCTGAGGAAAAAACTACATTCTATATGCAAGACACCACATACAAACAAACGCCTTCCTAAAAAAGTGACTTAAGAAACTTGTTTTCCCCAAGCTTAGAGAAGACTTTGTTCTCTCAGATGAAAGTTGTGAATTCGATAACCATCAACAAATTGAGAAACTTGACTTAGAAAAAGGAAATTTTATTCTTGTTAAAATTTCAAGTAAAAAAACTAGTTAGGTATTTTGTCGCAGAAATCTATGATGTTAGTAAATATCCAGTGTTTCAAATACTATATTTGAAAAGACAAACTTTAAGTGGCAAGTTTAGAAGAGAAGATTAAAAATTGTATGATATTAATATTGAAGACATTGTGGCTAAACTACCAAACCCTACTATTATTTTCTTTATATAAAGTTGAATGAGTAAACATTAAATTCATAATTCTTAAAACACTGTCATTAACAACATTCTTATTGTGTTTAGATTGTCCTGTATACATTTAACGTGCATTAAATTGTTTGACTGATATTTTTTTTTCTTCTTCATCATTGCTGTGTTGTCTAATTTCCTGGTCAAAGGTACAACAACCCAAGGTCAAAGGTACAACTAGATGTTGTACCTTTGACCACAGTTTCATTATTTCTTTAAAATCAAATAAAAAACAATAAAAATTAAAACTGAAACAATGAAAAAATTATGTATGATAAACCATACGATACAGATTGGAATAAAATAAGATAATTGTATTTAGCCTTAACATTCAAGTTAAGAAAATTGAAAATGTGTGAAGTGGTCAAAAGAACAACACCTTCCCCTTCATTCAAAATAAAATAATCATTTAAAAAGAAAAATGCAGACAAAATTTTAAGTTCGTAAGTGGCAAAGAAAATGCCAAAAGAAAATAAATTCTTTCCCTGGCCGTGATTCATTAAAAAACAACACTGAAAGTTTAAATGAGTAACTTTGCTTTAAATTCTGCTAAATATGTACGATTCAATAAAAAAACAAGGTAAAAGTATTTATTACTTACAACATGTTGGATTTGAATCTTTTGCCCTTCTTATGAAGTCATTTGCAGTATCCAAAAGAATGTTTACTTTGTGCTTTTTTCCGCATGAAGAAGAAAATTGTGCTCTAGAATTATTTATTTCTAGCAATAAAGAAATCACAAGTAAAAACCTAAATTTCAGTACCCTGTAAATACAAAACTTCCATTAATTTCTAGGATATTTTTTCTGCATGCTAGTTGAGTTGCTTACAATTATAATTAGAGTTAACACTTAAGCAATTTAATATCCTGAAACAAAACTAGTTTAAATAGTCATACGTTGAAAATATACGTAAGAATAAAACAAAGTTAGATTTTTATTAATATTTTGCTTATTTATAAGCATCAAGTATTTCATATTTCCTTCCTTATGTTTATTCGGTGATATATTTTTTAAATAATTTTAAAGAAGATTAGTATTTAATTGATACTTACATTTTTATGTTTTAAACCAATAACTATTGCTTATGAAGGTGAAAATTTTACCTTCTAAATTCACATTTGTTACTAAGAAAATATGATGACATAAAGTTGAATGATCCTCTTAATACCAAAGATCCTTCCAAAATAATTGAGAATTTACTATAATCTCCTGTCCATCGACTCTTAGCTGATTATAAAAGTGATATAAACATTAGAATGCAATTTTTCCCAGCAGGGAAACCCTTGCAAAAAATCATAAACACTAAACCAAATCGAATTTCAGATAAAAATGACAAGTTTTTTATGATGGTGTTGCGGAACTACCAAAGCCGGAATAACGAAATCTATTTGCGGACGTTCTTAGAAACTGGAAGTAAAGGTTTATTCTTGTGTGTTTCGGAAACATACCTGTGTCTTTCGAATGTGAAGAATTTTATTCACTATTTTTGTAATATGCAGTTCTAGATTCCACACTATATGCTAAGAAGAAAAGTGGAGTTTCAGATTCCTCGCTACCGTCAAAGCGGGTATCTTTGGCCATGGAGGGTAACTTTGGCCACGCGTCGGAAAAAGATTTGTTCTAAAATGTCTCTGCTCAAAATCATCAGACTTTAAATTGGTTAGCATTTTTAGAAAGGTAGCAACATTGGCTTTAATTTAATATAAGACTTTTTTCTATTTTAGTTTTGGCAACACCAAAAAAGTGTATTTTATTTCTGCAAGCGTTGAATAACAAAAACTACTTCAGTAAACTTTCATTTAGAATTGTTAAAAAATTATTGAATATTGAGTAAGTAAATACTCTATGCGATTCTTTAATCTATTGGGAATAATATCCCACCATTTATTTTATTCTATGTTGAATATTTCAAAAGCTGTATTTAATTGTTGGTCACCGGGAAACTTTTGACCACGAATGCGGCTAACTTTGGCCGTAGCTACAATGATTTCCTTATGCTATATTACACTTTAAAAAATGAACGAAAAGCGAGATTCTTTTTAACTTAATTTTAAATAATACTTTTTAATCTTATTCTTATGGATATTCTATATTATTGTCTTTTTAAAACTGTTTTTAAACATAATATAGTACGACATTTAAAATTGCTAATGCTAGAAATGTAAACTTTTTAGAATTCCAAATTACTAATAGTATGTTATTTTCTTTTCATTATAATATCGTTTGCGTTTTGATTATGAAAATAATTATTATTAAATCTGGTTTTCAAAAATACATTAGTTGATTTTCTTATTAGAACTGTAAATTAATTTTTTTTAAGTGTCAGCTGAAAGTGTTCTAAAGTATTGCGGCTAAATCATTGGGCGATGCAGTATAAACTGAAACAAATAAGAATTTTTCTTGTATTTATCCTGAAATCACCTAATAAACTTTAAAAACTAATAATCTAATGTTTAGTAGTTTTATTATTGCAAATTAAATCTATTACACAGCCCAAAAAGCAGTAAATGTTACGTTTGGTGAGTATTTCGTGCTTGTGGCCAAAGTTCTCCTGGACTCGAATCGTATCCAAATTTTTTAAACCAGTACCATTTTTTTAAACTTATAAAATGTAACAAAAATGCCTGCAAATTATTCCTAAAAGTACAATACTTAAAGTGCATAGTGATTTTTAAGTGTTTTAATCGGTTTTGTAGTTTAATTTTTCTTCTTTTGTAAAAAAAACAATGATTTTGGCCAAAGTTACCCGCACTGACGGTACGTTTATCAAGATAATAATAGAATACTAGATTGAAGAATTTATGTGCTTGATAATGTACATCAATAAGTCGGGTAAGATAATGACTGACTGAGTGATAAAAACTTAATTTCTATGGCACTCAAAACTTTAAAAAGCTGAATCTCAAAATGACTGAAAATTGTAGTCATGCTATTAAATAAAAAAAAGTCTTTCACAAATTAACCATTAGTGTGATATTTTAGCTCAAGAGGTCTATGAAAACTCATGCGTATGAATTGAATGTGTATTAATTACGAAGGTGAAGTTATTCGTACAATGAAGCTAAAAACGACAGCACATAAACTAGTTTATTTCATAAAAACGAATACAACAATCGGCACACCATGGAAACATATGTCTTTATTTCTTCTTAACTTAAGCTAGTAGATGACACTCAAGTTGGTTTAAAACAAGGTCCTTAGCTAAAAAGATCTCTATCTTATTTCTTAACTAAATAGAAGTCGCGTTGCTCTAGCAGTTTACAGTATAACGTTTCTTAAACACAAGTTACATTAGTCATCTTAGCTTTCTTTGGCATCATGAAAGTAGTTTGCTGGCCACTGATCTGAGTAAGATATATTTTTTCCCATAACAACGACCCTTATGATCATCGGTGTCAATGGACCTGACGAGAGCACCAGCCAAACCTTTCTTTATAAGGTAGTCGACCTGAAAAATAAAATGTATGGTAACTTATATTTTAGGATTTATGCACAATTATTTGTTTTCAGAAGATGTAAACTTTTGCTAGAATACTTTTTTTGTGTGTGAAGTATGAAGGACCATTATTTCGCCATTTCCATTAATATTATAAACTTTACGTGGTAAAGTAGCATCGGGTTTATATAAAAACTCGGGCGCAAAATTAATTTGTTTGATAAAGTTTTAATTTTCGTAGAATTTTCCTTTTTAATTAAACATATTATAATTATCTTCGAAACAGTATATAAGTTTTAAGGTTTTGTATACAATTTCGGTTTCCATCCAATGCATGGCCCATGCAATGTAAGTTAAAAAGCAAAAAAAAAATAACCTTAATGTTCAGGCTTCTCTGATCGTCATAACTGACCCACTGGTCATCTTTGTAAGCATACGGGGTTTGAGAGTCTGAGTCCCACACTGAAGCCCAGCGTTTCTTCATGAGGTTGTCACAAACCTTCAAAATAAAACTCATGTTATATGAATTACACCAGCTTACAAAAAATGTCTTTAGAAAACATTATCAAAAACTAAAGAATTAATAAATCTGTACTTCATCATATTTATTATCATGAGAAATGTCCTACAGAATAAAAATCGGTATACTACTATCATAACTGGTTAGCAAAACAGAGATGAAATAAATTTTGATTTCAGCTTTAGGTGATTGGCTCTTTTTACGCACCTAGAAAATTCATCAACTGTTACTCCACAAGCTCGAGTAAAGCGATAGCCAAGTTAACTTGATGCCAACTATAGTATTTAGTCGTAAACTCCCAGAATACGATGCCTGTCTAGTTTGAAAAATAACAAGGTTTTGTAAACAGTCGGAGAACTAAAGACGTCAACAAATAACAAATATATTTTGCACTATTAGGCCATGGGCCAGCAATATGAAACCCTCCCCTATGGAAAAAGCTTCGTAACTAAACACTCTGACCACCCGAATTTCTTATGAGCTATCTTTGTTGATTGCAAAGAAGGGTTCAGCTCACACCGCGGGAAAAGAACTCATAATGCCGGTAGCAAAAATCATAAGCAATGCTTTGTTTGATGAAAAATGTACAGCTGTGGACAAAAAAAAAAGTAAACACTAGGATTATTGCGGACGTTAGTCATCCTATGGAATCGGACCTCTTTGACTTTGTGAACAAATAACATTCTGAGTTAAATTTATGACACAAAATTTGCATAAGGGGCCGTCTTCATATTAAAAATTTTACCAACTTTAAAATTTTAAATAGAAACACCCTTTTTTGAGTCTATATTTCAAATTTATGACATATTTTAACACGGAATACCAGGTTTTGTTAGTTTTTGAGCATTATTAGTGGAGTTAGAGACGTGCAAAGTTTAGGGGCCGTAATGTTAAATGAGTTGCACATAAGAAACTATCCCACTCTATAATTAATTAAGATAATGAAACGAATTTTTTACTGAATAATAATTATAATAACCAAAACAAAATGCATACCCTATTGGGGTATTTAATACAAATTTTATACTTTTAAATAATTATTATATTAATTTAAAAAACAAATATGAATAGAAACCCCTTAATATTTTTACAGAAATGAATTTAAGATATGAAGTTTAAGCGAAATCCCAATTTTTACAATTTTTTATCCATAATTTGCTGAGTAAATCACAAAATACTTTTTAATTACCCTTTAGGAGACTGTATGTATATAAGATTATAATATGTGAACTTGATAAACAAATACGGCCTTGCAAAAGGAAGAAAACATTAAACCAACGACCTTGAAAATTCTGATGTATCACACAACTGGCGCCTTTAAGGTTGATTAATAATAGTTCATTTGGTTTTGGCTTAAATAACGTCCCACTAGAGCTACACGAGGGCTATTAAATATTGATATATATACAACTGCCGAAGTGCCGGAAAAGCTCTGAGTGAACATAAGTTAAAATCTGTATTTTGAATAAGTAACGTTAACCAAAGTATTTATTATATTTTCAGCAAAATCTAAACTATCGAATTATAAGCTTAATGTCTATCACTTTCATAGTCATCTCTAGAATAGCTACGTTTAAATTGATTAATTTTAATAGTAGTAGGCCTTCTAATATATTTCATCTATTATTATTATTCGCTTTTTTTAAAATTCTTTTTACTCTTTACTCGTAAATATTGTTTTAAAATCGATGTTCAATAAAAATATTTGTTCCTCTAGCTCTGCTTTATTCATCTTATATTTAAACATGGAAGCGATGGGCAGTATTATTAAGAAAAATCTACTGGACAACTTTTAGGAAATTGAATATTTTCATTTGTATTTACATTAGATTTTTGCTTCAGGAAAATCATATACACACATGAACTAATGTATTTGAGCCTGTATTCGGAAGAAAAAAATATTCTATTCATCTTTTAAAATATTTTTTATTAAATTTCAATGCATGCATCTCCAAATATTTTTTTTTCCAATGGGGCTGCAATATGGGCTTGTTTCACGGAGGATCTGGCAATAGCTATGCGGTTTTGTTTGCATGTCTATGTTGATGTCTTCCAACAGTATTGCCACCAGTTTTAGGAGAAAAACTACGAAAATATACCATTTAATTCTAAAATTACAAAAACATTCCATAAAAATACTAGCAAAGCGTTTCACGTTTTTTTAAAGTCACTAAAAAGATTCCAAAATGAAGCTAGTATTTTTACGATATTTTTTTGTAATTTTAGAATTTATTTTAGAATTATTCTAAATTTACAAAAAAAATATCGTAAAAATACTAGCTGCATTTTGGAATCTTTTTAGTGACTTTAAAAAAACGTGAAACGCTTCGCTAGTATTTTTATGGAATGTTTTTGTAATTTTAGAATTAAATGGCATTTTTTCGTAGTTTTTCTCCTAAAACTGGTGGCAATACTGTTGGAAAACATCAAAATAGACATGCAAACAAAACCGCATAGCTATTGAAAGATCCTCCGTGAAACAACCCCATTGGCGGTCAAGCCTTTGCAGACTCGGCATGTTCCACAGAACTGAGAGTCATTTTTTAAAATAACATTTTTTCAGTGTCTTGTGTTAAAGTCAATTTATTTCGTATATTTAAAAAAAAGGTTATAATTTTTTATTTATTTTTTAGTAAGAAAGTATATTAGTTATTTAACGTCACATCACTCACTTTAACGTCAATCACTTATATAGTTTTAAACTTCATCACCGAACATTTTTTAATGGAGGATTATGGTAAGAATCTTTGTAATGAACCCAACTTTAAGAGGCGAACTATTGAATATAATTATACGGATGCAATGCTTTTTTAAAAAATAATAATCAACTATGGTAAGTCCTCAGAATATTTTTAAAAACATAACTATAGGCTTGTGTTGCATTTCCATGCTTTATTTTTTTTAATTACAAAATGAAAATTTTTATTTTACAGTAACAAACGATTTTTTGTATTTCAAATTATTGTCGTCTGCTCGTCTATTTTCAACGCGCTGAAAGTGTTTAAAAATATTCCATCGTCATGGAAATATTATAAAATACTATGCAGTTAGATATAAAAATCTTTGAATCCAATTCATAAAATAAAATCTGTTAATAACTAGTAAAATAATTGAAAAATACACACAAATAATAATTTATTTACTTTTTTAAAGATAATTTATCGTTTATTCTGTCATTCTTAATTCAAAAATTCAAATTAATATTTTTATTTTTGATTAGAATTAAATTAAGTTTGAATTTTTAATAAATTATGGATCAGAAAACATTCTTTAAAAAAACTAAATCACACGTCCGTCTCTTTCAAATATGTAAACTAAAACTTAACTACAACTTCCAGCATGCCAACGAATGATTAATATTCAATAATAAATAAAAAAAAAGTAAAAAATTGTATCTTTATAAACAAGTTTACCAACAAAACATATACCTAAACTTAAAACATATCGTGGCTCTCATAAAAAATAAATATTGTTGTCTCGTTACTCAATGGCGCCCAGTATAGAAATCCTTGACATACACAAAAAAATTTTTAATTTAAATTTTAATAAATAAACTTAAAATGTTAACTATACAGTTGAAATAAACTTGCCAAAAGGGGGAAAAAATTAGACTTCATCACCATTAACTTTTGATCCCTTTCAGGGCTCCTCAACATATTCTACCTTATATTTCAATACATCGCATTTCCCCTCGGACGAACCTATAGACTACGCTTGTTATTTTAGAGATGGTCCCCCAAAGGACATCAAGTGATTCGATTAAATAACTCGTCAAATATTCATCAAAATGTAACAAAAACTTTGATTTAGGGGTTTTCGAGGGTGCTTAACATTTCTAAGTTATTAAAATTGGGTGTTGCTATTGGAAATTTTAAAGTTCGTAAAATTTTTAATATGAAGACAGACCCTTATGCAAATTTTGTGTCATGCAATTAACTCAGAATGTTATTTATTCACAAAGTCAAAAAGGTTCAATTCCTTACGATGACTAACGGCCGAAATAATCCTAGTGTTTACTTTTTTTTGTTCACAGCTGTACCAAAAGATTAGTGAAATTCTGTTATCAAATAATACCGTAAAGAGAAGAATTAATGAAATGCTAGGAAACGTGAAAAAAAACTGTGAATATTTGTCATTATAACGTGATGAGAGTACAGACATTGCTGGTCAAGGTAATTTATTAGCTTTTTGTCATTATGAGTTGAATGGCAATATTAAAGAAGAAATTTTGTTTTGTCAGTCTTTTGCCGACCACAACAACTGGCGAAGAGAATTTCAAAGCCGTTGACAATTTTATAAAGAAATTGAAATAGATTGGTCAAAGTGTATATAGGTCTGACAACTAATGGGGCACGTGCCATGCCTGGAATTCATAACGGTTTAATCGCCAAAGTTAGATCAGTTGCTCAATTGATTAAATGGACACATTGTAGCATACACGGTGAGGCTCTTGCAGTTAAAGGCTTGGATAAGTGTTTACAACAAACTCTTGATGATGCAGTAAAAAGCGTTAACTTTATTAAGGCAAGAAAAAAAAACCTCGAGACTGTTCGGTGCTTTGTGGGATGAAATGGGAAAAGAACACAAACAGCTTCTACTTCACTGCGAAGTTCGGTGGCTGTCGAGAGGTAAAGTGTTGACAAGATTGTTTGAACTCCCCGACGAACTCACTGTTTTTCTTAGAGAGAGCTTTCATGTTGCTGGCCCATGGCCTATAAAAGGGAACTTCCTTTAGAACTTTTAAACCATTAAAACGACGGTAAAACGGTGGTTTGATACAAATAAGCGACAGCTTGACGATGTAAAAACTGATTCTGTTCTTTTCTACGTAATTTATTCTAATTCAGCGGTTGTTCGATTAACCAGTAATCCCAAAAAGTGGCGTAATCCCAAAAGCATATATCATTTTTAGTAGATTTCATTATCTTTTTGTTCATTTCATGTTTTTTCCGGGATATGCTGTAATTCGCAAGTGGCAAACACCTAAAACCTTAAAGTACATGTCAATACAAACACAAAAATGTGTATGTCGAAATTTCCCACGGAGGATGGGAATACATGCTAGCCTCCGCGCTATAAGGTTTTTGCGAAAATCGCGCATGCGCAAAGGGTAGCTGCCATAGAACGTTTTTTGTTTTAAAGGTATTGCTGAAAAATGAAAAATATATATACTTTAAATTTGGTACACAATTTCCAAGTACAGCTGGGGGAAAAAAACGATCCACCCTTCGTTTTTCAGCTGCTATTGGTCAAGGAATTTTGTGAAAGGTGTCATTTTTCAGGAAATAGCTTAAGGAATTGAGAACTGGCAACCAAAATTGTATAAGGGGTCGTCTACATATTAAAATGAGTACCAACTTTGAAAATTCCAATAGCAACACCCAATTTTTTTTACATAAAAATGTTCAGCACGTTTAAAATACCCCATGTATAAAAAATAATTATTTGTTTTGCATTATTTGCCGAGATATTAAAGCGATGAGGGGGAATTCTCCAAATTGAAAAAGGTAATATTTAGGGTGTCTTTTCGAAACGACAAGCTAAGAAAAGGGTTACCATAATCTCGCCAAAGGATGCTAGAATTAAACCACCTTCACTAATATTATGATTTTTTTTACGTTTTTACCTTTTTTTTAAATTTTAGATTTTAAAATTCAGAAATAAAATAAAGGGTAGAAGAGAAAAAGTTTTAAATTTAAATTAAGTCACACATACAATTATTTATAACGAACAGATTTTCAAATACGATTAGTTACAATCAGATAGACAAACATGATTATTACATTTATGTTTTGCATTTTATGCAAATTTTTGTTTCATTCATATTGCTACAAAAAGTTTGTTTAAAATTCGGCGCACTGGGTCTGGGACATATCCCGACAAGCCAAATTCTCGACAAGCCAAAACCCGACAAGCCAAATCCCGACAAGCCAAAACCCGACAAGCCAAATCCCGACAAGCCAAATTCCGACAAGCCAAAACCCGACAAGCCAAATCCCGACAAGCCAAAACCCGACAAGCCAAATCCCGACAAGCCGAAATCCCGAATGAGTCAAAATCCCGAATGGGTCGAAATCCCGAAAATAGTTTTTTGTTCATTTCTCGATTTTTTTTAATATAGAGATATTTTTTTTAAATACTAGAGATAATTTATATATTAGAGATAATTTATTTATTTAGTCAGTTAGTTATTTAATTAGTTAGTTAGTCAGTTAGTTAGTCAGTCAGTTAGTTAGTTAGTCAGTTAGTTAGTCAGTCAGTAAGTTAGTTAATCAGTCAGTTAGTCTGTTAGTTAGTCAGTCAGTTAGTTAGTCAGTCCGTTAGCTAGTAAGTCAGTTAGTTAGTCAGTCAGTAAGTTAGTTAATCAGTCAGTTAGTCTGTTAGTTAGTCAGTCAGTTAGTTAGTCAGTCCGTTAGCTAGTCAGTCAGTTAGTTAGTCAGTATGTAAGTTAGTTAGTCAGTCAGTAAGTTAGTTAGTCAGTCAGTTAGTCTGTTAGTTAGACAGTCAGTTAGTCAGTGAGTTAGTTAGTCAGTCCGTTAGTTAGTCAGTCAGTTAGTTAGTCAATTAGTCAGTCAGTTAGTTAGTCAGTCGGTTAGTTAGTCACTTCGTTAGTTAGTCCAGACTGACTAACTTAGTCTAACTTATTGTCAATTAGTTAGTCAGTGAACCGACTGACTCACTGACTAACTGGCTGACTAACTAACGGACTAACTGACTGACTAAATAACTGACTAACTGACTGACTGACTAACTGACTGACTAACTGACTGACTAACTAACGGACTGTAACTAACCGACCTACTAACTAACCGACTGACTAACTAACCGACTGACTAACTAACCGACTGACTGACTAACTCACGGACTGACTGACTGACTAGATAAGTAACTAATAATAACTAAATAACTAACTAAATAAGTAACTAAATAACTAACTAAATAAGTAAATAAATAAGTAATCTCTTATATATATATATTTTTTTAAATCGAGAAATGGACAAAAATCTATTTTTTCGGGATTTCGACCCATTCGGGATTTCGTCTATGTCGGGATTTATGGCCTTTCGGGATTTCGGCGTTCGAGATTCTGGCTTGTCGGTATTTTGGCTTTCGGGATTGTGTCCGGAACCCCGGCTCACTTTATCGGTAATATAAACCACCCACATATTACAAAACGAGAGTTACGATCTTAACACGATATTTAAGGAAAGCAAAATAAAATTACGCAGAATGATTTGGCAATTATTTTTAACCAAGGCAGTGGGCACTAATCATTTTAAATAATCAATGTGGTTGTAACAAAGAAATATACTAAACACCGAATTCCAATAATATTTTAGGGTATTTAATTTTTAATATAAAACACACTTTTTGAAATTGTATTGGAAATAATATACATTCAAAAACATAGTAATCGATATAATTTAATGTTAATTATTCAAACAAAATACATTGTGTGCACTTGAAACGAGAAAAGATTTTTAGACATTTGACAGACATCAATAATTTGAATAAATATTTACCAAAAACGCTTTTCAACCACCAAACGATAATGCAAGTTAGGATCCTATTTGCTAAGTAATTTTTTACACGGTCCCTAAAATTCATTTTTTTCAGTATTTTTACAATAACTCGGCAAATAATTGCTGTTGAATTAAAAAAATTTGGGATTTTGGTTCTACTTGATCTACTTTATAGATTTATGTAACAAAAATTTGGGGTTGCTATTCATGTTTTATTTTTTCTTATTTAAATTTAAATAAAAAAAAATAATAATAATGAAAAATTGATGAAAAAACTTGTGTGATTTGTTTTTGGAAGATTAAGAAGTATATAATGGAAAAAAAAAATTTGGTTTAATTCATTTTATTTGTGGAGGTATGAATAAAAGTTTGTGAAACTTTTTTAACATTATGGGCGTTCAACTTTGAATGCTTATATCTCAACAAATAAAGCAAATTAATAAATTTTCTTTTGGATCTGGGGTATTTTGAAGATGATAAACATTTTTATAGGAAAAAAATTGGGTGTTACTATTGGAATTTTCAAAGTTGGTACTCAATTTAATATGTAGACGACCTCTTATACAATTTTGGTTGCCAGTTCCCAATTCCTTACGCTATTTCCTGAAAAATGACACCTTTCACAAAATTCCTTGACCAATAGCAGCCGAAAAACGAAGGGTGGATCGTTTTTTTCCCCCAGCTGTACCTGGAGGCTGCCATAATAAGGCTTTTGAGAAAATCGCGCATGCATATCGAACATAGAACATATCAGAGCACTTTTTAAGTTTTCAAATTATTAAAATTACCTTACAGGGTGAATAATAACTTTTAAATGTATTGGTTTATTGAGTGGTAATTAAAAGTCATGAAGTGTTACACACCCCTAGTTTTTTGCTGTATGCTGTAAGTCTCAAGTGACAAACACCCAAAACTTTAAAGTGCATGTCAATACGAAAACAAAAATGTATATGTCCAAAATTCCCCCGGGGAGAAGGGTGGGTAACTGGGTATACACCGGCCTCCGCTCGCTCTATACGTCAATCGTGATTAGATAACCTTTTTATGATTCTTCCTGCTTACTCGAATGAGTCATAAATTCAGAACATAGGTACTTGCTCATTGATTGGAAAGTCTCTTCTGGCTCCACCTATTCGATAGTGCACAGCGACATCTATGCTAATGTTGATTAGCTAACTATACATAGACTGTCTAATTTTCCATGAAATGGAGAGGTATTAAACTGTTAGATTCTATGCTTTAAGTCCTGATTTGTAAGTACTGAAAACGTGCGATATTCGCGTTTTATCTTCGCTAGGGTGGTTTGTTAGAATTTGCGTCTATCGATGCGTCCTCATCTAGCCCATGCATAGTGAGCAAAGGCCACTGTTATCGCATATGAATAAGTGGATACATCGGTAATTTCGCACATTTTTTAAGCTCAATCAAACCACGACTATTAAGTTTTATAAACGCAGAGCTCAACGTTATTTATGGCGCAGCGGTCACGTGACAACTAGGGCTAATTTCAAATCGGGCAATTCGGACGCACAGCTCAGCGGCCGATTTTGTGTTCTTACAAACCAGGGCTTTAAGGAATCCAAACTGAAAATACTCACTTCGTTGAATCCTAGTTCTTCGTCGTTCCCATTCAGGTGTCCCGGCTTTCCGACTTCAGTGGCTGTCGAGCCGATATCGTTGTCAGAAGCATTCGCCAATGTATACATCCTTCCATAAAAAGGAAGAGACATGATGAGCTTCTCTTTGGGCATGCCCCTCTCCAGCCAGTAGTTGACGGCGAAATCCTGAAACGTAGCGCAGTGAGAACTTAAATTTCTATTTCGTTGTAGGTATAACCCTAAATAAATATCAATGGATGTGAAATTATGACCGCGGGTTAATTAGGAACAAAGTTATTGTTAAAAAATAGTTCGTCCATGATTGGAAGAAATATAATTTGCATTTATGACCGCGGGTTAGTTTGGAACAGAGTTAGCCATTTGTGAGTTAAAGGGTAGAATGAAATGTAAGTTAATGAAACAAAAACCTAATTGTTTATTAAGTCTTTTCGATCGTTAAATTCGTTAATACTTGTAAAAAAACGTCAGAAGTCTTGTCCTGCCTCTACACTCAACTTACGACGCTGGCCAACCTGTCTATGTCAGATGCGTCTGGTGGTGCGTAGAGGGGAGCATTCAGGCCTGTGTAATCGTCCCAATATCCGTGGAAGTCGAAACTCAGCAAGTGAACCTGGTCCAGAACTCTAGAATAAAAAACCATATTCATCAAAGAGAGGCATGTGAAGTCAATCTTATTAATGTTATTTAACCTTATTTGTAGTATTTTTCAAGGATTGGAGTAGCTCGTTACTTGTAACACCGTTTGTGGGTTAAAGTACGCCGTTAGATTTTTCAGACAGTTACTGTAACTTAGCTACTTTTAGCGGTAACGAAAATTACTTTAACTTTTCCGTTACTTCTCACTCCACTCTTCAATAATATTTTGGCACAGTTCGACATTCACTTTAAATTTAATTCGTTAAAATTTAAATTTTAACAACGTTGAATTTTCGTTCTTAATTTATTCCGATTCTCCCTATTTCTTTAGCCTTGGTTCTCTTTGAAAAACGGTTAAGATAGCTAAATTTGAATTTTTCTTATAAATTGAAACTTCTAAGAGTTACTATGATTAGTTACTTTTTTTAATTACTGTAACATAGTTACTTTTTAAAACTAACTTTACAATCCCTGGCATTTTTTGTCAATTTCGTTCTTAGCTGCAATCACGAGTGTTCACAACTTCACATTGTTCATGCAGTTGCCTTAAAGCTGAAAACAAAACATTTTTAAATCATGGTAATTCTCCGTGGATTTTTTTTTTGCATTATTGGTTTTAAAAGAATTCGGCCAACCTATACGTAAGAGGCATGTGAAGCCGAACCTCTTTAATGCTATTTAACGTTATTTGCTGTATTTTTTGTCAATTACGTTCTTAGCAGCATTCACGAGTGCTTACAAGACACTTTTGAATTATGGTAACTCTCCGTGCTTTTTTTAATATACTATAGGCAATTAGGTAAGCTATTTCTGTTCTGCTACTAACTCAGCAATTTGGGGAATGTCATAAGCTAGTTCTATTACAAGTCCGTTCCATGATCCAGCTGCAGATACAGTAGTAGTGACCAAACGCCCACGAGGAGCCAGTGCCGTTTTCAATTCCTGCCATGATAAAGGAAATAAATTGGAATTTTGAAAATATATGATTATATATAAAAAAATTCCATATGATTTAAAAAAGCATAGGTTTAAATATTGTCTTCCTAATAATTTGTTTCTTATTATACGAGGAGGACAACTTTTAATAGGCATTCATAGGCTTTGCGCATAGGCTTTTATTGCATTCTCTTCCATAAAGTAAATTACGATATATTTTTATCATGTAAAGATCTTTAAAAATTAATCAACATCACTTGAAATCTTGTTTACGAAGTCGACTTCAAATATGTTTATTTTCACCATTTTGATCCAATAATTTCGAAATGTTCTCCGAGAAGACTTTTTCATCGCTACTTTTGGACACCGCCTGTTCTTAAAATTGACTGGCCTCACTTGATGCAAAGATGACAAATATAGTTTTATTTTTCAATCCAAAGTAAGAATTTTACTATATAGCACCAATTACTAAACTCTCTAGCGAGAGACTAAAACACAGACAAAGAGAATTAATTTTTTTACTCACCCTCAAAAGTATAATAAAATTCTGTTTGTCTTCTGGCCTTCCACCATTGTTGGCCGGATATGCCCAGTTAATGTCTATACCGTCAAATCCATACTTTCTAAGAAACGTGACCACGCTGCTTATGAAATAGGTTCTGTTGACCGGGTCGGCAGCCATGAAAGAATACGGCTCCGACCCCATATCCTCCCACCCACCGATTCCAATCAAGGTTTTCAGGTTCGGGTTTCTGAGTTTTAGGTCATTGAATATTTCGTATCCTTCTAAAAAAACATGGTCGATAAATAGATAAAAAAAAGTACATGTTATCCATTTTTTAGTAGTAACAATTAGTTTGTATTGGTTCTGAAACAAAGTATCAAAATAAAAAGGTTGTTTTCTTTCTTAAACATATCGAAATAGAAAAAATAGTGTCACTGGAACAATACGTCACCTGAAACAAGCCAATTAATGTTTTAGGAGTTTGTAATGCATCTCATATTGAACATCCTTTTAGTTCAGTGACTTCATGAAATTATTACTCACTCAAACCGTCCGGTAGGTCACGAGAAGGCTCACTTGAAACTATCGCGTTGTGCTCTAACCGTGCAATTCCATAGATAGCGTGAGTACACAGGTTGGGCAGGAATCCGAACATGTCGAACTTGCCATCGCCTTTCCGGGAATAGGCCGAGGCATCAAAGTAGCACACCAACTTGTGCTGAGACTCTTCTGATGAAAATGAATGAAAGAATCTCATTAAAAAGAAATTAGTCATTGGGGAGTTATACTTTTTAGTATTTATTCTTTTCGCTCAACATATCTGTTGTTTTATTATTTATATTTTATTTGCGACGTGCTCTGGAAAAAGTTTAGTTTTAAATTAATTAATCTTAACGTTGGGAAATGTACTTTTGGGGATATATGAAGTTAAAGTAGGGTGACCAGACTGCATTTTGCAGTACAGCACTACTTTAGTACTTTTTAATGTTATGTCCTGCCTGTTTCAATATACTTAAAATGTAGTTGTTTTTGTGCCTGTCCTGCAAAATGTACTGCATTTTTAGCTCAGATAAATATGCAGTAAAACAGAATTTTAAGAAATTGACAGTAGTAGTCGATATCCCTTCAACTCAAGCATTTTCAACAGGATATGTAACTAAATTTATCATTTTGAACAACAAACTTTTGTATTATTACTATACATTTCGCATTCAATATTCACATCTTTAGACAAACGTAGGGGGGGGGGGGGGAGTTTTTTATATTTCACAACTGTACTGCAATAACCTGTTAAATATCTGGTCACCCTAAATTAAAGTTGCAGAGAATAACATAGAATAGGGTCAGGTGGGGTAAAATAGGTAAAAAAAAAACCAGCACATTTTGCATCTACACCTTCAGAGCAATAAAAATATCAATTTTATCAGTGTAAAACATATTTAGGATATGCAAATGAACATTTCTTATAACATTTAAAGTGAAATTTCCTGAAATAAACAAATTATTGATATTGATAAATGTGTTTGAAAAAGGGCTGTCAAATTACTTATTTTACCCCATGGGGTGGGGTAAAATAGGCCAGTAGTGGGGTAAAATAAGTTATGCTTTAAAAACAGCTTCAATTACTCAATTTCTTTTTAACATTGTTTACAAAGCAATCAGGTAAGATAATATAAATCTTCACAAGAACTAATACAGTCCCCTGAGGACGAATTCTGGGTCGGAAAAGACTTTTACAATTTGCGAAGCATCTCCATCTGAAACATAATCTCTTTAAGAGAAAATGAAATAGGAACTTTCTTTTTCTCCAAGAATATATTGCTGTTCATAGGTCTTTTTCAATTTGTGAAAGAATACCAAAAACTCGACCTGGACCAACTTTCTTATTTGCAGTGAATTGAAATTGTCAAAACTATCTTAGCTGAATGCAGTTTTTTCACATGTAATGGTTTCATTTCTTCTTTGTTTCCCCCACAGAGATTTTTGCAGATTTCTTTTCCATTCTTATATTTTTGATATGTAGTCTATTAAAAGAAGTTGAAGTAGTTAAAATTTCGCACATTTTATGCTGCATAAATTTTCACTTTTTTTGCTTTCTAGATGGCTTCCTTGCAAGCAACTGCTAGCTTAGAGAAGTGTCTTTACGATTGCAGATTTGATGTGTTTTACAGGAGAACCTACTTGACTCATCTTGAAGGGTAACTCAAACAGTTTGACGTGTTGGGGTAACCGACGTAGATGACGCTGCTGCAACAGCTTGACTTTTTAATTGATGATGTGATTGTCATTGATTCAACTGCAGGAATTGTGTGCCTGGAACATGGTTTTAAAGCATTTGTTTTCTTACAATATCTACTAGGAACTACTATTTTATTAGGAAATATCCCACTTCTTTTGAATTCACCAACATTGTTTTCGGATTGAAATTCTTGAAAGTAGTTTTCAATAATGGAGATAATGAATTTCAAATTTGCAGTCAATTATGAGTAAAAGAGTGACAAACCAATATTAAAAACAGTTTATAAGAATATTAGCTATCAGAAAAAGATTTAAAAAGCAAAAAATTAGGTTAGTTGTATGATGTGTGCTTAGCTCAACCTAGAGGAAATATGACCTATTTTACCCCACGCTGTTTTTTTTGCTACAAAAAAAGTCTTTCCTTTTTTTTACTTTGAAACTTTCGGAATTTATTCTTGAACAGCATCTCTACGCGATAGGATAATAATTTAATATACACGAACTTCTAACTTTTCTTAAAACAAAAGTTTTCTACAGCCAAAACTTGAAGTTTCACAAATGAAAACATATAATGGCAAAAAACTGTAACTGCACATTACAATTTACAATTAGTTTTGCATATAAAATGATGAACAGTATCAATAAAATATAAAAGTGGCATCAGGAGAAGAAAAAAATTATATCGTTTGTTTTTAAGGAATTTGGTTTTAAAACTGACCTATTTTACCCCGTGACTTATTTTACCCCACCTGACCCTATTGGAGTAATGGAACAGTAGAGAAATATATGAGGTCAGTAGGCAATTCGTATCCTTGTCCTGGTTATAATGATAGAAAATGATCAAT